>CP092864.1:52132993-52161522 GCA_030710605.1 Cordylochernes scorpioides
GATTGGGCTAGGAGTAAGTTAGAATCATTATTTCTTACAATCCTGAAATGTTCCTAAGCAGGTTGCTAAAGAAACATATATATTGTGTAGAGAAAATTATTTGTTATATATACTCTATAACAAAAAAATCGACGCACCAAGAAGCAGTTGTCCAATTTATATGAAAATACGTATACAAAGAGGTTTCGACCAAACATGCAAATGATTGAAATTTGGTGGCCGAATTATGCAAAGCAAGAGCTCCAGCGCATCTGAACTGTGCATCCAGCACGAGCATTCTAGACTCAATATTCGGCGCGGCACGAGTTGATTTTCAGAATTTCCGTTTAATATTTTAGCAGTACGCCTATTTCTACTGTATCAATGCCTCGCCAAAAGATTCGTGCTCATTACGAACATATGTCAGAGTTTGAAACTGGTCATGCCATTGGATTGAAAGAGGCTGGTTGGTCTAATCGCGCGACATCTGTGTCGAAGTGATGTGGCTATTAGGCGATGTTGGCAAAAGTGGGTCAACAATGGAAGAATGCAATGTCAGGATGGCAGCGGTCGACCAAGGGCAACAACAGAACGGGAGGACAGAGCAATTGTCAGAATGGCTGTCGCAGCACTGGAATCCACGTTATCTACCATCCAACGTGTGACCGGCACACAAGTGTCCAAAATGACCATCAACAGGCGACTGAGAGAGTGGAATCTAAGAGCTTGCCGACCGTTACGATGCCTACCCCTCACACCCGTGCACCGACAAGTCCGACTACAGTGGTGTCGGGAGCGATTAACTTGGAACTGCGCTGACTGGGGACGTATAGTCTTTAGTGACGAGTCCAGTTTCTTACTGTGTCCTGATGACCGTCGCAAACGTGTCTAGAGACGTCCTGGGCAGCGTGTGGATCCTGGCCTTACTGTCGAACACCACACAGGTCCACAACAGGGCGTTATGGCCTGGGGTGCCATTTCATTTGATAGCAGGACCCCATTGGTAGTCATTCCTGGCACCCTGACAGCACAACGGTACGTAGATGACATTCTACAGCCTGTTTTGTTGCCGTTCCTCTCACATCACCCCGGCCTTACTTTTCAACAAGATAATGCCCGGCCACACACGGCACGTGTTACTATGGATTGTCTTCAATCTTGCCGAACTCTTCCGTGGCCAGCAAGGTCGCCTGATCTCTTGCCCATAGAGCACATCTGGGACGTGATGGGAAGGCGATTGCAACCATCCCGGAATGTTGACTATGTTGACTATTTAGCCTGACAGTTGGAGACAATTTGGCAATAAATCCCGCAGCACACCATCCGGAATCTTTATCAGTCCATGACATGCCGGGTGGCAGCCTGCATCCAGGCCAGTGGGGGTCCAACGACATATTGACATTCTCAATTTGTGACGATCAAACTCTGAAATAAAACAATTAATTGTTCTGAAATTTTAATAGTTTTTTTCCCCTATACATGCTCTTTACATACACCAATTTTTATCCCAATCTGACAACTCCTTCTTGGTGCGTCGATTTTTTGTTATACAGTGTATATTATATTATACTAGCGGATGTGCCCGGCTTCGCCCGGGTTTTACCCGAGTGAATGTTTGTCTAACGAACATTTGTTAAAACAATTCTCTATAAACTTATAAAACGTACTCGGCTTCGCCCGGGGTTTTACCCGAGTAAAGGTTTGTCTAGCGAACATTTGTTAAAACAATTCTCTAAAAACTTATTAAAAAAAAAAAAGATATATTTTGATAATTTGAAACTCGTAAATTTGAATCTCTCGATAAAGTGAACATTTTTTCCCGGTCCCTGTGTGCCGTGTCATCCTGAATTTTGTCTTTCCTAATTTTCTACATTAGAAAATCATAGTTTTATCTAGTGAACATTTTTTCCCGTGTCACATTGCCGTGTCATCCTGAGATAATCTTACTTTTGATAAATAATATTTAAGATAACAAACTTAGTGATAAGAAAACTTGTTATCATCGTCACAATGGGGGCGCTGCTTGCGAGTTAAATATACAAATCTGCAAATAACTCTAAGGATATTCAAGATATTCAGGAAATTATTTTTCAAAAACCTTCCCGGTGATATACCTAATAATATCCCAAAATTTCACGGCGATTGGATGTATGGTTTTTGAATCTATAGAGTACAGACAAACAGACAGACAGACATTCAATTTTATATATATAGATGAACAATTTCTTGCCCGAGTGAATAATTGCTTAATAACTATAATAGTATATATCACCCAGATTTATTATATTTTAATATATTAAAATCAAAAAATGTCATACCCTGACCATGAGCACATGTGCTTTTTATATGGCAGAGCGCCATCTAGTGGAACAGAAATCACGCTGACAAGGGCCAACAGCCCGAAACGCATTCGTGAACAGTGTTTCCTTGCTGGCAAAAGAAAAAAAAAAAGTTTGTTGGCCAGTGTAATTAGAAGATAGTGATAATGACATAAATATTATAAACAACATTTGTTAAGACAATATTCCCCTGGCAAACACTCACTTGGGGAGAAGCCGGGCAAAGCTAGGTCATCTAGCATCTAGGTCTCTCGTATAATTTTATGACTCCAAAGTATGCAAAATGTTCTTTTATTGTGTAATTTTAGCCTTTTTATTAGCCTACTAGCCGAATGACCCGGGCAACGCCCGGGTTTTACCCTATTAAATGTACCCTATTCAAATACTATTCGTTACAATTATAAATTGGCGCCGTGGATGTCACTCTTGTGAAATGTACCACTCCAAACTTTGTATCTGAGAAGCAATATTTTTATAGAAAGATGTCTGGCTTTTGTTTTCTGCTCGAATGAATGTTTTTTCTGTTAGAATTTTGTTCCTGCATACAAAATAATGAACTGGTTTCACCCGTGGTCTCTGCTTTTTGGAATATTTTTCCCGTTATAATTTTGTATCTGATAATCAAACATGATACAGCAATATCATTGGGTGTTGTTCGTAATTTTTGCACGAATCATAATTAAAACCTTCTAAAAGTAAATTGGAAAGTCTATCACGCGAGTTTCGTGAGGCCAAAGTTCTTTCCCTGACATTCAGAATCCTGGCCGTATGTTCTTGTGGGGTTTCTGCCGCTCTCGAAGTACTGACCCTGTTTCTATTTTGCCGAAGCTTGTTCTCACGCTGTCCCACGGATTCCGCCGCTCTTGAGGTACTAGCCCTGTCTCTATCTTGTTGAAGCCTGTTCTCACGCTGTCCCACGGATTCCGCCGCTCTCGAAGTACTGGCCCTTTCTCGATTAATCCTAAGACGATGCTCACGTTGCACAGCAGTCTCAGCACTTCGCACATTTCTTTTTTTACTCACTTCTGGTAGGACTTTTCCAATAGGTTTGCGTTTCTTGGGAGGCATCTCAGATCTCTAAAAGCTAAACAAAAGAAAAGAGTATAAAACAGTAATAAAAATAGGCAAAGTAGAGAAAAAATATGTTATTTAAAAGCTAAACAAAAGTAAAGAGTATAAAGCAGCCAATGGGCGCGCGCCGCCGTCAGATCCCCACGCGTTCTAGAGGGCGCTGTTTGTGAGCTAAGTTGAATAATTTGAATATATAGTTTTAATAATTGATTTATATATTTTTTAAAATAGCCTATCGTCTTCCCCGTATTCTTTTACCGATGTATGGAAATTTTGGTTTGAATTAGTGAACTACTGCGAATTTGTATACCGGACATACAGACAAACAGACATACAAACATTCATTTTTATATATATAAGATAGATAGATATATCCAGCTAACAACATGCAAAATTTTCCAATGATTTTTTTTTTTTGTAGTTTTGTGGAGAAAAGTAAAAAAAAAAACCTCAATGTATCTCTTTACAAAAATAGATTCAGAGAGTTGATGTTTATTCGTCAAATATCTTTTTGTAAAATGTTCGTTAGGTAAAATTTCACTTGGGTAAATTGATAATGATATGGTACAATTTGGATTATAGATTATAAACACACAGTAATAAGACCCAATCCAAATAAATAAATAAATAGTGTTGACTTTGCTTAGAATCATTAATGAAACTGATTCCAATAATTATTAATTAAACATTATATTTATTGATTTACAAGAGAGAGAACAAAATATAAAAGGGAAACTAATATTGAAACAAAGGAACTTTTTTTTTGTTTCGGTTGGCGCCTATTTACCTGTGAGCTTACACACACTCTGTGGAACAATTAATTAATATATATACAGCAAATAGTGATGGTAACAACGCTGTTACTGAAACATCACACACTATTAATTTATTTGGATTTGGTCTTATTACCTTGTACTCGGATAAATAATCTTAGATCATCACCTTGCCTTCCAAAAAAAACATTAAAAATAGGTTTAAGCTCGCAAATGCAGCAAAAAAATATATAGACCATCACTGTTGTTAATCAATAAACACAAGGTAATAAGACCAAATCCAAATAAATAGTGTGTGACGTTTCTGTAACACCATTGTTACCATCACTTATTTATTTGGATTTGGTCTTATTACCTTGTGTTTATAATCTATAATCCAAATTGTGCCTTATAATCTTAATCAATAAAAGTAAACTCTCACTAACCTGCAAAAGAATGCTCTATATTTCAATAACACATGAGATAGCCGAGACCATAGAAATCTCATTAGACAGTGTACACCATATCTTCATGTAAAATTAATATGAAGCTATGTGCCAGATGGGTGCTGCGATTGCTTACGATCGACCAAAAACGCATGCGGATAGACATTTCCCGGCAGTGTTTATCATTGATTGCTCTTAATCTTTGGAACTTTTAGCATCATTTTATGATGGCAGATGAGACCTGGATTCGCCACTACACACCAGAGTCCAAACAGCAGTCAAAGCAGTGGACAGATCCGGGTGATAGGGGCTCCAAGGTTGGCAAAGACTATTGTGTCAGCCTGAAAGGTGATGTGACTTCTTTCTTTTGTGATTCCCAAGGAATAATTCTAAATGACTTCTTGAAAAATGGAAAAACACAATAAAAGTAGAGTATTATGCAACACATCTGGATCAATTAAAGCAAGAATTACGTGCCAAACGTCCAAAATTATCTCAGAAAATGATGCTTTTTCACCAGGTCAATTGTAGCAGCTGCCAAATTGTTCGAATTAGGTTTCAAATTGGTCAATCATCCACCTTATTCCCCTCATTTGGTCCCTTGCGACTTCTTCCTCTTCCTTCTTCTTCTTCTTCTTTCTTATCACCACTCAATCACACTAAGGTATCAAGCTTGTAAAGATTGACAACCATCATGATTGGGTAAAGTAAAATGCGTCTGCCTTTGTCATTAAGACTGGGAGCACTACTCAGTGGCAGGTCGACTTAGCTCCAAAAGAAATGGCCGCCTCTGACATGAGGAACAGACGCCATGTGCAGCCGCTCCTAACATGGAGTACAAACGCTGCTCATCCTGTATCCCTGGATCAGGAGCCCTTACAGGGTACTATCAGCCGGGCCAGCTGAGCCCAGGTTTTTTAGCAAGCTTGTTACTGCTCCCCCTCCTCCTTTTTCATCTGGGCTTGGGACCAGCAAAGGCGGAGTTCTTCCTCTTCCTAAATATAAAGAAATGGTTGGGAGGGTGGAAATTTTCATCAAATGAAGAGGCTATCGACAATGTAAATGAATATTTTGAGGACCTTGAAACATCATATTTTTCCGAGGGAATAAAAAAATCAGAAAATCGCTGAACCAGGTGTGTGGAGCTGAATGGGAACAATGATGAAAAATTAAACATTATTTTTCAAAATCAAGTTTTCTTTATTCATTTTTTATCTTACTTATCAAACAACATCATAATGCTTCGTCTGTGACGCATAAATAAAGAGGTGCTCCTCAGGGTACACACATATGTATGTGGTGATTTGTGAAGAAGTTGTGTGGTGAGTGGTATGGCAGGAGACAAGACCCAGAAGCAAAAACCCATAAGGTGTATTTTGGAGAGGAAAGAGAAGATCCGAGGACCACCCTGAGAACAACTGGTGTCGAGACCAGCTTGATGTGAACTGTCATCTGATCATCAAATCCAGGTGCTTTTAAACTGCTGTGAGTAGGTTGAATTATCCCTAGGGGGAAGGGGAGTGAAGGCTGGGACATCTGGTGACTCAAGGGGTTGTTTTGACCTGGCTATTTTATCTTCCCTTTCCTCACACAGGCCATCTTTATATATATTATAACAGGTATACAGTAGAATCTTGTCTGAGACTGTGGACCCAAAAAAACATGGATACCGCTAGGTCTCTCCTGGAGGTAGTTGTTCATAGGATCATTACTTTACAAATTGATAGCTCAGGTGAGTGGTTACTTATCAGATGGGTGGTTCATGGGCGAGTGTTCATATGTATTTCCGTGCCCTTGATAGCTCAGTTGGCAGAGCGGAGGACTGTAGATATATTCCTATGTATTCTAGTGGAATCTTCAGATTAAAAAATGATCTCTTATTTCTTCATTTATCAGAAGCATCAATAAATCACCCAATTTTTTTATGTAGACCCAACAACCTAGGTTGAGAAATACAAGGTAAAAATACTGCATCCATATAAATAAACTGTATGTGAAATTTCAGTACCAACAAATTTATTGACTTATAAATATGCATATGGAATTTTTTCCCTGGTGTTTTTAACCCAAATTGTGCCTTATCATACAAAAAAAGCTAGGTTGAAATAATATAAACAAGAGAGGATTCATTGCTAGACTGACAAGGAACCTAGTCCTTTTATCAGTAGTTTCACCAGTAATGTTTCAACTCAGCCTTTGCCGGTCCCAAGCCCGGATGAAAAAGGAGGAAGGGGGAGAAGTAACAAGCTCGGTAAAATACCTAGGTTCAGCTGGCCTGGCTGATAGTACCCTGTAAGGGCTCCTAATCCAGGTATACAGGATGAGCAGTGTTTGACTCCATGTTAGGAGCGGCTGCACATGGCATCTGTTCCTCATGTTAAAGGCGGCCATTTCTTTTGGAGCTAAGTCGGCCTGCCACTGAGTAGTGCTCCCAGTCTTAATGACAAAGGCAGATGCATTCTACTTCACCCAGTGTGGAGCTAAGAAATAAGAAGAAGTAATGTATTGACTCATCCATTGATGAACTCTACTCATCCCCAACAGACACCATCAACAAGCTCTACAAGCTTGATACCCTAATATGATTGAGTGGAGATAAGAAAGAAGAAGAGTAATATGTTTGATCTTGTTTCTACCAGGGTCACACATAGAAAATTAAATGCTGAAAAGTTTGCTGATCGCTTGTGATTGCTGGTGGAGACCCACTGGCGATTCTCCACCAAACTCTGCAGAGGTACATATTCATTGTTTACATAATACATACCTAATTATTTTTGAATGATCATTTAAAAATAATTAGGTATATGATATGCAGACTGTGCACTTTTGCATGTATTGACAAGATATCTATAAAATTATGTTGATTGTCTAAGATATCTTGGGAGGGAAAAAATTCAGAATGATTTTGGCCCTTGTTAGTCCATGCTTACTGTGGGAATAATATCTTCTGAATTGGCCAAAAAGCAGTCTTCTTTTTTTTTAAAGATTGATAAGGTACAATTTGGATTATAGATTATAACTATAAGGTAATACAGTAGAAGCTCCATGAAAGGACACTCGTGCTAGAGGACACCTCTCTACAAAAAGTTTTCATTTGCAAAATTTCCATTTTTACAATTTAGCAACTCTCCGGTAAGAGGACACTTTGGCTCATGGCTTTTCTTGATTTATCAAGAAATTGGGTTGGCCAAATATCAGGGAACAGGCTAAATCAATGTTTAGTTGATTTCTGTTCCACTAGATGGCGCTCTGCCTTCTGTAAAGCTCATGTGCTCATGGTCAGGATATGCCTTTTTTATTTTTAATATTGTATATATATTCAGGAAAATTGTCATGTTTTTAAAGCTTGATTGGTTCAGTAACTATGCCAGAAAATTTTATTTTTATAAATTCTAATATTTAGACGAAAAGACGAAATAAAGAAGAAGAGTTTCTTTTATTATAAATATTTCAAAGCAAGCTTTCGGGCAAAAAACCCTTCTACAGGCGTGTTATAATTAGAGAGATTATTTTAAGAATTAATATATAAGGAATTTTTTATGCTTGGAGTTTGAAACTATAGGGGAATATGCCAATGTAAACACCCACTCACGCGACCACCTCAAAACCCAAGTAATATTGATTTCTAGCTATCTTATTGAGGTTATTACTGCAAGGTCAAGAGAGCATAATATGCATCTGGAAGTTCTATTTTTCGGTTAATGCTGTTATGTCTGTGGGATTCTATTGACTCGAGAACTAATCGTTGGTGCTGGTTATGAATGTTTCTATAATGTATAGTGGGGTGGTTGGTGTTAAAAGGATGGCCAGTATTGAGAGTGTGCTGATAAAGGAGGGATCTGGTGTCTAATATGTAATTTATGAAAATCTTAATTGGGCCAAGCATTGGTTAGGCCTGACTGATAACAACCATAGACCAAAACAACAGTTTATCACATGGACATTTTCACTGACCAGACAGTCTGTAAGAGATACCAAATAATGTAGAGTTTTTGAATAAACAAAAATTAGGGCAAAGAGTTTATTTATTTTGAGGTTTTGCAAACTTTCGAGCAAAATCTGCTCTTTAACAGGCAAATACAAGTCTTATCAATGACTGATCTCTCTTCATTTAAACACAAGGTAATAAGACCAAACCCAAATAAATAAATAGTGTGGGACGTTTCGGTAACAGTGTTGTTAACATCTTCAAAGTACTGAATGTACTGCAATGTGCTGAATGTAATTCAAATTGTGCCTTATCATCTCTCTTCATTTGGATTTGCCAGTTAAAGAGAAGGTTTTGCTTGAAACTCTTTGCCCCTAATTTTTGCTTATTCAAATATTTCTGGGTAACTATTGCTCGTATAATGTATAGATTTGCATATTGAGAAAAGACAGGCCTTCAGCAGATGGAGGATAAAGACCCTCATCAAAGAACTTTGTTTTGAAGAAATTGTCACTTCAACAACCCACACTGAACTACAGGCCTTCACCTACCTAATCAAAGACCACTAACAATTGTGAACACCTATCACCCACCCTAGGCCCTGAACTGGTCAGGAAATAGATCCTACTGGTGAAGCATCGAGTCCTATTTTGAGAAGGTCCTCAAGATTAAGAAGGCCTTCGAAATTTTTTGAAATGTAAATTTTTGTTGTGGGGAGAAGTTGTTATATATTTACATTTTCATAGAGATTATTTATCATCATCATTTGCTGTATAAATACTTTGTTTTTAATTAAAATGTAGTATGCAAAAATGGCTAGCATTGCGTCATATTTTAAAGTAGATACATAATAGTTGCATACCTACTTGACCCCAATATACTCATCCTTGGCGACAAGCTTGATACCCTCTTCATCTCCACTCAATCATATTAGGGTATCAAGCTTGTAAGCTTGTTGATGGTGTCTGCTGGGGAAGAGTAGAGCTCATCAATGGATGAATCAATACAGTCAATAATGTGTTTTAATGCTTGATACCTTAATATGATTGAGTGGAGATAAGAAAGAAGATGGTTTTACATGTATTTTTATAGGAGAGATACCTTTTAGGGGAATATAAATAAAAATAAATTACTTACTCATATTACAAATTAAGCATTTTATTTTTTGTTAAAACATGATGGATACACAAACATGATACTATTTACATTCCAATTATTTATTGTCATAAGTTTTCAATCTTGGTTATCAGAAGTTGTCTGGGATTTACGTTTGAACATGACATTGGCAACTTTGCGGGGTTCAATTTCCTGAGTTTCCGGACATTTCATCCTTTCTCTATCAATTACTGACATAATTTTTCCATCTTCAGTATGGGCAACAACCACTCCCAAGTTGTCTTCTAGAGTTGACAAAATATAAAAGCTTGAATCTCCTAATGAAAGAACTCTTGCCAGCAGAATATCTCCTGGTTTGAAGCATGTTGAAATATCAATATCCATTTGGTTTGGAGCTTTTTTGATGAATTCCTTTCGGATAATACCAATGAAGGGTGAGTTGTAAAGATTGTTTTCAGTACCAATTATTTGACATTTGCAAGTGCCATTACTTATATCGATTACTTTACAAAGAACAATATTGTAAAGTTGAGGTATGTAAGGTTTTCCTGAGCCAACTTGAATAGAGCTTACATTTTCGGAAATTTTATGTAAACTTGCACGGCCATATAATGATGCTACGATAGTGTCCTCTTTAATATATGTTCCAAGACCGCATATTAAACTATCATCGGCTGCACAAACTTTTTCACCGGGGAAGAATACTTTTTCAATATTGAATTTTTCGCACGTTTCTCCCGACATCTTAAAATATTTCCTTTTTAAAACTAAAGTAAATATATTTTATTTGACTAACCCTGGTTCCTGGAGCGTACAAAAATATTAAAATATATAATTTACTTAACCAGACGTAAAAAATTTACTTTGAAAACAACCAACGCATGAAAAGCCTACAATCAAAACAATGAAACAAAGATGATGATTTAAAAAATTATTGTTTACAATTTTGAGACGGTGATAGAAAATTATAAAATTATTTTCTTGAGTATTACATTTAATATGGATATTCAAAGTATATGGTTCTTAGATTTTTTTTAATATTTAGGGCTTGAAAGGTAAATATAGAAGGATAAACTAATTTTCGAATCAAACATACTAATAACTGAAAATATAATAATTAATTATTGAAAAAAAATACATTTAAAAAAAGCTTATATAAATGCACTATAAAAATAAAAAATATAATATTTTATCTTCTGTCATTTAGCAATTAGATGTATATGTCGGGTAGTTGGCGATCTATGGATACGCTCCAGGAGCCTGGGGTCCCTCTATGTTAGATGTATATGAGTGAAAATAAAAGTGGTGGAGGACGATCATAATGCTTTTCGAACCTAATGTGATTTAATATGTAGCAATTGATTAGCGATTTTTTTTATAAGTGTTTACTATATTTTTACCTCTTCTCTTTATTTGATAGTTCCCCGCCGCTTTAATTTTCATTCATATACGTTCAATTGCTCAATGACCAAAGATAAAATATTTTATTTTTCCTTTTTAATGTATTTAAATAAAAGATTTTTAAAAGATTTTATTTAACTTGCTTCCATGTCTGTCTGTCCACAAATATTGTAATCAATTTTTAACATGCTTACCATGTATAAATCTGCTATTTAAAAAAATAAGTAAAAGAAAAAATAGGATATGTGCAGGTTTACAGAGATACATTCTCGACGCCGATTCATCATTGGTATTGTCGAGGCAGCTGCACAATGTTCCACCAGTGTTCTATGGGGTACTGTGAGTGAGCCTTGTGGAGGTCGCGGAAGTGGACTTCACATCTTCAACTAGGTGTTTTTTATAGGGAGGTTCTACTGTATGTGGTTAAGGCTTTATTTCACATGCGGTAGAATTAGTAGTTTCAACTAAATGCTTTGACAGCATTTCTTGAGAGAGAGAAGCGCCGATCGTAAATATTTGTGAAATAATCAAGTCTTTAATGAAATATTTAGCATAAATACACTCAAATACAATATAAAGTGCTTTTGAAAACTCTTTCGAAAAATAGCTATAATAAACCGAAAATCTCAATAAAAATCCTTTCCGAAAATAGTCATGTTTATTTATAACTAAAATAAATACAAGTTGAGTGCGGTGAACCGTCTGAAAGTCTAATAAAACTTTCCGAATACTTATTTAATCCGATTTTTGTAAAATTAATGCTAATATAATTTTGCTAATGTTCGTTTACAAAATACTCAATGAAAACTAAATTCAGAAAAGAAAAATGTCGACATTTCAAAAATCAAAATTATACAAAACTTAAAAAAGCATTAATTGCCCTGACATTCGAGGATCATGAATTTTTACCAAATGATCAATCCATAGGCACAGAACGATTCTTAAGGTCTTTTGGGAACATTGAATGGAAAAGGCCACAGGTTTGTCATTTCTGTGTGTTTTTTGATTACAGATTCTTTTTAACGTAATAGAAACATAAGCCTTTTTATTTGAGGGATCCAGATTAATTCTAATTTTTCCAATTCACAGGAGAATAGAATAAGTGAGATAATCGGATAATACTATAAAATTGTCTCAAAATATATCTTTTGAATTAAAAATTTGCAAAATAAATAAAAAAAGTGATGGAAATATCTTTATTTACGGGGCTGCTAACCAAATGGATATTTTTGAGCTCCAGATAAAAAGAATGTTCCTACAGGGATCGGTTAAAGAGTGATATTTTCCTTTTGAAATAACCAAACCACATCATCAGTAGCCACACACTTGAATTTGGTCTGAAAGGTTTATTTCAAACCAGATTGTGTACTCTTGTTAAATTGCTATAATTAAAAATTGAAATATAAGAGATTCATTTGTTCAACACACATAATACTGAATAGTATTATAAATACATAGTCTATAAATAGTTTCGAATATTCATAACAGATGGTGCACTGATGTATCATAATACTGTAGAATATTCCATGAGATAACTAGCTAAATGGAAAATCTTGGATGCTTCTGTATGAGATGCCACACACATTGAAGGTTAGTTAGTTCAAGTCAATTTTGATTTTACAAAGGTAGTTGCACTGGACGGTGAGGAAAATTTTATATCTTTACCCACCCTTACTGAGACACCCAAATGTAATTATAGAGAGAATATCAAACAAGACCAATACAGTAAAAGGCAACTCGTTGAAGAATTTTTAGGTGTCTTAAAACTGAAGAGAAATAAATTAATTGTAATTTTGGTGATAAAAACTGACCATTATATAGAGATGTCTTCTAGTGAGAGTGGGCTCATTGAGATCCATTGGTTTTTTTTACTGTTAGTATTTTGTTGGAAGATTCTTGCCTCCTAAAATGTCTGTTGTGTTTTTATTTAAATTATTAACATTTGATAAAGCACAATTTGGATTATAGATTATAATACTAGAAAATAAGACCTAATCCAAATAATTTAATAGTGTTTGACATTTTGGCAACATCATTGTTACAATCATCAGACAAAAGATTAAGATCATTTTATTCTTTTGTCTGATAATGTTGACAATGCTGTTGCCGAAACGTCACACACTATTAAAATTTATGGATTAGGTCTTCTTGTATTAATACCATTTGTTTATAGCACAACACAATGACAATTTATACTTCTGCAAATACTTTTTATAACAGAATGATGATGATAACACAGATTACAAAAATTTTAATTATTTACAATACAATGTCCATATATAGGATACTTTGTATGTGGCGCACTCTTATTGATCCTACACAATTCTTTCTCACATTTAAAACATGAGGAGCCATCTTTTTAATGAAATTGAGGTAATGAAATGGGATCATTGCACCTAAAAGATCTACTCAATCCATAGCAATCCTCCACTTAACTACATAATCTATGTCCCTAATATAGGATTTGCTATGCAGTTTCACCTAAAACAGATGTTTCCAATACTTGCACCACAGTCTAGCCTAGAACCAATATACCTAAGTGCCCAGTACTTGCCTCACAGTCTAGCATAGAACAGATGTTCCCAAGTTTCCAGTACCTACCCTACAATCTATCCTTGAACTGATGTTCCCAAGTTTCCAGTACTTGTCTCGCAGTCTAGCCTAGAACCAATATACTAAGTGCCCAGTACTTGCCTCACAGTCTAGCATAGAACAGATGTTCCCAAGTTTCCAGTACCTACCCTACAATCTATCCTTGAACTGATGTTCCCAAGTTTCCAGTACTTGTCTCGCAGTCTAGCTTAGAGAGAACCAATATACCTAAGTGTCCAGTACTTGCCTCACAGTCTAGCATAGAACAGATGTTCCCAAGTTTCCAGTACCTACCCTACAATCTATCCTTGAACTGATGTTCCCAAGTTTCCAGTACTTGTCTCGCAGTCTAGCCTAGAACCAATATACCTAAGTGTCCAGTACTTGCCTCACAGTCTAGCATAGAACAGATGTTCCCAAGTTTCCAGTACCTACCCTACAATCTATCCTTGAACTGATGTTCCCAAGTTTCCAGTACTTGTCTCACAGTCTAGCCTAGAACCAATATACCTAAGTGTCCAGTACTTGCCTCACAGTCTAGCATAGAACAGATGTTCCCAAGTTTCCAGTACCTACCCTACAATCTATCCTTGAACTGATGTTCCCAAGTTTCCAGTACTTGTCTCACAGTCTAGCCTAGAACCAATATACCTAAGTGTCCAGTACTTGTCTCACAGTCTAGCATAGAACAGATACCTCAAGTTTCCAGTACCTGCCCCACAGTGTAAACTAGAACAGATACCCCAATTTTCCAGTACCTTCTATCTGTTCTAGGCTAGACTGTGGGATAGGTACTGGAAATCTAGGGTATCTGTTTTAGGTTAGACTGTGAGGCAGGTACTGGAAACTTGGGGTATCTGTTCTAGGTTAGACTGTGAGGCGGGTACTGGAAACTTGGGGTATCTGTTTTAGTGTACACTGTGGGGAAGTGTAAGAGAATCAGAGGCTGGATCTCAAAAGTATTGTTTAATTAACAATAATATTATATTAAGATGACAAGGAACAAAAAGAGTCACAAAAGGCAAGCGCGGTAGCAGGAAGAAAACCAAAACTTAAACTACAGGTATAGACAGTGTGGCGCCAGGTCACGTGATGTCTGGTAGGATGGTGTCGTTGCTAGGCAACAGCTGATGTGCGAAGTTACTCTCTAACACTCCCACCTAACAAGCACTTTGTTGTTTCAAACAGTCCAAGTTGGCTTCTTAGTCTTCTATACCTTTCTGGAGGTAGAGCTTTCGTAAATATGTCTGCAGCTTGATCATTGGAGCAGACATAAAGAAGGTCAATTGCATGTTTTTGAAATTGATCTCTGATAAACTGATACGAAATATCAATATGTTTAGTTCTTTTGTGGTATTCTGGGTTGTGAACAAGTCTTATGCAGCTTTGATTGTCGCAAAAAATTGTTGTAGGCTTTACTTGTTCTTGATGTAGCTCGCGTAGAAGTTGTCTCAGCCAAATTGCTTCTTTCGTTGCTTTGGAAGCCGCAATATATTCAGATTCTGTTGTTGACAGAGACACACAATTCTGTTTTTGACTGCACCAAGAAATAGGTCCATTATTCAACATGAACACATATCCGGTGGTTGATTTTCTTGTGTCTAGGTCTCCAGCAAAATCAGCATCGGAAAAACCTATCAGAGATGTAGTGTAGGAACTCCCACCAAAACAAATACCGATGTTTTTCGTAGCTTTCAAGTATCCAAATATTTTCTTTACTGCGGTCCAATGTGAAGGTCCTGGGTTGTTCATAAATTGGCTAACCCTGCTGACTGCGTAGGCAATATCAGGTCTAGTTCCAGTCATGAGGTACATTAAACTACCAATTGTCTGTCTGTATGGAATCTTGTTCATTTCTTCAATTTCCTGATTATCCTTTGGGCACATCTCTTTTGTTAGTTTTGAGTAAGGATCAGAAGGTACAGATTGTAACTTAATTTCAAGAAGGTTGTAATGTTCAAGTGTTCTTTCAATGTATGAGGCTTGATGTAGAAATAACATTTTAGTCGTTCTATCTCGATATATTTGTAAGCCAAGGAAATAATCGGCAGTAAAAGTTTTTATTTCAAAATTGGAATTTAAGTACTGTACTATATCATCTAAATGTTGTTTATTTACACTGCAGATTAAGCAATCATCTACATATATTGCAAGTAATATGTAAGCCTGTTTACATTTCATTGTATAGACACATGAATCTGATATGCTAGGTTTGAGATCAAACTTAATTAAAAACTCATGAAATTTCTTGTTCCACATTCTGGGAGATTGCTTAAGACCATAGATGCTTTTCTGAAGAGAGCAAACATGATTTGGAAAATCTGGGTTTTCATAACCTTAGGGTTGTTCCATGTAAAGTTCTTCTTTCAAATCACCATTCAAGAAGGCAGATTTTACATCTAATTGAATCATTTCCATATTAAGTGATGCACAAAGTGCATTGTTCTAATTGAATCGAATTTTACTACTGGAGGAAAAGTTTCACCATAATCAAGTCCTGATTTTTGTGAATAACCTTTCGCAACTAGTCTAGCCTTAAACATTTTATTTGATCCATCTGCATTTTGCTTTATTTTCTGTCTGATGGTAGTGTCACATAAGTCCATGTTTGATTTTTCATCAAGGAATTGAATTCATCGTCCATAGCTAGTTTCCACCTTTTGAGTTTTGTCCTACAATTGCATCTTCATAGTTCAATGGTTCTTGGTCATGGACATAACAAGCATATGAAATAGCCCTTGTACAGTTGGTTGATGATTGTTCCTTTTCTCTGATTCTATTCCTGAGAGGGTATCGACATGATTCTTCTGGTTTGGAACTGGTATTTGTGCTATCAACACTTTCTTCACTATATATAGTTACCTGTTCTTGTTGGTTATCCTGAATATTTTCTGATGTATTAGCTTCAGTAAATATTACATCTCTGCTTATGATAATTTTTCTAGCAATAGGATCCCACATTCTATAATTTTTGTTAGTTTCAGTATATCCAACAAAAAATGTACGAATACTACTTTTTGTCTAATTTCTTTCTGTTATCTTTTGGTATATGCACATAAGCGTTACATCCAAAAGTTTTCAAATGTAAGATGGAGGGTTTTCTCTTGTACCATATTTCATAAGGTGTAGAATTTCCCAATACTTTAGTACATCTATTTAAGAGATAGACTGCTGTGTTTACGGCTTCAGCCCACAGTTCAAGCGACATTTTTCTTCCATGTAACAAGCATCTAGCTGATTCAACTATTGTTCTGTTATCTCTTTCAGAAATTCCATTCTGTTCTGGGGTATATGGAGCAGTGAGTTCATGAACAATTCCTAGAGATTTTAGATAATCAGAAAAAATTTTATTTAAGAATTCTGTGCCATTATCTGTTCTGAATCTTTTTATTTTATTTCCAGTTTCAGTCCTATTTTTACAAATTCTTTAAATTTCTCAAGTACATCTGATTTATGCCTAATGAAGTAGGCCACTCTAAATCTTGTTTTACTCATTGGTCCACAAACATCTGAATAGATCAGCTCTCCTGGATAGGTCGAATTTGGACTTGTTGACGCGTGAAAAACTTTTCTATTTTGTTTTCCATAGATGCATGCTTCACATAGTAAAGAATCAGGCTTTTCTCTAATTTTAATGTTTTCTTCAAAAACATTATTTTCAAACATTTGGGTTAATTTTATAGGATTTACATGACCCATTTATTTATTTATTTATTATCATTTACAAAGCACGCGATATCCGTCTTGGATATTTGCATGCATACACAAGTTTGGGAGCTTATTTACAGTAATTATTAATATGATTTTAGTTATTATAATAGAAATTATTAACATATTTGTCAGTTAGTTAACGATTTAATTACCCTATAATGAATATTAGTGAACATCACATAAGAACAGAAATTTAGAGCTATTTACAGCATATAACTATTTACCATTTATTACAGCCCAGGCTATCTATTACTAAAAACATTCTACAAAATCTATTAAAATTTATATACATATATCTATTATTAACTATTTGATTTAGACAATTTATATTTATTTGATTTTTGACTCTCAAGTCCTCTACAAGTCGACAGTCTGTTAAAATATGTACAGGATTTTCTTCTTCTGCACCACATGAGTTTACATGACCCATTCTTTGATGCCATATATCTAGACTTAACTGAGCAACATGAGTTTGTGAAGATTGCTTTGCTTTAATAAAAATTCTATAAAGATTTGAATCGTCCTTTATTCCAGTAACTAGCACTTTCGAATTTTTTGTCAATTTTATCTATTTTCCTTTACAAATGAGTGTCAAACCATGATTTGTTGCAGTAGATATTGAAAAAAGATTGGTCTCCAATTCAGGTATATAGAGAACATCCAAAAGAGCTGCATTAATTTCCTGACTATCAACATAAGAGAGAATATCAATATTTCCCTTACCTTTTGCATAGATCTTCTTTCCATCTCCAAGGCACACAGGATGAACACCTTCTGGTATTTCTTCGAACGTAGAGAACCATTCTCTTCTGAAAGTTATGTGATCCGTTGCTCCAGAATCTGCAATCCAGGAATCCTTTGTTTCAGCGAGGAAGGCACTTGTCTCAGCTAAAAAAGCACAGCTATCATCTCTGGCTGAAGAACTTGGCTGTTGTCCTTTTTGTTCTTCCTTTCTTTTATAGCATTCTTTCCACCAATGTCCTTTCTTCTTGCAATATCCACAGTGTGTGTTCTTCTTTTTATCTTTAATGGATTGTTGATGCTGCTGTTGTTTGTTGGAAGCTGTTGAATTTCTGTTGAACTTTGAAAAAGTCATCAAGGCATTATCTGGTTTGAAATTTCCTGAAGAATCCCAATGATCCTGTAAGCTTTCTTCTTTCAGTAATCTTGCCGTCAAGTTTTCTAGAGTCTTTTCTTCTGATGAAACTGAATCCCACGCTGTTATGAAATTCTTGTATTTATCAGGCAAGCTGCAAATTATCTTTGTAATTAAGGCAACACATCAGAGATTGGCTCACCTAGATCTTTCATTTGTTGTGCCTGAGTTTCAACTTTGGAAATGTGAGAAGCAATGTTATCATTTGGATTCATTTTATATTCGAAAAATCTTTGTTGCAGCAAATATTTGTTTGTTTCAGATTTCAGTTCATATATTGTTGATAATTTCTTCCACATTTCTGCTGAAGTCTGGCAATTAACAATCTGTTGAAGATATTTAAACTCTAGAGCAGTAGTGATCACAGCATTTTGGATTTTGCATCTTTCTTTTTCCATTCAGAGAATTTTGCAATATCCTCTATTTCAGGTTTTACTTCAGAGCCATCAGTTATACTGAGAAGATCTTTTGCTTCTAGAATAATCTTCATTTGAAATTTCCATAGATGAAAATTATCGCTGTTGAATTTTTGAATTTGTGGAAGTTCAGTTGTCATCTTGAGTAAGCAAACGAATTTCAGCTTAGATAAACAAAAAATATTTGATACCAACCAAGCTCTGCTGCCATGTAAGAGAATCAGAGGCTGGATCTCAAAAGTATTGTTTAATTAACAATAATATTATATTAAGATGACAAGGAACAAAAAGAGTCACAAAAGGCAAGCGCAGTAGCAGGAAGAAACCAAAACTTAAACTACAGGTATAGACAGTGTGGCGCCAGGTCACGTGATGTCTGGTAGGATGGTGTCGTTGCTAGGCAACAGCTGATGTGCGAAGTTACTCTCCAACAGGAAGGTACTGGACACTTGGGGTATCTGTTCTAGGTTAGACTGTGAAGCAAGTACTGGAAACTTGGGGTATCTGTTCTAGGATAGACTGTGGGGAAGGTACTGGAAACTTGGGGTATCTGTTCTAGGATAGACTGTGGGGAAGGTATTGGAAACATGGGGTATCTGTTCTAGGATAGACTGTGAGGCTGGTACTGGAAACTTGGGGTATCTGTTCTAGGATAGACTGTGGGGAAGGTACTGGAAACTTGGGGTATCTGTTCTAGGATAGACTGTGGGGAAGGTACTGGAAACATGGGGTATCTGTTCTAGGATAGACTGTGAGGCTGGTACTGGAAACTTGGGGTATCTGTTCTAGGATAGACTGTGGGGAAGGTACTGGAAACTTGGGGTATCTGTTCTAGGATAGACTGTGGGGAAGGTACTGGAAACTTGGGGTATCTGTTCTAGGATAGACTGTGGGGAAGGTACTGGAAACTTGGGGTATCTGTTCTAGGATAGACTGTGGGGAAGGTACTGGAAACATGGGGTATCTGTTCTAGGATAGATTGTGGGGAAGGTACTGGAAACATGGGGTATCTGTTCTAGGATAGACTGTGAGGCTGGTACTGGAAACATGGGGTATCTGTTCTAGGATAGACTGTGGGGAAGGTACTGGAAACATGGGGTATCTGTTCTAGGATAGATTGTGGGGAAGGTACTGGAAACATGGGGTATCTGTTCTAGGATAGATTGTGGGGAAGGTACTGGAAACATGGGGTATCTGTTCTAGGTTAGACTGTGAAGCAAGTACTGGAAACATGGGGTATCTGTTCTAGGATAGACTGTGGGGAAGGTACTGGAAACATGGGGTATCTGTTCTAGGTTAGACTGTGAAGCAAGTACTGGAAACATGGGGTATCTGTTCTAGGATAGACTGTGGGGAAGGTACTGGAAACATGGGGTATCTGTTCTAGGATAGATTGTGGGGAAGGTACTGGAAACATGGGGTATCTGTTCTAGGATAGACTGTGGGGAAGGTACTGGAAACATGGGGTATCTGTTCTAGGATAGACTGTGGGGCCGGTACTGGAAACATGGGACATCTGTTCTAGGTTAGACTGTGGAATAGGTACTGGAAACATGGGGTATCTGTTCTAGGATAGACTGTGGGGAAGGTATTGGAAACATGGGGTATCTGTTCTAGGATAGACTGTGGGGAAGGTATTGGAAACATGGGGTATCTGTTCTAGGATAGACTGTGGGGAAGGTATTGGAAACATGGGGTATCTGTTCTAGGATAGACTGTGGGGAAGGTATTGGAAACATGGGGTATCTGTTCTAGGATAGACTGTGGGGAAGGTATTGGAAACATGGGGTATCTGTTCTAGGATAGACTGTGGGGAAGGTATTGGAAACATGGGGTATCTGTTCTAGGATAGACTGTGGGGCCGGTACTGGAAACATGGGGTATCTGTTCTAGGTTAGACTGTGGAATAGGTACTGGAAACATGGGACATCTGTTCTAGGTTAGACTGTGGAATAGGTACTGGAAACATGGGACATCTGTTCTAGGATAGACTGTGGGATAGGTACTGTAAACTTGGGGTATCTGTTTTAGGTTAGACTGTGGAATAGGTACTGGAAACCTGTGGTATCTGTTCTAGGTTAGACTGTGAGGTAAGTACTGGAAACATGGGACATCTGTTCTAGGATAGACTGTGGGATAGGTACTGGAAACTTGGGGTATCTGTTCTAGGTTAGACTGTGGGGCCGGTACTGGAAACATGGGGTATCTGTTCTAGGTTAGACTGTGGAATAGGTACTGGAAACATGGGACATCTGTTCTAGGATAGACTGTGGGATAGGTACTGTAAACTTGGGGTATCTGTTCTAGGTTAGTCTCCAGTCTCTTCGGAGGCATGGGTTCGTATCCCACCGCTGCCACAATCTAACCTAGAACAGATACCCCAAGTTTCCAGTACCTGCCCCACATTGTTCACTAGAACAGGTACCCCAAGTTTCCAGTAACTGCCTCACAGTCTATCTTAGAACAGATACCCCAAGTTTCCAGTACTTGTCTCACAGTCTAGCCTAGTACCAATATACCTAAGTGTCCAGTACTTGTCTCACAGTCTAGCATAGAACAGATACCTCAAGTTTCCAGTATCTGCCCCACAGTGTAAACTAGAACAGATACCCCAAGTTTCCAGTGCCTTCTATCTGTTCTAGGCTAGACTGTGGGATTGGTACTGGAAATCTAGGGTATCTGTTCTAGGTTAGACTGTGCGGCAGGTACTGGAAACTTGGGGTATCTGTTTTAATGTACACTGTGGGGAAGGTACTGGAAACATGGGGGTATCTGTTCTAGGTTAGACTGTGGGGAAGGTATTGGAAACATGGGGTATCTGTTCTAGGATAGACTGTGGGGAAGGTATTGGAAACATGGGGTATCTGTTCTAGGATAGACTGTGGGGAAGGTATTGGAAACATGGGGTATCTGTTCTAGGATAGACTGTGGGGAAGGTATTGGAAACATGGGGTATCTGTTCTAGGTTAGACTGTGGGGAAGGTATTGGAAACATGGGGTATCTGTTCTAGGATAGATTGTGGGGAAGGTACTGGAAACATGGGGTATCTGTTCTAGGATAGACTGTGGGGAAGGTATTGGAAACATGGGGTATCTGTTCTAGGATAGACTGTGGGGAAGGTATTGGAAACATGGGGTATCTGTTCTAGGATAGACTGTGGGGCCGGTACTGGAAACATGGGGTATCTGTTCTAGGTTAGACTGTGGAATAGGTACTGGAAACATGGGACATCTGTTCTAGGTTAGACTGTGGAATAGGTACTGGAAACCTGTGGTATCTGTTCTAGGTTAGACTGTGAGGCAAGTACTGGAAACATGGGACATCTGTTCTAAGATAGACTGTGGGATAGGTACTGGAAACTTGGGGTATCTGTTCTAGGTTAGACTGTGGGGCCGGTACTGGAAACATGGGGTATCTGTTCTAGGTTAGACTGTGGAATAGGTACTGGAAACATGGGACATCTGTTCTAGGATAGACTGTGGGATAGGTACTGTAAACTTGGGGTATCTGTTCTAGGTTAGACTGTGAGGCAAGTACTGGAAACTTGGGGTATCTGTTCTAGGTTAGACTGTGGGGAAGGTACTGGAAACATGGGGTATCTGTTCTAGGTTAGACTGTGGAATAGGTACTGGAAACATGGGACATCTGTTCTAGGATAGACTGTGGGATAGGTACTGTAAACTTGGGGTAGCTGTTCTAGGTTAGACTGTGGGACAAGTACTGGAAACTTGGGGTATCTGTTCTAGGTTAGACTGTGGGGAAGGTACTGGAAACTTAGGGCATCTGTTCTAGGCTAGACTGTGGGATAGGTACAGTAAACTTGGGGTATCTGTTCTAGGTTATTCTCCAGTCTCTTCGGAGGCATGGGTTCGTATCCCACCGCTGCCACAATCTAACCTAGAACAGATACCCCAAGTTTCCAGTACCTGCCCCACATTGTACACTAGAACAGATACCTCAAGTTTCCAGTACTTTCCTCACAGTCTATCTTAGAACAGATACCCCAAGTTTTCAGTACCTACCCCACAGTGTACACTAGAACAGATACCTCAAGTTTCCAGTACTTTCCTCACAGTCTATCCTAGAACAGATACCCTAAGTTTCCAGTACCAGCCTCACAGTCTAACCTAGAACAGATACCCCAAAGTTTCCAGTACCTACCCCACAGTGTACACTAGAACAGATACCTCAAGTTTCCAGTACTTTCCTTGCAGTCTATCCTAGAACAGATACCCTAAGTTTCCAGTACCAGCCTCACAGTCTATCCTAGAACAGATACCCCAAGTGTCCAGTACTTGCCTCACAGTCTAACCTAGAACAGATACCACAAAGTTTCCAGTACCAGCCTCACAGTCTAACCTAGAAGAGATACCCCAAAGTTTCCAGTACCTACCCCACAGTATACACTAGAACAGATACCCCAAGTTTCCAGTACCTATCCCACAGTGTACACTAGAACAGATACCCCAAGTTTCCAGTACCTACCCCACAGTGTACACTAGAACAGATACCCCAAGTTTCCAGTACTTTCTTCACAGTCTAACCTAGAACAGATACCCAAAGTTTCTAGTGCCTACCTCACAGTCTATCCTAGAACAGATACCCCAAATTTCCAGTACCTTCCTCACAGTCTAACCTAGAACAGATACCCAAAGTTTCCAGTACCTTCCCCACAAGTAGCTTAGAACAGATACTCCAAATTTCCAGTACCTGCCTCACAGTGTACACTAGAAACAGATATACCAAGTTTCCAGTACTTGCCCCACAGTCTAGCCTAGAACAGATGTCCCCAAATTTCCAGTACCTGCTCAACAGTTCTGTTGACATGCTGCAGCAGGCAGCCTTCCTCCCCGTGGCCCAGTTCAGCCTCCAGCCCCCAGCTGCCGTCAAGGTTGCCACCAAGAAAGGCAACTGGAATGTGGCCTTTGCCTTGGCTGTCCTCTCCAGCCAGCGCAAGCTCTGGACCCAGGTGGGCCCATCTATTTCCTTTCGAGACACCATAACCTAGAATACTTGGGAATTCCTAGTCATTCCTCTGGAGGTAATCATTCACTTCAACTTGGCTTTTGTCAGAGAGGTCTCTTGGTCTGATTTTACACATAAAAAAAACTTCTACTGTCCTTACTACGATGAAAAAATATTGGCAGAACTTGGCTCATCAGTGGTGAACCAAGTGGCCGGTAGATCAAATTGGCAAAACTGCAGGGAGGGTTCACCCAAGCACTTCTAATATTTTTTCATCTCTCTCGCAGTAAGGATAGTAGAACTTTGTGTAAAAGAAACATTAATGATTTAATGCTTTCATGTCTTATATATTGTTGTATGTTATTGACTTATAATTAATTAAAGCCTACTCTGTAAGCATGTAGTGTCAAAATACACTGAAATATACATAAGCAAAATGATATGGTACAATATTTGGATTCTTGATAAAGAGGTCAACAACCCCACACATCCAAATAGATAAACAGTTCAGCTCTAGGCTGTGGTCTTGTTACCTAGCATGTAGTATATAAGCAGAAAAATAAATTAACACAAAGCAATAACGCGCCATCTATACATATAAAATAAAAGGATTTAAAAGCGCGAATGTTTCTTTTATACATAAAACGAACTTCTACTGTCCTTACTGCAATGAAAAAATATATTGGGAGGGCTTGGCTCATCAGTAGTGAACCCTCCCAGCGGTTTCGCCAATTTAATCCACCAGACCGCTTCTCAGAGCTCTAATACTGTATTGGATCATTCTGCTTTTATATGCTACACTGAAGGATGGAATCTTAGAAATGGTTTTCAAGTAAACTATGGACATAGGCTTATAGGACAGTAGAATTAAATTCAAATATTTGCTTCGAGCAATGCTCTTCAGCAAACTATAAAGACAAGGCCAGTTAGGAATAAATTAACACAAAGCAATAACGCGCCAACTATACATATAAAATAAAAGGATTTAAAAGCGCAAATGTTTCTTTTATACATAAAACGAACTTCTACTGTCCTTACTGCGATGAAAAAATATATTGGGAGGGCTTGGCTCATCAGTGGTGAACCCTCCCAGCGGTTTCGCCAATATATTTTTTCATCGCAGTAAGGACAGTAGAAGTTTGTTTTATGTATAAAAGAAACATTCGCGCTTTTAAATCCTTTTATTTTATAGAAAAATAAATAAATGGTAAAAACAATCAGGATTGCCAATGACATCTCCTGAACAAACAACTAGAAGTACAGCCTGTAATATTTGATTTTTGTAAATTATCATCCCTAAACACGTGGTATAGGCCATGATAATCATGGTGGGTAGAAGTAGGCAACTGCTTTTACTGTAAGTGCACCACATGTCAACACATGTGAAAAGCAGTTCGACTTTTGCACTTACAAATGTGCCAGATTCCGTTTGGTTACTTGCACTCGCTGGTGGGGTTGGACTTTTGCAAGAATCGGGGGCCATCGGAAATTTTTTTGTAAATTAGAAAAAGTGCCCAATGTGGGATACAATCCCGGGTCGTAGCAGTTGAAAACCAACAGTTTAGACCACCCTTCCACCCACTCCCGTAACATGTGTATTGTGTATGGGATTGGCCTTTTAAAATATAATGCAACAAAAAAAAGGTACGCTATCATAATAAAACATGTAACATGTATGTGTATATTACAGTTGAACTTCAACAACACTTGGTGCCAAAATTATGACAACAACATGGGATTTAAGACTTGGGACTTTAGAATTATGATGTTATAACTAAATTGTTGTTCTAACAACGTTCCTAAATCTGAATAACTCCACTTTTTAAAAATCTTTCATTAAAAGTCTTTGCACTGTGTCAATAAAGGTAGTGTTGGTTCTTGGCATGACTTTTTTACATAATAAGATGTCTTTGTTATTTTAACACCCTGCTCTTTTGCCTTTCTGGATTAGTCTGTTCTGTGTTTTCTTCTTTGGTGAGTTCCTTCCTTTAACTGTGATTGTTGATGCTAAGTCTCCCTTCTACTGTCATCCTGACTCATCAGGAACTATGTCACCTATTGTCTTATAGGAATGATAAAGCACAATTTGTATTATAGCTATAAGAAAATAAGACTTAATTCAAATATATTAATAGTGTGTGACATTTCGGTAACAGCATTATTACCATCACCAGACAAAAGAATTTAAAAAATAATAACATTTTTGTAAAAATGAGAAAAAAAAAAAATTCTTTTAAAATTCTTTTGTCTGAAAATGGTAACAACACTGTTACCGAAACATCACACACCATTAATTTATTTGGATTAGGTCTTATTTTCTTATAGCTATCTTATAGGGACTTGGAATAATCGTGGAGCATGTTGTTGTCAGGTGGCAGGCACCAACTGTGATGACCCCCACGGCATCTACCAGTTCCGGCTGTGGTACGGGGCCTGGTACAAGGTGGTGGTGGATGACTTGTTGCCCTGCCAGCTCGGCCACCTCCTCTTCTGTCAATCAGCCACTGGGGGGGAGGATGGTGGCCTGCTCTGGGTGCCTCTGCTGGAGAAAGCCCTGGCTAAGTACATCTCCTCAATTCAACCAATTATCAATTTATACCAATCAGCCTATTTATTTATTTTGACTGACTATATAATAGTAAAAACTTAAAACTTCCTGAAATTTATGATATTTTTGTTTCAAGTTAATCTATTCCTTTTTTACATAGTTAAAAATCTAGTAAACAACATCTTATTACCATATCAATACAATAGTTACTTATTAAAAATTAAAAATTCTTACTGCTAAGTTATAAAAATTGTTTATTATGTAAATCATCCCTTGTATATAGGTCGGTCTCTCGCCTTAATTTCTGTCAAACCTGTAGAAGGGCGTTTGCCCGAAAGCTCGTAACGTTTACAAATAAAAGATACCTATCTTCCATTTAATGATACGTTTATTCATGACTATATAATATCACACTGACTTTAATTCAACTGGAAATTATGAATCCATGAGGTGTTGAATTAAAGAAGTTAGAATATATTTCCCTCTGTTGAAATGCTGGATAGCACTGGTTTCCACTTAACCAAGGTTCATGTATGAGCTGCTGCATTCAACAGGGGGTTTCACTTAATACAGCTTATAAGACCAGTTTTTTTTTTTTTTTTTGTAACATGATTTCTCCTTACATTTAGATCAACTCTAGCAGTCACCTACTTCTACCCACCATGATTATCATGGCCTGTACCACGTATACTAGGAATAAGCAAAAAAAAAAAAGATCAACTATAGATAATTTTCTCACTCCACAATTGTGTATTTGTACCACTGTTTATTGTTCTTTTAGAACTCTTTAAACCTTTTAGTTTGCTGAAGAAGGGCTTGCCTGAAAGCTACTTTAATTAATAAAAAAGTTGCCACTTTTTATGCTTTTTTTGTAATTTGTAAAATATGGTTTAACCTAATTCTTCTGGGGGTAGTCTCTTATCAGAGACTGTTTTTGATTGAAATACTTCCCATTGTAAGAGTCTTTGAAACCACCACAAAGAGATACATGTTTTTAGTCAGCCCTTCTCATGGAAGACTCTACTGTAAATATATTGACCATATTTAGTTGCCACATGTGAGCTGTGCAGGCTGGTGGGGTCGTACGAGCTGCTCCAGAGCCTGGACTTCCCCACAGTGATGACCCTGCTGACAGGGGCCACAGTGTGGGGGGACAGGCTAGGACAGGACAGCCAGGAGCTGGTCCAACCCCCAGCCCATGGCCTGCTGCAGTGTGCCCAAGTGGCAGCTGCAGCCCCCACACTGCGCTTAGAGCCCGGGCTGGCCCCTCACCATGGCTACCTGTTGGCTGCCACCGTGGAGGTGAGACCTCCTCACTCCACTCAGCGCCTGCGCATGGTGCTACTCAAGGCCACCTGGGGCTCAGCAGCGGAGGAAGAACCCCACGCTAGGTACTTGCCTCTCTCTCCTCTAACACACAATCTTCCCTGAATCAGTCAGTTTTACAAGGCTCTCTTGCTAAAGTATTGCTTGAAAGTTATCTGCTTCATTAATTGGAACCTACTGTCAAAGCTAAAATTACCCTCAATTATCACTAGTTCCATTTACAAATGTATATTTCAAATGTCTACCAAATTTGAATTAAAGCAAACTTTTGTTAAATTGACACTATTAATAATTGGGATTGTCCTCCCCAGACACTGATGTAAATAGAAGGAATATATATAAACAGTTAACGGCTGGTCAATAAACAGTTATCACCTCAGTGCCCGTGGTGAAGGCTGACTTGACATCTTGTCTCTTCTTTGTAAGGATATTCTACCTTACAGTTATCTCCACATTATATTACAGAGATTTTTTTTTGTGACTTTCCCAAAGTATCAATTAACTAGAGCCTCTGCTCGAGTCTCCACAATTCTGATTTTAAATTTTAAATTACAACAAGCTAGATTCGATGTCACAATTACAATGTAGAGGAAAATGTAACCAGAAATAGTTGAATTGTTTCTGTAGCAACCTTGTTACATTCATTAGATCACACAGTGTCCCATAATTATATTCTCATTTCACTCTCTAAGTACTTACAGTAAAAGCAGTCGCCTATTTCTACCCACCATGATTATCATGGCCTGTACCACGTGTACTAGGGATAAGCAACAACACTCTCT
>CP092864.1:52181369-52253794 GCA_030710605.1 Cordylochernes scorpioides
AAAGAAATTCATTGTGAGGAAATATTTTGTAATTTTAAATGTTTTTCACAATTTTATCATGAATAAAGCTTGTATTGTCCTCTGAGTGGCACTAGATTTATGTAATAGTGGCTTTGCGCTAACTCTAATATTGTATTCAGCTATTTTTAGAGAGGTACAGTAGATTGAGCCGGCAAAACCATTGGGAGGGCTCACCCCAGCCAGGCCCTCCCATTATATTTATCATTGCAGTAAGGACAGTAGAAATTTGGTTTCTTAGTTTTACTTTTAAAATAAATGGTCATGCTATAAAGAGTTAATTTTATCAAATACAGATCTTCTTTCTTATCTCAAATACAGATAATACACTAATGCACATTGTTTAAACTATAGAAAAATTTACAAATACATTTTTATATTATTATCATAATCATTTTACAAAACTAAATAGGGGGGTCGGTAGAAGGATGGTCTAAACCGTTGGTTTTCGACCACTACGACCCGGGTTAGATTCCTGCATTGGGCACTTTTTTCTGATTAAAAAAAAAAAATGCTCCAATGGCCCCCGATTCTTGCAAAAGTCCACCCCCACCGGCGAGTGCAAGTAACCGAATGGGGCTCTGGCACATTTGTAAGGGCAAATTCGCATTTTCACATGTGTAGAATTGTGGTGTACTTATAGTAAAAGCAGTCGCCTACTTCTACCCACCATGATTATCATGGCCTGTACCAGATGTACTAGAGATAAGCAAAAAAAAAAAAAAACTAAATATGCAAATTAGCCTGTTATCAGACTAATTTGCATATTTCTGAGATTCAAAACTATGGCAGTGACTAATTCCCTATCAAACTCAATATAACAGCAGTTTTATTTGTCAAAAAAGCCCACAATAAAATAACTCACATTTCTCTATTAAAACATTCATATATAACATTTGGAACCAAGATTTTATGTTGTTAGCCAGTTTGAATTCTTGGGATTTAAAACTAGGGACTTTTAGAATTATTTAAAATATCATCAAAACACTCTCTCAACTTATATAGTGACCTGTATGGCTGAAAATTATAAATATATTTTAAGCGCTATTTAAAAAAAATATATATATTAAAGACTTATTATACTGCAATGAATAAATGTTGAAAGAGGATAGGCATGGCTCCTCCCAGCAATTTCACCATTTCACTATTTTTGATGAAAAACCACTGGGAGCTTTTCACTAATGAGCCATGTCTTTCAATATTTAATCATTGTAGTATAAGAGAGGGCTGTGTAGAAACAGGTTTTAAATATATGTTTAAAAAATAGCGAATTCCCTGTATATGGATAAAAAAATATATATGTGGCGACCGCACTTTGCTTCAGCGAACTGGGACAAAGCTTCAAAACACATACGGGCAGAAAAATGGCGGCCCCACTTTGCCTCGGCAAGCACGTGTTTTGAGAACACTTCACTACGCATGCGCGGGCGTCATCCGGAGCTTTCTAGCGACGGGCGTCTTCCGACACACTTGATCTGGCACTCACGCGGTAAACAACAAGGCTAAAGCCGACGGCCGTTATTTCAACCGTTGCTTCTTTTCTCTTTATAATTTCTTGCTTTAAATAAATTAATTTTAATTATAATTTTATCAGCAGCCTTTCCACAAGCCACACCAACACTTCACGCAACAACCATCCTACATATATATATATATATTTTTTTTTTTCTTATCCCTTGTACACGTGGTAAAGGCCATGCTAATCATGGTGGGTAGAAATAGGCGACTGCTTTTACTGTAAGTGCACCACATGTCTACACATGTGAAAAGCAATTCGACTTTGCACTTACAAATGTGCTAGAGCCCCATTTGGTTACTTGCACTCGCTGGTGGGGTTAGACTTTTGCAAGAATCGGGAGCCATTGGAGCATTTTTTTTTTAAATCAGAAAAAAGTGCCCAATGCGGGAATCGAACCCGGGTCGTAGCGGTCGAAAACCAACAGTTTAGACCATCCTTCCACCGACCCCCCATATATTTGTTACTCACCTATATTAAAATTAATGAATAATAGGAAGGGATAACTTCCTATTTAAATCTCTGAATTTATCGGTCAAAATTGTAAATAGAATCCACTACTACTATAAGATAGACCCATGTTCTATAATACATAGTCATCCCTGCCTTTATGATTTAACAAAATCAATAATCAATCCAAGGCCAGGTCTCTTTCCAGTCAAGGTGTGTACAATTGACTGGAAGTGGTACTTCTAGATCTCCTGTTGAAGGACATATTGGCCTGAAAACTTGAGAAATAAAAAATAGTTAAAAGAGACCTGATCCTGGATTGATTATTGATTTTGTTAAAATGTTATTTTCTGGTTTTTGGATGCTGAATGGAGAATCTGAATGAGACTAAGGACTTAAAAAAGGCTTTTGTGTATGTGTGATGAATAAAATTGTTAATTCTTGTTATCTCTCCATGTTGTTGTTGTTTCTTATTCCCTTGTGTAAAGATTACACTAATTCCATGATGATCTCATGCAATGGGGTGTAGGGGTGCAGCTTTCATTGATCATGATCCAGGCACACTTTGGTGAAAGTCTGATTTTGCCTGATCTCTCCATGTATAGAAACCATGTGTACATATTAGCAAGGAGACAGACACAATGTAAGTAAATTGTAAAATTGTTTATTAACAAATGATGACCACCATGTGAGTCCTTGAGCGAACACCTAACAACAACAACAGCCAGACTGGCAGATGAGGTTTGATCAGATGCATTGGGAATCCTCATACCTGTTCTCTCTTTCTTAACTAAAGAAAACAAAAAAATACTGTCAAATTTGATCAGAAATATCTGGTCTTAACAGAAGCTCTTATTATAAAACAATAATGTATTAAATGCAAGCAGAAACTCTTACCTGTTCTCAAAACACTTGAGATACTTGAAAAAAAAAAAAAAAAAAATAATGAAAAATGCAAAGAGAAGCTGTTATCTAACTATTACCCGTTCTTAAATTACAAAATACTGTTAAATGCAAAACAAAGAATTCTGTAGCTTTCGCTAGCTCTCTGAAAGATAAAACAGTTATTGTGACCTAAAGTGTGGCAAACAGAAAAAACTGTTGACTCATACCTGTTCTTAAACATATGAAATGGGTGCTGCTGCTGTCAGATGAAAATATTTGGTACATTTTGACTGCTTTTATAGAATTGGTAGTTTTTACTAAAGCTGAAGAAAACAAGATAGAATTTAAGATTTACAATGTTAAAAGTAAAAATCTCTGCTGGTTAACTTTTGCCTGTTCCTAACACATTCCTTAAAATCAGCATTGCAAAATACTGTTAAATGCAAACATAGAGAATTTTGGTAGCTTGTTCACTCAACTGATGATGCTATGCAAAATAAGTAATGCAAATACTGTTGTATGCAAATATAAATCTGGTATTGGTTTCAACAATATAAAAGCTGTGTAACAACACCATAAATATAAATAAATGTCAAATATAAACAGAAAACGGTTGGTTGACCTTTTCTTAGAATTGGTAAAAGGTTTATACCATAGCTCTGGAACAGAAAATAGCTGTAAAATGCAAACATAACAACACGGGGATAATATTTATCTGTTTGCAACTGATGAAAAAGATCTTGTACAGAGAGCAACACAAATATGGTTGAAAAAGGAAACTATCAATGAAATTTTGTTTGGTCTCAACATGCTGTTAGCAGCAGATACTGTGCAAATAGAGTAATGAAAATATGACCAAATGTCAATACACAAATGGTAGATTTAACTTGGACTCGATAACAGAACTAGATGCTGAGCAGTATCGGCAACACAAATGCCAAAACTTGGAAAAATAGAAGATCACTCTGTCCTTAGGATAGGACAACAATGGAGGAAAACATGGAGAGCAGTTGAATGAGATATGCAAATACATTGTTCCACACAGGCTGTTAAAGAAACTACTTAGCAACAGAATAGTTAGCGGACTTCAGTGGCTAGCATGTCATTTCTGCCATGTTGTTCAGGCCATTGTGCTGCTACATAGCAATCAAAGAATAACTGTAAAATTCCAACTAACAAAAAAATCTATCATTTCATATTTGGCAGGTCATTCAATGACAAATGAAATGAATACTGAGCAACAAAAGAATACTGTAAACTAACCATGCTATTAACGTTCCTTGCATAAAGTGAGTGCTGCATAGCAACAAATAGTGTAAAATGCCACAACATTTCTGGTAACAGATAGATCAAGCAGCACCCAAAGAGTTGTTCACACCTCCCAATACACAGACTGTTCCCGCGACAGATGAAAGTTTGATCAGATGCACCGACAACTAAGTGGAGTGCAAAGTGGGTGCTGAACACTGTTCTTCACAAAGACACGGCACAACAACAGAGTATTGCAAACTAACAAAAATAAATTCTATTCTCAACACGACTAACACTACCAATAACAGATGAAAAAAACAATCATTTTTTGGAAAACAAATTTCTTCTTTTTTTTTGGTTGGTTGTTGGCTGGTTAGAAGAATTTCTCTTCTTCTTCAAATGTGTTCCATCAGGGTGGTTTTTGGAATTTAAAAAAATAGATGTGGCGCTGGGATGAGAGGAAGTTAGAGATATGGAGGGACACTAGATAGCGCTGGCTTGAAGAGAATTTTTCTTTTTTTTTTTAAAGAGTTCAGAATATAAGTTTTTTTTTGGTTCGGAACAACAAATTCACTGAATGGATTGTCTCTCTTAGAAACTGCACGGAATGCTCTGGAAAAACAAATTTGGTAGCCAAAATCTACTAGTGTACAGGCGCAATTAGCTGAATTGGCGGCGCAGTGAGGTATAAGTTAAGTTTTGGATTAAATAAAAAAAATAATAACTTTTAAAAATTGAGAAATATATATATATATTTTTTTAGTTTTTGCTACTTTCATAAAAAAAAAAAATAAGTTAATAAAAATGAAAGAATATATAGACCTAAAAAAATATATATTTACATAATACTTTAATCTAATACCAAAAAAATAATATAATAACAGGAAATATAGAGTTAAAAAAAGGAAGTAAACAAAAGGAAGTATAACAAAATAAATAGGTTGTATAAGGTATATAAAAAAGGAGCCTCTGTATTTACACGATGTGCGTTGGGTCAGAGGGGGGCTGGGATCCAGCGCAGCACCAGCTGAAGCGCCAGTAGTAGGCCCACCAGTAGCAGCAGTCGTGTCTCGTGGCGCCGCTGGTTCGCAGACAGTCGCTCCAGGTGGCGCTGGACTCCTGCCAGGCTACGGTTGGCATCTCGCTGCAGGGCTAGCAGGGTGTGCAGAGCCCCTGGCCTCTCTGGGCTTAATTCTGGGCACACAGTCCGTCATGTGGCAATCAGAGGTCCATCAAGTTGAGTTTGACTATATGGACAATTATTCTCCAATTTGATCTGTTAGCAGCCGTCACTCACAGCTCATATAGTGACCTTCTGGTAGCTTCTTTGACCCCTTTCAGACAGCTAATTGGAGGTCTTCCTCTCTTCCTTCAATTTTCCCCAGCATCATTTTATCTAATAGAGTAACGATACAATAACAAAATGGGAGAGGTCATAAAATATTACACTCTTTTTCTCAAGTGGATTACGACACAAGATTTTTCTTGAGAAGAGGGCCAGCCAAGGAGTGAGGAGGCTGCCCAAAGAGCTTAATCAAAGGAGGAACCACAAGAAGGCTGCAAATAATCCTAAGGCTACAAAATGATGATAATGTTAAAAGATTAGTTGCAAGATTTGGAAGAGAAAGGGTGAGAGAGAAAGCATAGGTGGGTTGGGGATGCCATAAGAAATCTGTCCCTGGTGCATAGAACCTTCAGGATGGCCTTGCTTCCTCTTAACTAATATGGTAGTGAAGTTGGAAATATTTGATATTTCTATTAGAAATTTATTTAGGACCTTTGGGAGAGGCTGCTACTTATCATCAAACAGCTCGGGGAACATGGACTTATGGAATTTGTGTAATCTTTGCACAGGGGACAACAACAGAACCTGCAAGAAAACATTCTGAAGGCAATATCTAAAAGGTTCTCATAGTAAACTAAAGTGTCATCCAGGTCAGAATAGAAAGTCTCCCTGCCCTTGTGAGGAAATGTGGCGTACCTGGGTCATCATCATGAGGTAGTTCAGGAGACGAGCTCTCGCTGCCCTCAAAGGTAGTCTGTGCTGTCGCCACTAGCGCCCTACGGTCCCCGCTGGGCGAGGGGAAGTCCATGCTGAGGATGGAGTGAGTGCGGACGGCAGGGGTCCTGTGGCGGGTGCGAGTCTGGATCACGAAGTTGGACTCGTACTGGAGGGTGTCAGTCCGCCTGTCCCATGGCCGAGAGCTGCAAGACAAGGAGGGTGTGAGAGGACTTTACACTAAGAGTGGTTATATTGAGGTATATTATGTTCAGTAGCAGGAAATTGAGGGATGGTTGGCTTTCTATTTAGAAGAAAATGGTTCTTAAATAGTGTTTATTGATGATAATTTAAATCTTACATGTAGAATGTATAGATAAACACAATATATAATTTAATAGTCAATAATTAACATTATAAAATCATAGAATATTATGATTTAAATATGCAACAGTCAGCATAATAGAAAGCCATTTTACCTTTGGGTTTTCATGATGTGACACAGGGGGCTGATATATATAGATAGATAGATATAAAGATTAACTGGGGGTCGGTGGAAGGATGGTCTAAACCGTTGGTTTCCGACCACTATGACCCATGTTCGATTCCCACATTGGGCACTTTTTTCTGATAAAAAAAAAAATGTGCCAATGGCCCCTGATTCTTGCAAAAGTCCAACCCCACCAGCGAATGCAAGCAACCAAATGGGACTCTGGCACATTTGTAAGTGCAAAAGCTGAACTGCTTTTCACATGTGTAGACATGTGGTGCACCTACAGTAAAAGCAGTCGCCTACTTCTACCCATCATGATTACCATGGCCTGTACCACGTGTACTAGGGATTAGCAAAAAAAAAAAAAAAAGATCAACTAGAACCTAATATTGATTCGTGATCAACGTTATTTCTTTGACATGTGTTGCTGATCAAGGCTACGATGTCCCATCTGACATCCCTTCTTCAAGATGAACTGTCTGACAGAGGAGCTCCATCTATCCCGACCTTTAGGAGGCCAAACCTGCTTTGTATCAATATTGGAGCACAATTACACCATTTGGAATAAAGCGTATACATCACTAGCACATAGTGCCATCTCCAATATGGAGGTCAGCCAATATGGAACACCCTGTAGTGAGCAATTCTCTTCAAATTCCAGACCATTCTATGAGACAATTTAAGTCAATCCTGCCTTGGTCTCCATACATTCCTCAATGTATTTCCCTCCAGAATGGAATAATCCACAGACTACATGTCCTGTCATTTCATCTACAAAGCTATACACTCTATTAAATATTCTCCAAACTTCTTGTTGTCCATAATCTGTCCATTTGATATACTAGTATAGTACTACTATATTTAATTTTATGCTTCAATTCTTTGGTCACTTTTCAAGCTTCTCATCTATAGAGATAAACTGATAAATTTAGGCATTTTTTTCTTCTTTAGTTCCATATTTAAATATATGTATACATGTTTAATTAAAAAGGCATATATTGGATCAAAATATCATTTATTTTACCAATATTTCAGTTGGCTGAACGCCAACCTTTATCAAGGTATTATAACATATTAATGTGTGTCAACAACAAACTCAGCGCCAAAATGTATACATGTATATTCTTAAAAACATTTATTTCCTTAGAAATTCTAGCCTAGACTTTATTTTCCGCAACTTCCACCATCTTCTCTCATTTGGAATGCTTCCAAGTAATGGAAGTTGCAGTGATGTGTCAGTGTACCAGCCTATCCTCACTTTAACTTACTACAAAGCAGGAAAATACCAAATTATATAGAACAGTTGGCTTAGCACCTAGATAGGTTCCTGAGAACCTTACACCATTGTGTGTGAAGGTAGATTGTAGGTGTGTAAATGTGTAAACTTACTCAGCAAACTTGTAGAGCCACTCCCCAGTGATCAGATCCTGGACAAAGTGCCGGGGATTCCAAGACTCCATCTTAGCCTCCCGTTCCTTCACAGCTCGCCTCTGGGCCTCCTCCAGCACTGTCTTCTCCTCTGTGGCCACTTGCTGGTCGCCACGCATGATGGCCGCCGACACGTGTTGCCAGAGCCGTTCCGACTCAAATTCCTCCTGGTAGGCTGCAGGGACTGTATACCTGTGGAGTCTCCGTGCCTTGACTTCAGGACTGGCACTCCACAGCACATGCTCCTCCTGACACATGTCACATATTGTTCATGTAGTAGAATATAGATACAGTGAAACTTGTATGTTTTATTATAAATATCCCATCATTACAGTCCAAATTGATGGTATGTGTCACACTTTTTTAATCCATTGTAAAATTACTTCCTTATTAAGATATTACATTTAATAAGGTAATTTAAGGAATATGGGGGAAACAAGAGTCACCTTCAATAGGTTTACTTTCTATTATTTATAGGTCAGCTTCTGAGTATTTCCTTTTCTTCTACAAGTGGCCTTTACAAGTCTTCTTTCAAACAACACCACTCCTTAGCATGGAGAAATATATACTCAACAAACATTGCATAAATAAAGTAAAATAAGCTCAATGCTGTCAATTCTTTTTTTTACTCCCAATGAAGTTACCATGTTAAAAAGGTCCTCTATTCCATTGAAGACCTTAATAGAGGGGGTTTTACCATAGAAGGTAAGAGGGATAAAAACAGAGAGTTGTTGGTAGCAAAACCTGGAAGGAGAGGGAGTATCCGGTAGAAAGCTAGGCATACAAGTGACACGTGGTGTGCTAGAATAGCTTCAGATGAACTAACTCCTGGTGAAAGAACTGCCTGGATGGTGGTTGACTTCAGAGGTTTCGTTAAATACCAATCCTATTTGAAGAAACACAATCTACAGTGGTATTTTGTTATAATCCCAACTTGGTTACAACATTATCCTTCTAAAGTCCCAACAAGCTCCAATTGTGGGGGTCGGTGGAAGGCTGGTTAAACTGTTTGGTTTTCGACCACTACGACCCGGGTTCGATTCCCGCATCGGACACTTTTTTCTGTTTAAAAAAAAAATGCTCCAATGGCCCCCGATTCTTGCAAAAGTCCAACCCCACCAGCGAGTGCAAGTAACCAAACGGGGGTCTGGCACATTTGTAAGTGCAAAGTCGAACTGCTTTTCACATATGTAGACATGTGGTGCGCTTACAGTAAAAGCAGTCGCCTACTTCTACCCACCATGATTATCATGGCCTGTACCACGTGTACTAGGGATAAGCAAAAAAAAAAAAAGCTCCAATTGTTATATCAGTGTGTCATAGTAGCATTTGCGAGTAATGGTCACTAACAGATCAAATTTTGTTGATATAGTTAAACCAAAGTTAAACTTGACTTGATGGATGCTAACAATGAATAACAACATTAAATCTTGGTTCCAAGTGATGTTATTATGCTTCTTCCTGACAAGTTAGTAGTTCCCTATTACAGTAAAACCTTGCTTTAACTTGCAATGGTGACTGAACACTTGGTTCACTATAGTCATTTATATTCCTCCATGCCAACAACAGTCACACAAGGTTTATAAACAGTGATAGCATTGCCAGCTCACCTCAGTCCTCTTGTCAACCAGGCTGATGCTGTCGTCCCAGTGTCCCTGCAGGATGGCCAGGGTCTCCTTGCCCAGCTTGATCTTGCCCACCACCAGGTTGCACTGCTCCGACCCCCCAAGAAACGGCTGCACAGAGATTGGTGTCAGGGGAGTACAAGATTGATAGCTTTTTCTTATATAGTAGAACCTCATCAGAGGACACTCACACTGAAGGATGCCTTATAAACACTTTATCTTATCGCCAAAAATTACTATTTTTACTATTTATCTGTTCTTTGGTAAGAGGACACTACTTTCTAAGTGTTTTCCTTTAGAAAGAAATTCCAATGTACAACTTACATTTGATTTATATAAAGAGCATTCTTTGAAATGCAAAATTAAAAGTGTTGTATATTAAGAAAAAAAAAATTAATACTGGCACTATGGGATGGAGACAATGAAAAAAAAAAGCACAATAAGTGTAACAGTGTTATTAAAAGTTTTATAGTACTTGTTGCAGTACAAGTCAGCTGTCTTTCAGGGATTGAGTTGTTGAATGGTTTTATTCCAACAGATATATTTTACAAAACAATACTTGTGTTGGGCAGCTTACCATGTCAGAGATAAAAAGAAATATTTTTCACCTACAAAGAGGCTATTTTGAAAAAATGCATTATTGATTCAAAAATATATCCAAATAAATTATTTTAAATCAAGTACATCTTTGTGGTTGTTTGTCAAAGGTGGAAAGTGCACAAATTTGTGTAAAACTGTAAAACCTTCTTTGAGAGCAACCTTCAATAAGTAACCTCTGTAAAAAATATGGAATCTGAAACTATTTTAGAGCTTTTTATATAATAAAACCATCTCCTAACCTCCTTTCTGCAATTGAAAAATTATTATAAGTATAATCAGTGATGAATCCTCCCAACAGTCCCCATGCCACTCTAATATAATATTGGATTGGCAGCCTCTTATACTTATATAGCTAGTAATTTTGAAGGGTGAGCCAAGCCCACCCAATATATTGTTTCCCATCTCAGAAAGGTTAGTATTTTATTTTGTAAAAAAAATATTTAATTTTACTTACAGATGATACACTGTCTTAATACCTCTAATGATTATAGCATGGAATATATGGTGGTTGGGCACCTAGAGAAGTCTAACAGCTGGTTCTTGGCTTAACCAGATATAAACCAAAATTTTCTGGAATTCTAGTGTGATAACTAACTACTTACACACTAATAAAACCAAGTGGTAAATTAGGGACAGTCAGAAAAATTCTGTTTCATGGCTCACTTTAAATCAGTTGTACCAAGACTATGGAGCACACTGAACCAATTCTAGAAGAGTAGTAGCACCAGGGAAGAGCTACTATGTAAATAGGTGGAGGGAATGGTTACCTTGAGCTTAAACTCAATCTCTGCCTTGTAGCCGGTCTTCTCACAGGTGACATCCACCTTGCCACCCAGCTCCATGGTGAGGGTGCCCACCAGGATGCCCTTACAGTGGGCGTATGGCATGGTGAGGGTGTAGTCCTCCCCACGGGCCAGCAGTGTCAGCCGCGCAGTACCATCCAGGATAGCTGACAGGGAGTTCCCTGCGCGGAACATCACATTTACTGGAGGGAGAACACAGAAGACTTCATACACTATTGTGTGATGTAAGAATAAAGGGTATTGACAACAATGAGATAGTCTTGTGTCTTGATTAAATAATCAAGTTCATACACAATTGTGTGATGTAAGAATAAAGGGTATTCACAACAATGAGATAGTCTTTTTGTCTTGATGAAATAATCAAGTTTAAACACTATTGTGTGATGTAAGAATAAAGGGTATTCACAACAATGAGATAGTCTTGTTGTCTTGATGAAATAATCAAGTTTATACACTATTGTGTGATGTAAGAATAAAGGGTATTCACAACAATGAGATAGTCTTGTTGTCTTGATGAAATAATCAAGTTCATATACTATTGTGTGATGCAAGAATAAAGGGTATTCACAACAATGAGATAGTCTTGTTGTCTTGATGAAATAATCAAGTTCCTCAACCCTACTCTAGAACATCCCATCCTGTAAGATGGACATAGCTGGTTCCATTCTGAGAGAAAGAAGGAGGAGCTAGCCCTCTTTTATAACCAGGGGAGTTCCACTGGTCTATTTGATAGCAAAGATAGCTCTAGGGTTATGGAAGTCTAGACAGTCAGCACCAGTCTGATCAATGTGTGCCTGGATCAACACAAGCTGCTCCACAACTTATCATGCTATGAGCAGATAGTGTGTGAGAATCTCTGACTCTTTGCATTTTGTAGAATATTGCTCATTGTTGAAATGTAGTATTGGCATATTTGTTTTTTAAATATATATATATTTAGGTAATAAAAAGGCATATATTGGATTGAATAAAAAGATTTATTTGACAATATTGTTGTCGTGCCCGCGTACTGCGAGTCGTGTTTGCCTTTCTGATATGTTGTTGTTGTTTCTTATCCCCTTGTGTAAAGCTTACACGAATTCCATGGCTTTTCTGATATGTATTCTCCCAATATATAAATGCCTATTATTAATTAATATATATATACAGAGTATAACACACATATTTAATTCAAGACTTTAATTAAAGCACTATCTAAATCTCAATCAGCCCCTATTCACTTTGACTGACTATAATTTCACACAGATTTTAATTCAACTGTAAATTCTGATCCCATCTCAGGTGTTGAATGAAAGAAATTGGAGAGAGATACAATATGTATTACTTCTTCTGTTGGGATTGATTGGAGCTTTGTTTAAAAACTTCCTGTTATAATATTTATCACAATATACAGTAGAAACTCTAAGACACCTAAATGCAGAGTTAAAGTGTCTTTCATGGAGAGGTGTCATCTTACCGGCGAGTGACTGAATAGTAAAATAGGTAATTTTCGCAATGAAAACTGTCCTTTGTAGAGAGGTGTCCTCTAGCGCGAGTGTCCTCTCATGGAGGTTCTATTGTAACTACAAAAAAAGGATGGCAACAATACTCACTGAACCTACAACAGCTAATATATTACAAGACTAATTTATTCCCTAGTTACAAGCTTTTGGAAGATCCCCTTTATCAAGTGGAAATGGAAAATGTGTATTACATGAGAGGAGTTGAATAGCAATCTCTCATTTGAATTAAAAGGTTTCATTCAAATATTCCCAGCTCAATGCTGGCATATACTGAGCTAAATCACATACAATAGGGTTAGATATGTTCTTCTTCAGTCCAAATTATATCATAACTAAGTTTCCATACAGCAGCAGTGAGCCTACCATAGAATTTGGACTTGGCAAGGATGCTCCCAGAGATGCAAAATCCATCCTGGCGGTTTGTGACATAGAAGGCGGAGATGGGAGGGTGGTGAGATACCTAGAACAAAAAGAACATGTGATGCCACAAGATATGGTCATAAGATATACAGTGTGATGTTACAATACACATGGAGTGATGATACAATACACAATGGCTTGATGCTACAATAAGGCCATGACCTGATACCACATCACACACACACAGGACATTGCACCCAGCCTGTGAACCCACCTGCTCAGCAATATAGAAGGTCCGGCTACCAGTGTCCGGGTGTCTCCAGAAGCACCGGAAGGTTTCCCCAAGGATAGGGTTGTAAGGTTTCTTGAGGCCCTTAGGCTTCTTGTAGAAGCCGGAGAGATACCATTCCACCACCATCTTCATCCGATCGAAAGGATCTTCCTCTTGGACGGCTCTGTACATACTTTATCTGTTAATGAAAATTATATAAAAGTTTGGTATTATTTTTATGGCAAGAGTTAGAAGGTTTGGAAAAATAAACTGGTGAAGCTTCTGTGGGAGGATTCACCATTGATAAACCAGGATATACTTTTCATCTTCAATTCACAATAAGTGTATAAATTTGGGGAATAAATTCTTTTGATAAATGGAACACTACAATTTTTTTTTTTTTTTTTTCACGATTTTGCGTGTCATCCTTGCGCAGGGGCCACGCTAACCTTTGTCAGTATCCTACGTTCATTGCACATAGGGGAGTGTTGGAGAGGTCTAAAGGGTAACAAGCCCAAATTCACAAAGTTATATGGTATGAGGTATGAATAAAAAAGCACCATCATCAGTTGAATGCCATTGATGTGCCCCAGAGACTATATGGATTGGTGTGGGGATTTCATCTAACTTGTAACTAATCTTTTGCTTTATCCCTTTATATCTTGATTCTCTCTAGACTCACTTCTATAACAAATCAGATCATCTCTAAATGGTTTTCTTCAAGGAAAGAAAAAAAGACCTAAAAAACTTTAAAAAATGTGGATCCAGCTAGTAAATCGAAATTTGACCCACTCTAGGATTCCAAAAAAAAGGATCTTTTCATAGGATTTTAAAATGTACTAAAAGAAAGAATAACATTGTTTAGGAGTTGGTTAAGGGCCTCCCTCCTAAGCAAGGAATAAGAAAAAAAAAATCTGAAAATCCTGGTGGCAATGGCACACCAATGTATAAAGAAGAAATCCAGTAAAAACACAAGGTTGGATCATGAAAAATATTTTAGTTTATTACAAAGGTAACTGAAATTATAATGAAATCTAGAACAAAAGTGAAATTGTATCAGGTGGATAAATCAAGAATGCATGCAACTAAAAGTTTCTAATGGCTTTAGTTGTACGATTAGAAGAAGGCTTTTTTTTCCCTGAAAATTATTATGATTAGCTGAAGGCAGTGACAGCAATAAAATTTATTATGGAAAAAAAAAATTGAGAAGAAAAAAAAAAAAAAGATAAAGCAGATAAAGCACAATTTGGATTATAGATTATAATACATGAAAATAAGACGTCACACACTATTAAATTATTTGGATTAGGTCTTATTTTCTTGTATTAAAAAAAAAACTATGATAGTTCCAAAGTAAATATTGATAAACTAAATTGTGAGGATAATCCACCTGGTGAGGATGTCAGCATGGTAGTAGTAGTCTGTGAGCTTGTCCAGGAAGGAGCGGGGCTCGAGGATAAAAGTGGGGAGCACCACTTTACTGAGGTCCATGCCAGGCCGGACCTGCTTCAACAGGCTCCAGATCAGACTCTTGTTCTCTTCAGCCACCTCCTCCGTCTGGCCAGCATCCCCTGCCTGCACACACAGACCCTTTAGCTGACTTGGAACACTCACTTTCAAGTGGAAGTTTTCATGGAGAATTTGTGCAAAAAATATCAACTGAAAGTATAAAAATCCGTTATTTATTATGAATCAACTAAATACTTTAATAACTCTTTGCTGCAATTTTATAAGCCCTGTCCAAATTAGAATGGCTTTGACACTTGACAATTTTATTCCTTCATTGTGATGCTGTGCTTTGGATGATATCTACCACTGGAAAGGCTGGGAAAATTTTCATTTAAATTTGTTTATGCAGGTCAATGTGCTTGGCATATTCTATCAGCAGTTTATGATGCAAACAGCTCTTCATAGAATTCTCACTCTGTTTCAAGCTCTGTCAGCACATTCCCAACAGGTTGTAAAGGTCTAGCAATGATCAGAACCTAGTCACAACATGTCAAAGAGATATGGCTATGGCAATCAATAGCGGAGTGACCAAGGTATGACCCTAGCCAAGAAAACCAGAGATCCAGCTACACAAGCCCAGCCCACCAATGCCAGACAGATGCCCCAGTAACCCACCATTCCCAGCTCCTCCTGGTCATTTTCCATGTAGGGAGGCTCCAGGGGCTCCTCCTCATCTTCCTCCTCCTCCTCCACATGGGGCTCGGACTCAGTGTCCGAGGAGTGGGCGCGGTTGTCATCTGTGTGGTTGTCATCTTCCAGGTCTGGGGGACACATCAATATGACATTGTGTTGAAATATGGCGAATACTGAGAGCTGAAGCACTAAATATGATGTATTTACTGAAATGTAGAGAAGCAAATATTGAAATGCAGGAACAGTGAATACAACAAATATTGGAAGGAGAAGGAGTAAATACAACAAATATTGAAAGGTAGGAACAGTAAATGCTACAAATATTGAAAGGTAGGAACAGTAAATGCGACAAATATTGAAAGGCAGGAACAGTAAATGCGACAAATATTGAAAGGTAGGAACAGTAAATGCGACAAATATTGAAAGGCAGGAACAGTAAATGCGACAAATATTGAAAGGCAGGAACAGTAAATACGACAAATATTGAAAGGTAGGAACAGTAAATGCGACAATTATTGAAAGGCAGGAACAGTAAATGCGACAAATATTGAAAGGTAGGAACAGTAAATGCGACAAATATTGAAAGGTAGGAACAGTAAATGCGACAAATATTGAAAGGCAGGAACAGTAAATGCGACAAATATTGAAAGGCAGGAACAGTAAATGCGACAAATATTGAAAGGTAGGAACAGTAAATGCGACAAATATTGAAAGGTAGGAACAGTAAATACGACAAATATTGAAAGGTAGGAACAGTAAATGCGACAAATATTGAAAGGCAGGAACAGTAAATGCGACAAATATTGAAAGGTAGGAACAGTAAATGCGACAAATATTGAAAGGTAGGAACAGTAAATACGACAAATATTGAAAGGTAGGAACAGTAAATGCGACAAATATTGAAAGGCAGGAACAGTAAATGCGACAAATATTGAAAGGTAGGAACAGTAAATGCGACAAATATTGAAAGGCAGGAACAGTAAATGCGACAAATATTGAAAGGTAGGAACAGTAAATGCGGCAAATATTGAAAGGTAGGAACAGTAAATGCGACAAATATTGAAAGGTAGGAACAGTAAATGCGACAAATATTGAAAGGTAGGAACAGTAAATGCGACAAATATTGAAAGGCAGGAACAGTAAATGCGACAAATATTGAAAGGCAGGAACAGTAAATGCGACAAATATTGAAAGGTAGGAACAGTAAATGCGACAAATATTGAAAGGTAGGAACAGTAAATACAACAAATATTGAAAGGTAGGAACAGTAAATGCGACAAATATTGAAAGGCAGGAACAGTAAATGCGACAAATATTGAAAGGCAGGAACAGTAAATGCGACAAATATTGAAAGGCAGGAACAGTAAATGCGACAAATATTGAAAGGCAGGAACAGTAAATGCGACAATTATTGAAAGGCAGGAACAGTAAATACGACAAATATTGAAAGGCAGGAACAGTAAATGCGACAAATATTGAAAGGTAGGAACAGTAAATACAACAAATATTGAAAGGTAGGAACAGTAAATGCGACAATTATTGAAAGGCAGGAACAGTAAATACGACAAATATTGAAAGGCAGGAACAGTAAATGCGACAAATATTGAAAGGTAGGAACAGTAAATGCGACAAATATTGAAAGGTAGGAACAGTAAATGCGACAAATATTGAAAGGCAGGAACAGTAAATGCGACAAATATTGAAAGGCAGGAACAGTAAATGCGACAAATATTGAAAGGTAGGAACAGTAAATGTGATAAAAAAAAGAGTGATGAATCTAGCAAGAGTTAGCAGAACCCAATAATACAGATTTGTACCCTGAACTGAAGTATTTTGGGGACAAATCTGCTTTGTATCGGGTGACTCAAGGATGGAGTACAAGTTCTGACGGCCTGGGCACACACAGCACATGGTGGATGGTAACCTATCGATCTCTCAACATTGAGTGCAAACAGAAAACTCATAATTATTTAAAAATTATTGAAAAAAAGGCTATATAAAGATACTTCACAGATTACACAACCTTCTTTGTGAATGAATGCACGTTTCAAACTTGGCAGCTGAAAACGTCAATCTACTACCCCATATCCTCTAAGATTTCAGGCTAGTAACGTGCGTATGTGAGGAATTGACCAATCTTTGCGCAATCAAAGGATGCAGCTTCTACATGCAATAATCAAAATATTTATAAAATTACTCTGCAAGATTGCCATTTCTTTAACAATATATTGATTAATTTACAGGATTTCATAAACTTGACGAGTGCTGGTTCGAAATAGGTATGCCTAACTTTAAACAGAATTTCAAGTTATTAGGCGGGGCACAAATGACTTGGAGCATCCAAATAGGAAAGCCTTGTTTAGAAATGTCTTGCAAAACGAAATAAAACAAAACAAAAGGTTGGTCAATGATAAACCTATAAAAATATTCCTTTGATATTTGACAAATTTATTCATATGGGTTATATTAAGACGTAAAACCTGTCATTTCTTCCCTTCCCCCAAAAGCAACCATTCTTAGTGTTGTCAGAAAATGGCCACCACATTTTCAATCAAAACCTATTTTCTCAAGCGGCTATCACGATCTTCTGATCCGTAATCTGTCGCTTTAACAGCTGCGCCATTATAAAGGTAGCATATAAGAAATGGAGAACGCTGGGTAGATGACAAATCGACAAGAATAGAAGAAGTAGACATATGAAGCATACAATAAGTAGACAACAAACCCAGGTGAACTCGAAAAGAGCATTCGCCTTTTTTTTTTATACTTACCAACGGTCCAGGGGGGTGCGCCCATTGTTCATGGGACGGAGTTTGTTGGCATTAGCGAAGTGTCGTTTTTAATCAAATTTTTGTGATTAAGGTAATATATTTTAAAGTCAAAAAAGTTTCTTATTTTTAATTTTCATTTGAAAAACGTTACAGAGGGTAAAATGCATCTCCTGATCGGGCAACTGAAAGTTACTTGCTCCATCTATCAGAGTGTAATTTTGAGGAAGGAAGATATGCAGTGCAAAAGAGGTACATCTCTTTTGTAGGAGAAGTGCTTTAAAACAGCGTGCCTTTAAAAATTATTATTATAAGTACAGAGCACACAGATTCAAGTAGGCGAATATGCCCCAACACCATCCTAGGCAAATTCAAACAAAGCAAATCTGCATACCATGGTACACAGGTACTGTGGAAAATCGTTTTGAATATGCACATAGAAAATGGCTTGTTCCAATGCATATTTTAAAAGGAAGAAAGAGCGATAGAGGGTGTTACACGATAGAAGTAATAATATTCAATTACGATATTCCTTGCTTTTAAAGCTATCCGCTTATGGCGATATTTTTTCCCTGGTTCCAGTTCTATTAATTTTATTACACCTACTACTACACCACTAATATTGAGTGCACTTTTGTCCTCAGAAAATCCTTGTCTAAATGAAGTTTTCCAGTAGCGCAAGTAACTAGGAACACGTGTATACGTACCGTGATCGAAGTGCTTCTCCAAGTCACTCTCGTTCCACTGAGTGGTGGTCTCCTTGCCCTCGGCGGCCACCATGCCTCCACTAGCCCCGCGGGCCAGCAACGACGAGCACCGCAGAGCCAGCTCCATGGCGTCCATCCAGCACTTGCCGGCGGACTCGCTGGGAGCGCGGAAGATGAGATGGGTAACTGGCAGGGGCTGTACAATCGCACCCCGGGTCTCTCCGCGAGGGCCTCGCGCCGCCCAGATGGACTGCTCTAGTGGATGGAAGAGCTTGAAGCAAAAACCGTCCTTCTTGGAGGGGCGTTCGATGAGTTCGCAAGCGGCCAGGAGCACCGTCCCAACCTGCCGCAGCGAGCGTGTCAAACGTTACCTGCAGGCCAGGACCCGCGACTTACCCAGTGCTTGCCGTGCGGGGACTTGTATAGCAGCAGCAACCCTGGCCTGAGGACGGCCCATAGTTTGGTCCATCCCTTGAGCGTGCCGCGGACCTTGAGCCAGTCGGCAAGTACCACGATGGTCGGGTCCTTCAGCGTACTGAGAAGCTCGCGGGCCACGCGCTTCTTTTCCCGCCGGTAGTTCTTGCGCTGGGCCTGCACCGACGCCATGAGATCGACTGGCGCACAATTGATTCAAAGCAGGGGGAGAGAATGGCAACTTAATTAAAATATTTCGGGGAAAACTTCCCTTCAAATGGATTTCTTTAAGAGTTCTTCCGAAAACGTGCGCTTTTCCCATAACTTCTAATTCGAAAGTCGCTAATGGAACTCTGCGCCGAATGCCCCTGAGGCACGTTAGGGGGCCGTTATATATTGCTGTAATGGGCGGATGGAAATTTATGAACAAATAAACATTTCCGCAGGGTGAATAGTTGTTGGAGTACTGAAGCGGAAAACGTCTGAACAAGTGTCTGAAAAATGAAACAAGGAGAATCTGCCAAAACTGAACGAATCGATGAAGGTTGGTGACATTTTACAAAAATAATTGCTGGTATATTTCTTTATTACTTACGGATAATTAACCGGGATTTTTTTGTTACGTTTAAAAAGAGAGATTCAAATATAAGTTCACTAAATCAAGTAAGAAATATATATTTCGTTCTCGATCTACTGGATAATGAAGGCCAAACCTTTTAAAACTGAGATTTTTTTCCGAAAAAACAATTCTGAGAACAAAATAGTATAATTTGAAATAAGACCCATTTTATTGAAAACAAACCAAGACTTTAAAGTCCCCACTTCAATTTCACTATGTAATTTTAACGTGAAAGAGATCGCGCTCAAAATTAAAATATCAGGGTTATCATAATTAATGTTGATATACTCCTTTTATTGTCTAAAAATAAAGTTTTCAATAAACTTAATAAGAATATGAAAAATAGTACAAATGTGACTGGGATAAGGTGCATAAATTATGAAAAAGGCATCTCCTTATCGTGCAACTGAAAGTTTCTGATGGCTTGCGCAATCTGTTGGAATAAATATCAACTATTCTCGTTGATTTTTAAATATTCCAGAATTGGCCAAATACACATTCTTGATTAATCTAGAAAAGTTATCCACAATTATAGCTTTAGATTTTCTAGATTAATTAAGAATATGTATTGGGCCAATTCTGGAATATTTTAAAATCAACGAGAATTTTTCATAATTTAATAAGAATGATTTTTTTTTTTAAATTCCGGATTGAAGTTCGAATCTGTGATATAAACCCGAGAATCCTCTAGTTTAGTTTTAAATCGACGGTATATTTGAAGAATGAAGCTGTCACATATGAAATATAAGGAGATGACATCTTTAACATTTCCCAAGGTAGGTGACCTTTCTCGTCAAAATTTCCAACTTCATTTATGAAAATCGCGAAAGAAATAAAATCGGTGACAATTGCTGGAAAATGTTTCAATTTTTCGGCACAAAGTATGCTTTCAATTATCCAGGTCTGGGACGAAGTTAGCTAAAAAAATCCAATATTTCGTCAATAACCTATCTTCGAAGCGTGTCGTTATTGGGGACTACAGAAAAGAAAAAGGTTGGGAATTAGTGAGTTGAGAAAGTGACAAAAAAATAAATATTCCTGTTCTCTCAACTCCAGTTTGAAGTCAAACTAGGGAATATGCCCTTATAACGATGGGATCTATGTATTCCCCCCACCTCCAAGGATAGTCAAGGAACATAAATACAATATAAGAAAGGAAGACATTCAAGCACTCAAGTTTATATTAAACATAAAACACACTTCTACTGTCCATACTGCGATAAAAAATATATTGAGAGGGCTTGGCTCATCAGTGTTTATATGTAATTCTACTGTCTTAAAAACTTATGTCCATAGTTTGTTTGATTACCATTTATAAGATTCCATTCTTCTGTGCTGTGTACATAAGCAGAAACGGCTCGGAGGGTTCACCACAGATGAGCCAAACCCTCTCAATATATTTTTAATCGCAATAAGGATAGTGGAAACGTGTTTTATGTTTAAAAGGAACTTGCATGCTTAAATGCTTTCCTTTTTTATACAGTTAAACCTGTCTATAGCGCCTTCCTCTCTATAGCGCCCGATTTTACAAATTAAAATGTAAAAATATTACATTAAAAGTGACCTGTCTATAGCACCCCCTCTCTATAGCACCCTATTTTGGTGAGTCCCAAGATGGGGCGCTATAGACAGGCTTAACTATATATAGATGACGCGGTATTACCCTATACTAAATACAATATAACCAATAATGACCATAGATCCCAGGTGCATCAACACCATGAATCCACAGGTCATCATACGAACTTTGAATCTGCAGAAATATTTCATTCAGGTATCACCAACAAGACTTGCTATATATATTATCAATTAGTTAATAATTATAATAATAATTATAATATATCATCAATAATTATACAATATTGTCATATTTTGACATATGTTTATGCAGTACCTAGTTACATATATTTTCCCGAGCTAATAGCTACCCAGTGTCATGATATATATTTTTTAGCTTCAGATTAAAAAGGTTCTTCCGAAAGCTCTCAACATGTTTTGTATTCGTTTACAAAAAAATATATATAATAATAATAATAAAATAAATTGGTGCTCACGGAATTTTTAAGTTCTTTATTATATTAATAAGCGTGACTTAAATGATCTGCAACAAAATGTTTATTTTTGTTTCAGGAAAAGGAACTCACAAGAATTCCTAGATGGAAATTCAGGGTTGTTTTGTCGCGAGTCACACAAGTACTGTAAAACTCTCAATGTAGAATCATCCAATGTGCGGCCATCGTTGCAAAAATGAATTGACCCAACCTAAGCTAACTTCCAGACCTGGAGACCCGCTGGCAATTCTCCACCAAACTCTGCAGCGGCGCCATCTACATATTCATTGTATTGTATCTAGTTATATGTTATAAAATAAATGAAGCTTCCAGGGTTAAGTTTCTTGTGTAACTTTTTATTTTCAAGCTTTCGGACTTGTCGGTCCTTCAACAGGATTATCACAATAAAAACTTAATAATAAATACAATTTTACATACACATTATTATATACATATTTTAAATACTTATTAAATATTGAGAGAAAAATATATGACATTATTTCTGTTTGAAAAATATTAACCAGCACGTATCATCCACCACGCACGTATATTTTCAAAAAAAAATGTTTTTCAAACTGAAATAATGTCATATATTTTCCTCTCAATATATAATAAGTATTTAAAATATGTGTATAATAATGTGTATATAAAATTGTATTTATTATTAAGTTGTTAACGTGATAATCCTGTTGAAGGACTGACAATTCCGAAAGCTTGAAAATAAAAAGTTACACAAGAAACTTAACCTTGGAAGCTTCATTTATTTTATAATATTACTAGACGAATGGCCCGGGCAACGCCCGGGTTTTACCCGAGTGCGTATATATTTTTAAAACGTTTTAATTCAAATACTATTCGTTACAATTATAAATTGGCGCCATGGATGTCACTCTTGTGAAACGTCCCGTTCCAAACTGTGTGTTTTTAAAATGTTTTAATCAAAATACTATTCGTTACAATTATAAGGTACTTATATATATTTAAAGGTTCTCATAAAAAAAGGTTACCGATTTAAAAGTTTATTTTATTTTATTTAAAGAAACATATTTTCATTTAAGTATTGTTATTTATTTTAAAATATTAAGTAATTGTGCAAAACGATAATTGCCTTAAAAAGAAATTGCCTTAAAAAAAAAAGAAACATTCGCGGTGATTTTGTCTTGCATTCGTTTATACAATTATTATATATATTGGCATCATATATTAACTTTATGAACGGAAAAATATGTCCAGGGTAGCCTAGTGGTCATGGCATCTGCCCGGTAAGCGGAAGGTCGTGGGTTCGATTCCCATCCCTTGACACTTTTTTTTATTTTATCCATTCTGACCAAAATCTATCCGTGAACTTCACACAGTGAACTTCACACAGACAGAATAAGGCAATTATATAAGTAGATAAATCAGGGAAGAAGGTTTATTTATAATCAATAGTTATATATCAAAATTCGAAACTATTTTATAGACGCGTCTTTTTAAAAATAAACAATTTCTACTGACCTTGCTGCTCAAAGCTTATGTCCATAGTTCATCTAAAATACCCATTCCAAGAGTCTAGCATCAGTATCACTATAAAAGGAAGATCGAAAAATGCAATATAACAGCGGTATGGTAGATTAAACTGGCGAAACCGCTGGGAGGGTTCACCACTGATGAACCAGGCCCTCCCATTAATTTTTCCATTGCAGTAAGGGCAGTAGAAATTGTTTATTTTTAGCAAGAATCATACGCGTCTATAATAGTTTCGAATTTTGATAACAGATGGCGCGCTAATGCATCATAATAGTTATATATATCTAATTATCATTTTAAAACAATAATGTGCAGACTGTGTACTTTTGCATGTATTGACATGTCAATAAAATCATGTCAATTGTCGAACTTCCAAAGAGAGGCCATAAGTACGTAATGAGAAGTTCGACTGTCTGACCCCGTATAGAACTTACCTTGTAGGACTCCCGCTTGTTGACTTTGGACTCCGAGGTCATACTGCCACCGCAGTTCTGGGTCACACACGCGTGGGTTGGACACCAGCCCGCGGGGGAGATACAAGAAAGACAAACATGAGATATGGCTAACTTGCTTAATCTTGTACAGGAAAACTTCCTGGAGTTGACCATTCTTGCGGCTGACCAACAAGGAGTTGGATGTATAAAAGAGAAATTGGGTGTTGAGAGAGATTCGATGTAAGATTAAACACAAATTATGCAAACCTAAGTAGTATATTAAAATATAAGTTTATATAGGATATATTAACGATAGGAATGTATTTTAAAAAAAAATAATAATAAAAAAAAATAAAAAACGAGTGGCACACTTGACAGAAGGTGGATTGCCTAGAAATGGGTAATTTCAAATAAAACAAGGAAAAAAGAAGGATATGCGCTGATGGAAAGGGTGATAAAAAGAGTTAGAAATTTAGTCAAGTTCCAAAGGAATATCTACGAGAATTGGCTCAACCCGGATTCAACTTGTCCTTCCGGGAGCAAAATAAAGACCCGCCGACCAATGATTTTTGCCGTTGATTTGCATATTCATGTTTGTTTAGAGAGTCCAAGTGTCGTAAAAAATGGAGAGAAAAACATTTACCAGAGAGCACATCCTTATCGTGACATCCCCTAAGTTTCAAAGAGCGAATTTATTGCAAAAATACAATACGTATGTGCTAGGTATTTATATCTTCCTAATCTCGCTCAGTATGCAAATAGGTAATAATAAGAATTGCATTAGTCGGAAAAGGTATTTCCTCGTAATAAACTTCCTTTAAGGATGTAGTAATGATACGACAATATTCGAGTATTTTACTTTACTATCAACGGTACAGTCCTACAGTGACTTCACAGAGATACTGTACTCCCCTGGACGGTGCCAGTCCTGTCCTACATTGACTTCATAGAGATACCGTACTCCCCTGGACGGCGCCAGTCCTGTCCTACATTGACTTCACAGAGATACCGTACTCCCCTGGACGGTGTCAGTCCTGTCCTACATTGACTTCACAGAGATACCGTACTCCCCTGGGCGGTGCCAGTCCTGTCCTACATTGACTTCACAGAGATACCGTACTCCCCTGGACGGAGCCAGTCCTGTCCTACATTGACTTCACAGAGATACTGTACTCCCATGGACGGTGCCAGTCCTGTCCTACATTGACTTCACAGAGATACTGTACTCCCATGGACGGTGCCAGTCCTGTCCTACATTGACTTCACAGAGATACTGTACTCCCATGGGCGGTGCCAGTCCTGTCCTATAGTGACTTCACAGAGATACCGTACTCCCCTGGACGGAGCCAGTCCTGTCCTACATTGACTTCACAGAGATACCGTACTCCCCTGGGCGGTGCCAGTCCTGTCCTATAGTGACTTCACAGAGATACCGTACTCCCCTGGACGGTGCCAGTCCTGTCCTACATTGACTTCACAGAGATACTGTACTCCCCTGGGCGGTGCCAGTCCTGTCCTATAGTGACTTCACAGAGATACCGTACTCCCATCGACGGTGCCAGTCCTGTCCTACATTGACTTCACAGAGATACCGTACTCCCCTGGGCGGTGCCAGTCCTGTCCTACATTGACTTCACAGAGATAGCGTACTCCCCTGGACGGTGCCAGTCCTGTCCTACATTGACTTCACAGATACTGTACTCCCCTGGGCGGTGCCAGTCCTGTCCTACATCGACTTCACAGAGATACTGTACTCCCCTGGACGGAGCCAGTCCTGTCCTACATTGACTTCACAGAGATACTGTACTCCCCTGGGCGGTGCCAGTCCTGTCCTATAGTGACTTCACAGAGATACCGTACTCCCATGGACGGTGCCAGTCCTGTCCTACATTGACTTCACAGAGATACCGTACTCCCCTGGGCGGTGCCAGTCCTGTCCTACATTGACTTCACAGAGATACTGTACTCCCATGGACGGTGCCAGTCCTGTCCTATAGTGACTTCACAGAGATAGCGTACTCCCCTGGACGGTGCCAGTCCTGTCCTACATTGACTTCACAGATACTGTACTCCCCTGGGCGGTGCCAGTCCTGTCCTACATCGACTTCACAGAGATACTGTACTCCCCTGGGCGGTGCCAGTCCTATTTTATCTACATATTACCTATATACGTACTCTCTTTGACTGTGCCAATTCAGTTCTACACAGCCTTCATCCAGATATTGTACTCCCCTGGGCCGTACGCGGACTTCACCACTGTACAGGGCCAGTGAAGTTTTACCTAGACTACACCGAGGCAGTTGTAAGGTGCAATGTTAGACCCAGCAGGTGGCCCGCTCCAAAGGTTTCCAGTTATTTTTGCCCCCACCGCAGCACCGACAGAAATAGTCGAAGTGGATTTATTGGTTCCTGCTGCGGACATCAAGTGGCTGCGGGGAGAAAATAGTAGTTCAATAAAAACACCCTTCGATATCTTCCGGAAGGATGAGACGTTATCTGGGAGCATTTATCAGAACTCAAGAGAGTTTATCAAATCCAACCTTTTGGAGAGCAAATACCCTATGGAACTAAAACTGTGATTACATTTATTACAATATATTTAATACTTCTTATAATGCAATTTTACTTAACAATATTTTACTTTTACCCCTCTTACACCTCTCACACCGCACTTACACCTCTCGAACCGTACTTACACCTCTCACACCGCACTTACACCTCTCACACCGCACTTACACCTCTCACACCGCACTTACACCTCTCACACCGCACTTACACCTCTCACACCGCACCTACACCTCTCACACCGCACTTACACCTCTCACACCGCACCTACACCTCTCACACCGCACTTACACCTCTCACACCGCACTTACACCTCTCGAACCGTACTTACACCTCTCACACCGCACTTACACCTCTCACACCGCACTTACACCTCTCACACCGCACTTACATCTCTCACACCGCACTTACACCCCTCACACCGCACTTACACCTCTCACACCGCACCTACACCTCTCACACCGCACTTACACCTCTCACACCGCACTTACACCTCTCATACCGCACCTACGCGTTCTCACACCGCACCTACGCGTTCTCACACCGCACCTACACCTCTCACACCGCACTTAAACCTCTCACACCGCACCTACACCTCTCACACCGCACCTACGCGTTCTCACACCGCACCTACGCGTTCTCACACCGCACCTACACCTCTCACACCGCACCTACGCGTTCTCACACCGCACTTACATCTCTCACACCGCACTTACACCTCTCACACCGCACTTACACCTCTCACACAGCACTTACACCCCTCACACAGCACTTACACCTCTCACACCGCGCTTACACCTCTCACACCGCACCTACACCTCTCACACCGCACCTACGCGTTCTCACACCGCACTTACACCTCTCACACCGCACTTACACCTCTCACACCGCACTTACACCCCTCACACCGCACTTACACCTCTCACACCGCACTTACACCTCTCATACCGCACCTACACCTCTCACACCGCACTTACACCTCTCACACCGCACCTACACCTCTCACACCGCACCTACGCGTTCTCACACCGCACTTACACCTCTCACACCGCACTTACACCCCTCACACCGCACTTACACCTCTCACACCGCACTTACACCCCTCACACAGCACTTACACCTCTCACACCGCACTTACACCTCTCACACCGCACCTACACCTCTCACACCGCACTTACACCTCTCACACCGCACTTACACCCCTCACACAGCACTTACACCTCTCACACCGCACTTACACCTCTCACACCGCACCTACACCTCTCACACCGCACCTACGCGTTATCACACCGCACCTACACCTCTCACACCGCACCTACGCGTTCTCACACCGCACTTACATCTCTCACACCGCACTTACACCTCTCACACCGCACTTACACCTCTCACACAGCACTTACACCCCTCACACAGCACTTACACCTCTCACACCGCACTTACACCTCTCACACCGCACCTACACCTCTCACACCGCACTTACACCTCTCACACCGCACTTACACCTCTCACACCGCACTTACACCTCTCACACCGCACTTACACCTCTCACACAGCACTTACACCCCTCACACAGCACTTACACCCCTCACACCGCACTTACACCTCTCACACCGCACTTACACCCCTCACACCGCACTTACACCTCTCACACCGCACTTACACCTCTCACACCGCACTTACACCTCTCATACCGCACCTACACCTCTCACACCGCACCTACGCGTTCTCACACCGCATTTACACCTCTCACACCGCACTTACACCCCTCACACCGCACTTACACCTCTCACACCGCACTTACACCTCTCACACCGCACCTACACCTCTCACACCGCACTTACACCTCTCACACCTCCATATTACGCAAAATTTAAAGCATTCGGACAAAATTTCTAGCTCCTACTATTTTTCCACATCGCAAAGAATTAACTCAATATGAAGGAATTTTAGAGAGAGTTGCACACCCACACAGGAGAGTATTATGTAAATAGATCTATTTTGGCGCGGCGGGGGGATAACAACCTGGTGAATAGTTAATGGTTCCTAATAATAGGATCGCACGGAACGAGGTCCTGTGGTAAACAGGATAACTGCCAGGTACCTTCTAGATCCAACAGCGCTATAGATCGTGGTGGAAATTAGAACCTCTCTGAAGGTTACTTTTTACGGCAGCATAAATTTTTGAGTAGGACGGTTGGACTTGTGACGTCTTTCGCCGCTCATATGGCGGTGGATGATGGTGGGCGGTAGAGAATGGAGGAGATTTTTATGTTGACTGCACAGAACTGATGGGCGACAACATTTGTGACTGCACAGAACTGATGGGTGACTACATTTGTGACTGCACAGAACTGATGGGCGACAACATTTGTGACTGCACAGAACTGATGGGTGACTACATTTGTGACTACGGCGGTAGAGGATGGTGGAGATTTTATGTTGACTGCACAGAACTGATGGGTGACTACATTTGTGACTACGGCGGTAGAGGATGGTGGAGATTTTATGTTGACTGCACAGAACTGATGGGTGACTACATTTGTGACTGCACAGAACTGATGGGCGACAACATTTGTGACTGCACAGAACTGATGGGTGACTACATTTGTGACTACGGCGGTAGAGGATGGTGTAGATTTTATGTTGACTGCACAGAACTGATGGGTGACTACATTTGTGACTACGGCGGTAGAGGATGGTGGAGATTTTATGTTGACTGCACAGAACTGATGGGTGACTACATTTGTGACTACGGCGGTAGAGGATGGTGGAGATTTTATGTGGACTGCACAGAACTGATGGGTGACTACATTTGTGGCTGCGTCGAATTGAGAGTATGGTCTGTACTGCCACCTCACAATGTCGGATACTTGTGGATGGGGTGTGACTTTGAGACCGAATGTAGTAGGTCGAGAGTTACAACCTGGAGGGATGGCTCGACAGGCCTGCATGTAATATATACGTACTCTATCAACTTACTACCGCAGCAATGTTGCTGTAATATATCCCAGAAAGAGTGTGGTTAGAGAATAGAGTTAAAAGAGAGAATATTCAAGAGAAGAGGAGTCAAAACATATTTGGAGAGAGGAGCTACAGACTACAGACGAAACTACTTAAATTTATTAGGACTAAAGATAGTCGTCCTTGTTGTCCCAATATATTGATTTATTTAAAGTGAGGTGAAGCTAATTCTAGCCGCCCGAATGTACGCCAAGTATATGTAAGGCCAAAGCACCTCACACGCATTCAGCCAGCAAACCTTTGGCCAAAGCAATCGCAGAACATCTATCCACACAAACAACGACTCACCTCTTGATCGAGCGTGGCCTTCAAGAGTCGCTGCATGTCCGCTTCCCTCTCTCGCAGGCGCTGGTGGTACGTGGCCTCGGCTTCCTGCAGCGGCACGGAACTCAGGCCGCGTGTTCGGATAGCAAGTGAGGGCCTGTGCCCAGGGATATAATATGGGGACCATCGCCTCGATGTGGGGCGACGGCAGCATATAGAAGTGGGTCCCCAAATAGCTAGGAGAGAGCAACAAGGAGCCGTCGCCTAGGGGTTGAAGCGACGGCAGCATATAGAAGTGGGTCCACAAATAGCTAGGAGAAGCAACAAGGAGCCGTCGCCTAGGGATGAAGCGACGGCAGCATATAGAAGTGGGTCCCCAAATAACTAGGATAGAGCAACAAGGAGCCGTCGCCTAGGGAAGAAGCGACGGCAACATGTAGAAGTAGATCCCTAACTAACTAAAATAGAGCAACAAGGAGCCGTCGCCTAGGGATGAAGCGAAGGCGGAATGCGGAGATCTGTGCCCAACTAACTAAGATAGAGCAACAAAGAGCCGTCGCCTAGGGATGAAGCGACGTCAGCATGCGGAGGACTGTGTCCAAATAACTAGGATGGAGCAATAAAGAGCCGTCGCTTAGGGATGAAGCGACGGCAGCATGTAGCAGTAGATCCCTAACTAACTAAGATAGAGCAACAAGGAGCCGTCGCCTAGGGATGAAGCGACGGCAGCATGTGGAGATCTGTGCCCAACTAACTAAGATAGAGCAACAAAGAGCCGTCGCCCAGGGATGAAGCGACGTCAGCATGCGGAGGACTGTGTCCAAATAACTAGGATGGAGCAATAAAGAGCCGTCGCTTAGGGATGAAGCGACGGTAACATGTAGAAGTAGATCCCTAACTAACTAAGATAGAGCAACAAGGAGCCGTCGTCTAGGGATGAAGCGACGGCAGCATGCGGAGATCTGTGTCCAACTAACTAAGATAGAGCAACAAGAGGCCGTCGCCTAGGGATGAAGCGACGGCAGCATGTAGAAGTAGATCCCTAACTAACTAAGATAGAGCAACAAGGAGCCGTCGTCTAGGGATGAAGCGACGGCAGCATGCGGAGATCTGTGTCCAACTAACTAAGATAGAGCAACAAGGGGCCGTCGCCTAGGGATGAAGCGACGGCAGCATGTAGAAGTAGATCCCTAACTAAGATAGAGCAACAAGGAGCCGTCGTCTAGGGATGAAGCGACGGCAGCATGCGGAGATCTTTGTCCAACTAACTAGGATAGAGCAACAAGGAACTTTCGTCTAGGGATGAAGCGACGGCAGCATGTGGAGAACTAGGATTGAGCTATAAGGAACGACGGTAGCATGTGCGTACGGGTAGTAGAAAATAGAAGTGTGGGGCAACTCTAAATTGAGCTTAGGTAATTCGCGGCATCTGTCATGGTAGCAGTAAATCTCACCATCTCTCTCGTTTATGTAGAAAATGCCAGTGAGTGTGAATGTCTTTATTCTCACGCAAATAAATATTGTTGCCGAGAGATACCAAAATTCCAACGTGTACAGAAATCGTTGAGGGTGGGCGGATGTTCGGACAGACAGGACAATAGCGTGGGTTACATCAACGTATATATTGTCAATGAGACTCGCCGCAGCAGCGAAAATACAATCATCGTTATAGAGGATTTACTGATCCTTCTTGTGGAAGTGATTGAGCGCACTTTACTGTCATGAATGTGGTTGAGATACATTGACTGTTGTGAAAGTGGTTGAGAGACCTTAATTGTTGTGAAAGTAGTTGAGAGACCTTAACTGTTGTGAAAGTGGTTGAGAGACATTGATTGTGGTGAAGTGGTTGAGAGACCTTGATTATTGTGAAAGTGGTTGATAGACCTTGATTATCGTGAAAGTGGTTGAGAGACCTTGACTGTTGTGAAAGTGTTTAGAAGCCTTTGATTGTTGTGAAAGTGGCTGAGAGACCGTGTTGTTGTGGAACTGGTTGGGAGCCTTTGACTGTAGCGAAAGTGGTTAAGAGACCTTGACTGTTGTGAAAGTGTTTGGGAGCCTTTTATTGTTGTGAAAGTGGCTGAGAGACCTTGATTGTTGTGAAAGTGGTTGAGAGACCTTGATTATTGTGAAAGTGCTTGAGAGACCTTGATTATTGTGAAAGTGCTTGAGAGACCTTGATTATTGTGAAAGTGCTAGAGAGACCTTGACTGTTGCAAAAGTGTTTGGGAGTCTTTTATTGTTGTGAAAGTGGTTGAGAGACCTTGATTGTTGTGAAAGTGGTTGAGAGACCTTGATTGTTGTGAAAGTGGTTGGGAGACCTTGATTGTTGTAGAAGTAGTTGGGAGACCTTCACTAGTGGTACCACTTCAACAGTGGTTGATAAACCTTGATTGTTGTGGAAATGGTTGGGAGCCCTCATCAATAAATGATGTGGAAGAGGTTGGGAGACCGCGTTTGCTGTGAAGGTTGTTATGAGGGCCCAAATGTTGTGAAAGTGGTGGTTGGCTACAGGCCAACTCTGATATGCGACAATAGACGGATATGTAAATATGGATAGGAAGCCCAAACCGCAAGACCTGGCCATCTCAAGCCCCAAATTCAGGAGAGTCGAAAATCTGGGACAAAAGCCGCGCACGAGGTTTTTATTTAGCCGTAACTCCACAACCTAACAATCCTCGACCACGTTGCCCTAAAAAAGCGACAAATGTATTAACTAAATCAATATAAAATAGATTAAAGCGAGAAATAATTAGCAACGAATTCTTAAAATTATTATTAAAACGCGTGATTGGCTTTGGGCTCGAACGCTCAAAGCAAATTACGCGTGTTGATGAAGAAAGTTTTCACTAATTATTTCTCTGTTTTTAGTTTAAAATTATTAACTGTTTGTAGCCCTCGCGAGTCTGTGTTAGACAACATAGTATAGACGACACACCATTTTTTATGAGATAAAGTAAGGTTCGCTATACAGGAAATTCCGAATGGTAGATATGTAATTAAGTAAAAAAAAATTGCAAAAGAATACTTTAATATGTTTCAATATATCCCCCCAGAGAACAAAGTAAGATGCAGATTAAAAAGTATTGTAATTTATTTCAAAGATTGACGTACCGCCAAAAAGTAGGCATTAAACTATTCCAACCTTTGCTACTAAATCTTTGTACGTTGATTTTTTTCAGTGATGTTTTAAAAGATTCATTTGATTATTCTGTTTGTCGTAATATTTCTCTTTTTAATATTACAAAGAGTTTAGTCCCCGATTTTATATTGTCATTGTTTAACATTCACATCTGATTCCACATATGCTCAGTGTAATTTGTAACTAATTATTATTTAATGGTAAGCCAGTTTTTCCTAGATGAAGCTTACATTTGATTTCGAATTATTTTTCACTAGTAGGTCAGGTTTTGCTAAATTAATCTTAAGGCATCACCAGATGGGAGAGGCCTATAGGAATTGTAATGATTCTTCACTGGTAAACCAGGTTTTCCTACATTGGTCTTAAGACAACACCAGAAACGAAGAAGCCTATAGGAATTGTAATGATTATTCACTGGTAAGCCAGGTTTTCCTAGATTGGTCTTAAGACAACACCAGAAACGAAGAAGCCTACAGTGAATTGTAAAAGCAGCGGGAGACGACCGGACTACAATAAAAGCGAACGGCGACTTAATGAAACCAATGCCCGATCGATGATCACCAATCGTTAACTTCAGTTTGGCGTGTCAAAGGCGGCTTCTTCTAGACACCCCGGTATATCCGCACCCGGTAAACCCAAAGTGGAGTGTGGACGACACCCTGCAATGTCTCTAAGTTCCCGGCGGAAGACTGGGGTGAACAAATTGGCTTTAATCGCTACCAGAGAGAAAATGAGGCGGTGTATATGGTCACTTGGTGAGATATACCCCCAAAATGTGACAGTTGTTGTCTGGCTGGCGTATAGACTTCGGTCTAGGTATCCCGCTATCCATCGGTGTCATACAATTACTAATACGAACCTAGTTTCAACCTTTCTCTAATAGAGATAAATTGATTAACACAAGACAACTTGGATTCACAAAATATAAATCAACGAACAGGGGAATTAGAAAGAGAACAGAATTTATAATGAAACATCGAAAGATTTGGCCTCTTTCGATAACAGTGGATAGTGCATTCGACACCACATGGTAGCCAAAGCGATTATAAAAAGAAAGGATTTATTACCGGTTATTCGATCTTACTTAAGTAATGAAAGAAAGATTAATTTTTCATACAAGGATATTACTGATGAAAAAAATTAGCAAACGGGTGTCCACATGGAGTTGTTAACATTTTTATCGAATACATTACTAAATGATTTGAATTCTTCCAAATGTCGAGATCATTTACTATGCGAATGATGTTTCTATTATTTATTGAATCAATACCGTAAAGAGAAAATACTCCAGAATATGTAATCCAATGGTGTAACAGGAGCAAATCGACAAATTATTTTCATATATACAGCAGTAAGGTGAAAAGTTCTCGGGCTGATAATGAAAGACTGAGCTTCAGCTGAAAAAAAAAAAGTTTTGCTCTCTGCCTTGACTTCAACACATGTGGTTCAGCGTTTCTCCAATATCAGTATTTTACCAGGAAACTAGAGTCTATAAGGCTGTTAAAATATTCATCTAGTCCTCTCAACTTCTTTATTGGTCACGCGAAGTGTTTTAACGAAAAAAAAATTTTTTTTTTTTTTTGAGTGTGAGAAGAGATGGGTTCCAAATTAGGCGAATACAGGAGATGGCTGAGCAAATCGTACTTCAAATCTCGCAGTCTTCCCATTGCCTACACACTTTTGTGAGCAGGCGCGTTGTCCTGGTGAAAGATGATTATTTTTCTTCCTCAAGCCAGGCCTCTTCTCGCGAATTTTGACACCTAGCTGGTCAAGAGGAAGAAAGTAATATTCACCTGTAATAGTTGTCTTTTTCTAGGAATCAATTAACAGGATCCTTTTGGCATCCCAAAACACACTGGCCATGACCTTTCTGGAAGATGAGATTGACTTCGCTTTCTTTGGCACTGTGTACCACCAGCTTCCACTCACTGCTTTGACTGCTGTTTGGCTTCTGGCGTGTAGTGGTGGACCCATGTCTCGTCCATGGTAACAAATCGTCGGATCCTTCTTGAATCGGTCCAAACACTGCTGCGAATGCCGTTTGCGCATCTGAATTCAGCAAATGCGGCACTAACCTTGCGCAGAGATTTCACGTCCCAATTCTTCGTGAAAGATGTTCCGCACCCTTTCTTCCGATATTGCCACGGCCTCAGTTATCTCACACACCTTTACTCGCCTATCGTCCAACAGGATATTATGTACCTTTTCGATAGTTTCCGGTGTGGGTGCAGTTTTTGAACGTCATTCACTGAAAGCTAGATCGACCAATAGACTCACTGAAAGATAGATCGACCAATACTCACTGAAAGCTAGATCGACCAATAGACTCACTGAAAGATAGATCGACCAATAGACTCACTGAAAGATAGATCGACCAATAGACTCACTGAACGATAGATCGACCAATAGACTCATTGAAATATAGATCGACCTATAGACTCACTGAAAGATAGATCGACCTATAGACTCACTGTAAGATAGATCGACCAATAGACTCACTGAAAGATAGATCGACCAATAGACTCACTGAAAGATAGATCGACCAATAGACTCACTGAAAGATAGATCGACCAATAGACTCACTGAACGATAGATCGACCAATAGACTCATTGAAATATAGATCGACCTATAGACTCACTGAAAGATAGATCGACCTATAGACTCACTGTAAGATAGATCGACCAATAGACTCACTGAAAGATAGATCGACCAATAGACTCACTGAAAGATAGATCGACCAATAGACTCACTGAAAGATAGATCGACCAAGAGACTCACTGAAAGATAGATCGACCTATAGACTCACTGAAATATAGATCGACCAATAGACTCACTGAAAGCTAGATCGACCAATAGACTCACTGAAAGATAGATCGACCAATACTCACTGAAAGCTAGATCGACCAATAGACTCACTGAAAGATAGATCGACCAATAGACTCACTGAAAGATAGATCGACCAATAGACTCACTGAACGATAGATCGACCAATAGACTCATTGAAATATAGATCGACCTATAGACTCACTGAAAGATAGATCGACCTATAGACTCACTGTAAGATAGATCGACCAATAGACTCACTGAAAGATAGATCGACCAATAGACTCACTGAAAGATAGATCGACCAATAGACTCACTGAACGATAGATCGACCAATAGACTCATTGAAATATAGATCGACCTATAGACTCACTGAAAGATAGATCGACCTATAGACTCACTGAAAGATAGATCGACCAATAGACTCACTGAAAGATAGATCGACCAATAGACTCACTGAAAGATAGATCGACCAATAGACTCACTGAAAGATAGATCGACCAAGAGACTCACTGAAAGATAGATCGACCAAGAGACTCACTGAAAGATAGATCGACCTATAGACTCACTGAAAGATAGATCGACCAATAGACTCACTGAAAGATAGATCGACCAATAGACTCACTGAAAGATAGATCGACCAATAGACTCACTGAACGATAGATCGACCAATAGACTCATTGAAATATAGATCGACCTATAGACTCACTGAAAGATAGATCGACCTATAGACTCACTGAAAGATAGATCGACCAATAGACTCACTGAAAGATAGATCGACCAATAGACTCACTGAAAGATAGATCGACCAATAGACTCACTGAAAGATAGATCGACCAAGAGACTCACTGAAAGATAGATCGACCTATAGACTCACTGAAAGATAGATCGACCTATAGACTCACTGAAAGATAGATCGACCAATAGACTCACTGAAAGATAGATCGACCAATAGACTCACTGAAAGATAGATCGACCTATAGACTCACTGAAAGATAGATCGACCTATAGACTCACTGAAAGATAGATCGACCTATAGACTCACTGAAAGATAGATCGACCTATAGACTCACTGAAAGATAGATCGACCTATAGACTCACTGAAAGATAGATCGACCAATTGACTCACTGAAAGCTAGATCGACCAATAGACTCACTGAAAGATAGATCACCAATAGACTCACTGAAAGATAGATCGACCAATAAACTTACTGCAAGCTAAATCAACTTCTAGGCCCACTGAAAGCTAGATCGACCACTAGACTCACTGAAAGCTAGATAGACCAATAGACTCACTGCAAGATAAATAGACCACTAGGTTCACTGCAAGCTAGAGCGACCACTAGGTTCACTGCAAGCTAGAGCGATCATTTGGTATTCTATATACAGTTACGAGCGTCATTCTTTGTCGCCTCTGTCACGGTTTGCTTTTTTTTTTTTTGGAATGGCGCCCTCCTATTGGTCGGCTATGATCACGCCACCTTTGCCCCCCCCACTCGCTTTTTCGTTTTTGTAACTATTGTGTTGGAGCGGGTCGCACCTTAAATAAATGCATATATTAGTTAATAACCAAATGGAATCCTCTCTTTCCCTTTCCCAGTAAGAGACGCCTACGGAAGCCAACAGTACATAGAGAGATAAAGCACATAGGCTATAGTTATTAACTAATATATGCATTTATTTAAGGCGCCAAATTGTAATTGTAACAAATAGTATTTGAATCAAAACATTCAATCGGGTAAAACACGGGCGTTGCCCGGGTCATTCGTCTAGTGATATACATTGATGATATATCAAGATTATCATTAAATTTCTAATGAAAGCTAGGAATGTGTGGCAAGACTTTTAAGACCCTTTTAGCAATTGTTTGATTGGTCTACAGTATAGAGAGATTCTACTTTTACCAAGATGAAATTTCATTTTTATACTCAACTTTAAATCTAGCTTTCTATGCCCTAGAAGATTCTGTAGGTGGCTGAAGCTCCCCTGGGTGGCGGATCTACACCCCAGGGTGGAAATGACACCTACCTCCACTTCATCCTTCTTCCTGGAAAAGAGCCTGGCCACGCCCCGTTTCCACATCTTGAGGTGACTGACGAGTGACTCATCGCAGTCACGTCGGGTTTGTGATTTTTTTGTGCGTGTTTGTCTGCAGCTAAATTGTTTACCTCCACGACCTACAATTTTCTTCTGTGTAATCTCGCCATATCGCCGACGAGGCCGTGCAGACTTTATGTTTACAAATCTCGGATGTGGAAGGCTACATTTCCAGGTATATCTGATAGCGGATGATAGGTATAGAAGAAGGTCATCGGAGATTACAATAGTGTGAACTCACCACACCAACCAACCACATCGATTACATCACTATGTCCTAAAATAGAATAAGGTAATAAGTTAGACAACGGTAAAGCATGGGGCTGTGTGAATGACCCAAAAGCTTTACCGGAACTATTTCCTTATATATTAAATTTTACTTCAATCTTTAAAATCATATTTATATAATTAAATTCAATATCGGCTTTTATACCGTCTCCAAAAATATATTTTTCGCGAAAAAGAAAGCCACCACTTTTGGTTCGGCATCACCAGAATGCCAAATCCTGCCAGATCACATCGGAGAATTGACCAGAGGAACAAGAGCGATTATAACTACCCGAGCAACCAACTATCACATCGGAGAATTGACCAGAGGAACAAGAGCGATTATAACTACCCGAGCAACCAACTATCACATCGGAGAATTGACCAGAGGAACAAGAGCGATTATAACTACCCGAGCAACCAACTATCACATCGGAGAATTGACCAGAGGAACAAGAGCGATTATAACTACCCGAGCAACCAACTATCACATCGGAGAATTGACCAGAGGAACAAGAGCGATTATAACTACCCGAGCAACCAACTATCACATCGGAGAATTGACCAGAGGAACAAGAGCGATTAAAACTACCCGAGCAACCAACCATCACATCGGAGAATTGACCAAAGGAACAAGAGCGATTATAACTACCCGAGCAACCAACTATCACATCGGAGAATTGACCAGAGGAACAAGAGCGATTATAACTACCCGAGCAACCAACTATCATTCGGAGAATTGACCAGAGGAACAAGAGCGATTATAACTACCCGAGCAACCAACTATCACATCGGAGAATTGACCAGAGGAACAAGAGCGATTATAAATACCCGAGCAACCAACTATCACATCGGAGAATTGACCAGAGGAACAAGAGCGATTATAACTACCCGAGCAACCAACTATCACATCGGAGAATTTACCAGAGGAACAAGAGCGATTATAACTACCCGAGCAACCAACTATCACATCGGAGAATTGACCAGAGGAACAAGAGCGATTAAAACTTCCCGAGCAACCAACTATCACAATTTGCGATCAACAAGTGCCGCATCAACCGCTGACATTATTTCGGATTTATATCTAAAAAAAGAACAACGCTCCGGAATTGGATGAGTCAGCGATGTCACTCGATAAAACTTCTCCGCCAAAATATCAAAGAAAGGAGTCTTTTCAGAACTAGATCGCTGTGATTTGCATAAGTCGCTTCTAGTGGTACATTTCCTGGAAGCCTTCTCTACCCAACAAAGCAAGTTCACTTGTAAGTTCAAGATATAGAAATGAGATGACCTGTAGGGGAGAATTTATTGAAAGAGCACTTCCTCGCGTCGACATTTTGTTATTCTCACAAAGCTATACATGTTCTCTCACATCTCTCCCATCACAAAAACTTCGCGGAAATATCCTTCCACAAAGAATGAATTTAATATTTCACACACCCAGGAGATTTCGGTTAGTTTGATCAGAAGGACAGACTATATATTTTTAGTGGAGAAAAGTCGACGATAGAAGATTTGAAATTATAGTCGTTATTGCCGGTTACAAGTCCAACTCCCCGGCCCTGAGTCCTAAATACAATAGGAAATTATAAATACTAGTATGATAGATAACCAATTGGAGATACGAGACCTGTCTCATTTTAGATTAGAAATTTGGGATCCCGTTGCTAGTTATTAATCAAATCGACAATTGACACTGCATCGATTAAATGATATTCTCTTTTGTTTTATATCCCTTTCTCTCTCATTCCCTTATTTAACTGTGGGTCCCAATAAAGCGCGCAGTACTTCGATTAAAAAACACAAAATGATTTGCATTGTTTCGGTGGGAGACGTTCTCCATGACAAACAATAACTTGAAGTGTTCCCGCAATCAGCAGTTGTCCACAGCAAGGACACTTAGCCAGCCGGACGAGGGCTTCCTCTGACATGAGACTTTTATTTTGAACTACTGAGATTGACGATTCGTTCAGTTGTACGCCCGTGCTATCGCTCTTTGTCTGTCGTGGCACATTAAAAAAAAAAAAAAACTATAGTATTCTATATGAGATACCGTATTCCTAAAGGTCTTGGTCTCTATTTTCAATATAGTATGCTTCTATTTGTAAAAATCCACCTGCTACTTTATCGTATCAGAATTAAATTATTTCTATAATTCGCCACCACTGAGGCTAGTTGTTTTATAGGGTCCACAGTAGACGTCCTGCGAGACTTCAGAGAAGAAGAAGACATAAGGAGAAGAGATCTGAAACTCCTCGATGTTATAATTAAATATTTCAGGAAGCAAGGCAAGAACCTGTCTGCGGCGACATGTAGGACTGTTTGAGGCACGTGGCGACAAGGTCGTTGCGTCATTCCGTCCATAGCTTGACCCTCACTCACATCCTTCTGGTGACACGTTAATTATCCGTAAATTGATCTGATATTTATAGACTCGGTGGCTGGCATAGGTAAACAAAATTAGGAAATCCTGTTTCTTCATTAAACCCTTGTTAAGTGTACGACGGATTTTGGGAGTTATCAAATGAGGTTTTTAAGTAAGGTTGTTATTGTCTTATTCTTCTCATTTTTTTTTAACTTATCTCCCATACACGTGGTACAGGTCATGATGATCATGGTGAGTAGTTAGCTACTGCCTTTTACTGTAAGGACACTACATACACGGAGTGTATTAACCTCTTTTAATTATATTTCTACCTTTCAGGCTTTCGGGAATTTCTTTTATATAAAGAAAATTATTTTAAAAACGTAATGATTGTGATAAAGAATGAGCCGGAACTGGTGTGGTAGGGTTTACTGTCCTGGAATGATAAACATTGTTTTAATGCATTTTAAAGTTCATTTGTTCTTAATATATTTATTTATTCATACGAGACGTGAAGTCCTCTTATGCAAGTGTCTATATACAACATTCTATATACCATCTTGACAGCGATTACCTTTAAACACCTCGGGTATAAATTTGCGGGGAAAAAAAATTCTCGAAAGGTTAAAAAGCTAGAATAAAACAACATAGGATTGTTTGATTCCTCTCTAAAATATCAGACAACAGACATAAGGTAATAAGACCAAATCCAAATAAATAAATCGTGTGTGACGTTTCGGTAACAGCGTTATTACCGAAACGTCACACACTATTTATTTGGATTTAGTCTTATTACCTTATGTTTATAATCTATAATCTAAATTGTGCCTTATCATCAGACAACAGAAATATTTGATTGATATAAAGCCCAGGGTATAGATGGGGGCGACGGCGGGTTAACAGGATCATCCATTGGATTAGTTTCTTCTTTTTTTAATTGTGAGAAAAAAAATTAATTCAATGACTTCTCCGTTATTACATAAGTCCAACCTACCTAGTCACTACAAGTAGCCAAGTTGGTTAAGTGAAAATATCGAAATGCTTCTACATATGCAAACATGTGGTGTTCTTCCAGTATAGACAAGTCACGAGCCCACATGATGGCCTGCACTTTGTGTACTTGGAATTGGTATTGACAACACAAATGGTTATAAAATTAAGTATAAATCAAGACCTCATAACATTTTTCAAAATTCGCGATATACAAACGAAGAGTTTTAACTTTTATGAAAAAAAAAAAAAAAGTTAGGTTCACATACATATTCTCCATTTTGACAATAGATGGATCATATGCACACGCACACACAAACATACAAGCTAGCTACGATTGTAATGACGCACGTATGTAAATCAAAAGTTATACCTGTATATATATATATATAGTAAAGTAGCATGCAACAACGGCTAGAAATCCATTAAAGCCAGTGGATTGAGGGAAATTGCCTCTGTAGTTCAGGTAAAGTTTCAACTTGACCTACGTAGATAAGTGGTATCACCTACAGTATCACAGTCACCTGCGTGATGTATTTGGCCTCTATCAATAACAAGTGGGAAGTGAAATATACAATATTGTGTATCTCTCCACTCAGTAGCTTTGGTTAAAATGCATTATTACGATATGCAAACAGATCAAAGTTGTTACAACATATATTTCCAAGTACACTTCGTTCTCTTTTTATGCGGTTTTTTTTTATGCGGTTTTGGAGTTATGCAGTGCAAGAAAAAAAAATTATTCGAATTTCGAAAAATTTTTTTTTTGGTGATTCACTTTTTCTGAAAACGAATAAGAATAACAACTACAACTCTACTATTACGCAATCAATACAAAGAAATAATTTTGTAACGTCTTGGTTGTATGTTAAGTTATCCAACAAACAGTAGAGGGGAAGTTCCAATGTCTTTTATTCCGCGCCTGCCGGTGTCTTACACAACTCGTGCAAAACCGAAATCAAAACTGAAAACCCGCCGGCGTGCCAGCTGCCGTTACAAATTTCTTTTTTCTTTTATTGACATGTTTTCTCTTGATTTGTTCTTAACCCGTAATTACTGGCGTTCGGCTTGAAAGGCCGTGTGAAAATTAAAAATGTTTGCGAAATTTTCAAAATGCAATATTTTTCATCCAAATTTTAGGTAGCTTAATAAAATGCATTTATTTGAAGAACTTTTAATTTTAAGAGAAATCTATTTTGTATATCCCGAGTTATTAAATCAAACGGCCTTTAAAAACAAAAGAGACAAAAACAAAAATACCTCGTTAAAATTGCGTGTTTTTATGCTGCATTTTGTTTTTGTATGAAACTAATTAAAAAAGCCTGCATATTGGAAAGCATTAGAAAATAAAACTTTGTGAAAGAAGGTTACTACCGAAAACCGGAAAATAAATTTACTCAAGTGAATTGTAAGTTTTTTTTAATAATTTTAGTGCGTAATTGTACATTAAGTTTTTTTCTATAATTTTTAGTCCTCTTAAAGAAAATGTGTGACAATAATAAAAAACAAAAAAGAAGTGCAATTTCTCTAGAAACCAAAATTATAATTCTCGATTGCTTGGCGAAAGGAGAAAGATCAACAGCAATAGGTAAACGTTATAATTTAGGCGAATCTACTATAAGAGCAATAAAAAAAATGAAGCGGCAATAAGAAGATCAGTCAGATCTGGTACAAATTTGAGTTCTAAAATTTCATCATATTCAAGAGGCACTTTAATAGAAAAAACAGAAAAGGCTCTCGTAATTTGGATTGAAGATTTAACTCAAAAAAGAATTCCGTTAGATGGACATTTAATCAAGATGAAAGCCCTTAAATTTTACGAGGAGTTAAAAGAATCAGAGCCATCTACATCTTCACGTGAAAGTAATCCACAATTCTCTGCCAGCACAGGGTGGTTAACTGGTTTTATAAAAAGACATTCTTTTCATAATCTAAAAATAAAAGGTGAGGTGGCTTCTGCAGATGAAGAAGCTGCTAGAAAATATCCTGAAAAGTTGGCTAAAATTATTAAAGATGGAGGATATTGTGCCCACATCAAATCTTCAATGCTGATGAAACAGGATTGTTTTGGAAAAAAATGCCAACCCGTACTTAGATTGCAAAGTCCGAAAAAAATGCCAGTGGTTTTAAAGCTGCTAAAGATCGAGTTACTTTATTGCTGTGCAGCAATGCATCTGGCGATCGAATGTTAAAACCGCTGCTTGTAAATCGATCTTTAAAACCACGTGCATTAAAAGGAAAAGACTTAAATACACTGCCCGTACATTGGATGGCAAACAAGAAGGCCTGGGTAACAACGGCTATTTTCACTGAATGGTTCAATAAATGCTTCGTACCCGAAGTAGAAAATTATATGAAAGAGATGGGTCTCGAATTTAAGATCTTATTAATTCTTGACAATGCACCAGGTCATCCAAACTTAGAACATCCATATATAAAGGTAGTTTTTTTCCCTCCAAACACAACGAGCCTAATTCAACCATTAGATCAGGGAATTATTTCAACATTTAAAAAATATTATGTAAAATTCACTTTCCAATTCATTTTCGATAAACTGGAATCCGATACAATAACAGTTACTGAAGTTTGGAAACAATTTAATATCTTGAACTGTGTAGATCATGTTGCGTTAGCAATTGCCGAGATAAAATCACAAACTTTAAATGCATGTTGGAAAGCTGCTTTGGCCTGAATGCGTATCAAAGAGAAATGAATCAAATAGAACAACAATAGTAACATCAGATATTATTTCAATTGCTAAGGAAATAGGTGGGGAAGGTTTTGATGATTTTGGCGAGCATGATATAGAAGAATTGCTTGTGGACGAAGCCCTAAATGATGATGATATTTTGGAAAGTATGGTAGATACTACTAAAGATTTCGAAACAGTGTAGATAGCGAACTGGAAGATGTTACTCCACTGGACGAAAAATTACTTCGGGAAGGCCTTCAACTTTCCGGTAAATTGGAAATTTTTTTTATTCAAAATGATAATGATGTAGAACGCGCCTTAAAATTCCAACGTGATCTGAAATTTTGTATGTCTGGCTACAGAGAACTCTACAAGGAACTAGTCAAGCCATCACAGCGTTTGATTACTGACTACATTGTCAAAGAAAAAAAATCACTGAAGTTCCTAAAGAAGCATTACCATATAGATCTGATGTCGTAATTTTATCTTCAAGTGATGAAAGTGATCTTGCACCAATCCACAAACGGGTTCGCACATTATCAGACAGCGAATAATGATGAAAACATTCTTAATATGATTTTAAATAAAGTTTTGTTAGTTTTTTTCTACATTTTAAGTTTTGTTTTTGTTATTAACACACATATGTGCCATTTATTAAAATATGATGAGAAAAAAAATAAATCTTATTATTTATAAATCTTTTTTTATGCGATTTCTGGTGCATTTTAAAACATTATTTAGGTTTTATGCGATTTTTTTAATAAATGGAACGTATCCATCATTTTACATATAAATGTATGTCTTTTTTTGTGCGATTTTTTTTATGCGGATTCCCCTGGAACGCATCTACCGCATAAAAAAAGAACCAAGTGTACTAAACATATCTAAGTGCGTAAAAAACTAGAATGAAATCCCGCTGCGTATGAAAGCGCAGAAATATTTTTGAGACCTGTTTGGTTGACTTTTGTCCTATCAGAAAGTGTGAGACTTTGAAAATTTTAGCTGACGTCAGACTTCTTCCTTTGAGAGACGAACTCACCTTCAGGGATCCACTGGCTGGGGCATCAGGGAAGAGGGGACTGAGGGCCTCGTCGGTGTCGTCGGACCCTGCCACACCACAGCTACGTTACCCACTGCGGCGACAACCACAGCTACGTTACTCACTGCGGCCACAACCGCAGCTACGTTACTCACTGCGGCCACAACCACAGCTACGTTACTGACTGCGGCCACAACCGCAGCTACGTTACTCACTGCGGCCACAACCACAGCTACGTTACTCACTGCGGCCACAACCACAGCTACGTTACTCACTGCGGCCACAACCGCAGCTACGTTACTGACTGCGGCCACAACCTCAGCTACGTTACTCACTGCGGCCACGACCGCAGCTACGTTACTCACTGCGGCCACGACCACAGCTACGTTACTCACTGCGGCCACAACCGCAGCTACGTTACTGACTGCGGCCACAACCGCAGCTACGTTACTCACTGCGGCCACAACCTCAGCTACGTTACTCACTGCGGCCACGACCGCAGCTACGTTACTCACTGCGGCCACAACCGCAGCTACGTTACTCACTGCGGCCACAACCGCAGCTACTTTACTCACTGCGGTCACAACCACGCTCGCAGAAGAATCAGAAACATTGAAAACTCATCGTAATTCTCTGCAAATATGTTTCAATTGCTATCAAAAGAGAAAGACATGAAAATTTTTTTTTAATTATTTATAAATAAAACATATTCCTACGGTCCTAACTGTCACATGATGAAAGAGAAGCCTCGTCACAGGTCATAATATCCCTCGTGTTGTCTGTGCTGAAACATCTTGTCGAAGAATGTCAAGCACATGGCCAGCCGATATTGGCGGGGAGGAAGGAAGCAGTTCCCGGCAGAGTGATAACTTCCCCGCACCACACGTCTACGTGACCTGACTCTATACAACGATATCTGAAAAGCTTTCTAACTTATCTCAAGTTATTTAGGCCTTTTCAATTTGACCATCTTAACAAAAGGCGCCTGTCCTAGTTCGGTCACCATTGTTCAGCTTTACTGCGCGCCGTCCGGAATGCTAAATGCCCAACAAGGGTAAAAAGAATGGAGACGTTTCCAAGTTACGGGACATTGGTCGTGGCTCCAAGGTCAGCGCTCCGCTCTGCTTGCCGCGGTCCATCTCTAGTTCTGCTTGGTGCGACCATCTTTAGGTCCGACTGACGCAGACCATCCCTAATGCTGCTAGACACGGCCCATCTCTAGCCCGGCTAAACACAGCTCATCCCAAGCTCGGCTAAACACAGCTCATCCCAAGCTCGGTTAGACACGACTCATCCCAAGCTCGGTTAGACACGACTCATCCCAAGCTCGGTTAGACACGACTCATCCCAAGCTCAGTTAGACACTTCCCAACTCTGTGATTGGCACGGCCCACCCCAAGTTCAGCTAGACACTTTCCAATTCTGTGATTGGCACGGCCCATCCCAAGCTCAGCTAGACACTTCCCAACTCTGTGATTAGCACGGCCCATCCCAAGCTCAGCTAAACACTTCCCAACTCTGTGATTAGCACGGCCCATCCCAAGCTCAGCTAGACACTGCCCAACTCTGTGATTAGCACGGCCCATCCCAAGCTCATCTAGACACTTCCCAACTCTGTGATTAGCACGGCCCATCCCAAGCTCATCTAGACACTTCCCAACTCTGTGATTAGCACGGCCCACCCCAAGCTCAGCTAGACACCGCCCAACTCTGTGATTAGCACGGCCCACCCCAAGCTCAGCTAGACACTGCCCAACTCTATGTTTGGCACGGCCCATTCCAAGCTCAGCTAGACACTGCCCAACTCTGTGATTAGCACGGCCCATCCCAAGCTCAGCTAGACACTTTCCAATTCTGTGATTGGCACGGCCCATCCCAAGTTCAGCTATACACTTTCCAATTCTGTGATTAGCACGGCCCACCCCAAGTTCAGCTAGACACTTTCCAATTCTGTGATTGGCACGGCCCATCCCAAGCTCAGCTAGACACTTCTCAATTCTGTGATTGGCACGGCCCATTCCAAGCTCAGCTAGACACCGCCCGACTCTATGTTTGGCACGGCCCATCCCAAGCTCAGCTAGACACTTTCCAATTCTGTGATTAGCACGAAGTTCAGCTAGACACTTCTCAATTCTGTGATTGGCACGGCCCATTCCAAGCTCAGCTAGACACCGCCCGACTCTGTTTGGCACGGCCCATCCCAAGCTCAGCTAGACACTGCCCAACTCTGTGATTAGCACGGCCCACCCCAAGTTCAGCTAGACACTTTCCAATTCTGTGATTGGCACGGTCCATTCCAAGCTCAGCTAGACACTTTCCAATTCTGTGATTAGCACGGCTCACCCCAAGTTCAGCTAGACACTTTCCAATTCTGTGATTGGCACGGCCCATTCCAAGCTCAGCTAGACACTGCCTAACTCTATGGTTGGAGCGGCTCCAACCCCAAGGCTGTAAATCTCTTCATCATGACATAGGTTCCGTACAATTCCTCAATTGTGCCCCAATGTAAATCTTTTAAAATGCTGGACTATATAGACGCAGACTAGCGTATGGTAAATGATAAATTATAAACCAAATTTGGGACCGGGGCCATAAAAACATAGCGCAAAAAGCGGAATAGCATACAAAATAAGTATGTTATATATAACGAAGCTACAAATATAAGATAACAATTACATAATTGAACATTTGTTCATAAAGGGCACATCTTGGATTCAATAAATAATCTTTTATTTCCGATATTTCAATGGGCTAAACGGCCATCTTTTTCAAGGATCTCATCCCCTCTCGCGGCAAGCCGTGCATTACACTTGAGACACGGGCGTCTCACAATCTCTTCGGGCGAAAAGATTGTGAGACGCCCGTGTCTCAAGTGTAATGCACGGCTTGCCGCGAGAGGGGATGAGATCCTTGAAAAAGATGGCCGTTTAGCCCATTGAAATATCGGAAATAAAAGATTATTTATTGAATCCAAGATGTGCCCTTTATGAACAAATATAAATCAACGAATTGTCAGAAAGGATATTACCGTGTGAGCTATCTGAAAGGAGAGGCGGAAAGTCAACCGAGGACATTCGGCGAGTGTCACATGGCGTGCGATGGAGGAAAACGGTGTCGAAAATTGAATTGGATTCCAATTTTAGTTTGGAGGTTTGGTGAAAAATCGATTTCGCGTTAACGTGGTTTGGAAACTTTGCCAATCACCATCATCGCTGCCTCATCACAGAAAGTAAACTTGATTTTTGGGAGGGGTCCCCGAATCCATTTGTAGTCCAATCTGTGAAGTCCCGGCGTACGGAGGTTGGGAAGGAGAACTAAAGTCCCGTTTTAACATTTTAAAGTTTCGTAAATATAACCCCAGACAGCTTAGCTAAGTTCTGCTTAACTCGCGACAAAAAATATTTCAGTGAGACGTCGCTCAGATTTAGAACACGGAGATAAAAATCTGGCCGCCACGCTCGTGGTTCCTTTATCATTTATCCCTAAAGCACAAATACAGTACAGTTATAAATACTATATCCTCATATATAGTCGCTTCTCCCGTCAAAATTCCCATATATATAAGGACCGGGCGACCTGTGTAGGTTCCAGAAGTGTAGGTTCCATTCATGTATCATCATTTTTATAACTTCAGAATATTAGGATTCTATTGGACAAATTTTATAGGAATTGATTAGCTCAAACCGATAGTTGTCGATTTCTTTGCCAAAGAAATTTCACAAAGATAGATAAATCTATGGGCTAATCAAATACGATACAAATTATTCCAATAGCATCTTAATATTCTAAAGTTATAAAAATGATGATATCAATGATTTCCTACTATGACTATTGGTATTACTACCATCTATCTTTTAAAGTACAGGGAGGTCGGTGGAAGGATGGTCTAAACCGTTGTTCTTCGACCGCTACGACCCGGGTTCAATTCCCGCATTGGGCACTTTTTCTGATAAAAAATAAATAAATAAATGTTCCAATGACCCCCGATTCTTGCAAAAGACCAACCCCACCAGCGAGTGCAAATAACCAAACGGGGCTATGGCACATTTGTAAGTGAAAAGTCGAACTGCTTTTCACATGTGTAGACATGTGGTACACTTACAGTAAAAGCAGTCGCCTACTTCTACCCACCATGATTATCATGGCCTGTACCACATGTACTAGGGATAAACAAAAATCGTTTATTAACCTATGCTTCTGGAAAATACAGGAAAGAAATTTGGCAATGTCAAGTACAGAAGAAAAATTTAGATCAGTCAAAAGACTGAGCCAGGGACGATATAGGCATAACTGCCCTTGTTTCTCCTTTACACAGGTCGCCCATCCAATCCAAGTCTCTTAAGTCTACCTTGAAGTGTCCCATCGCCACTTACCTCCCTCCCGCCAGAGCTACCCACCCACCACTGAAAACAATCGATAAAGCCGCCTCAAGTTATGAGAACGTAATTTAGAAGAGGAATTCAGACCCCCGCTTCGAATTCAAAATTAAGTTTTTAAATAATTTAGCACCCCCCACTTCATTTTTTAATATTGAAAAATATTTTTATAGACTCTATATTTCAAAATGATATACAATAATTTAATTTTATTAGAAAGGCCCGTCATCAATGTCATGAATTCTCCAAGCCTCCAGACTACTCTACTATATCTTCTGTCTTCCAGTATCATTATTTGTTTCCGGAATAACATATTTTAACAACTATATATTGAGATAAAGGCACCTTTAGAAATAAAATTGGTTTAAAAAAAAAAGGTGGAAGTTTCCGAGATTCGAACACGCGTTCGTTTATTTAATACCTCGATATAGTATTTCGCTCTAACTACTGATATATGAAATATATTTGTTTATTGGCGACCTCGACCCTGATTGGCTAATCGAGGTCATGTGATAATTGGGAACCAATCAGCTGGCGAATAGCCGCTTCAGACTGACGAAGAGAGTGCCAACGCAATTATATATATATATAGGGATTATGTTTGTATGCTCCAAGAGTCCGGGCCTCATTAAGAGAGAGATAATAATAAATCTCTGATATTTGTTGGATAAAATCTTACTTGGCTATTGGTAATATGCATATTATATATTTATAATTGTATGTAATTCTACTGTCCTCTAAGTTTATGTCCATAGTTCATCAAAAATACCCATTCCGAGAGTCTAACAACAGAATCACTATAAAAGGAAGATCTAAAAATGCAATATAACAGCGGTATGGTAGATTAAACTGGCGAAACCGCTGGGAGGGTACACCACTGATGAGCCAGGCCCTCCCATTAATTTTTTCCATTGCAGTAAGAGCAGTAGAAATTGTTTAATTTCAAAAAGAGTCTTACGCGTCTAAAATAGTTTTTAATTTTCATAGGTAAACCTGTTCCGCCATGTTATTTGATAACGTGCGCTATGAAACGTGACATCTGGTGTACTTGGCAACTATGGTATAGCTTTGTTTATTGGTAGAGTGTGTGTTGATTCTCTAACTCCGAGGCACACCGTGGCTCAATCGTCTCAACCAGACAGAAAACTGGGGGTGGCAGGCAATCTGAGCTGTTGCTATCAACAACCATTTTCTATACCCAGGGTTCGTAAAAACCGTATTAAATCATCTTTTTAACTACTAAATTATATACGCCAATATCCCCATTTCTTCCAAAATTCTAAATGTACTGATAAGTGCAAATAATCTAAATGTAGTTGAAAAAATAATTGCTGTTTAGGATTTTTCTAAGCAAGAATAGATAGAATTTTCATCCACTATTCATAAATTTATTTTCCCAAAATTTCAGAGACTCCCTGCCATCTTCCTCGGTGAAAATGTATTCTTGAGCTCTGGTTTCAGTTTCTGAATTCAACAACACGTTTAGCCTGAATAAAGTGGCAGAGAGAGTTCGCTCAAAAAAGGTCTATAAATAAAATAAATATAAGAAAGCGGTTGATTCAAACTAAGCTAAATGGGGCTTTGGCATCTTGCAAGTACCTGTTCTAAATGTGGTGGACTGTAGCCGCGAAGCAATCTTGATTATCTTAGCCTATATCATGAAATAAGTGGCACGGAGTTTATAACAAACCATAATAATATAGGAACTCTAGTATTGTGTAATATCATTTTATTCGCGATCGAACGTTGTGGCCCACTGTACGTATTACATCCCATACACCTAATGCCAGCCATCTCTGTCTTGAGCTCGATGTACCATCTCGGCGACCGTCAAGCCAAGGAGTTCATTTAATTGGTCCACGAAAGAACTCTAGTATAATGTCATTGAAAGACCAAGCGTAAGGCCAGACGTTTAAAGAAGAAACGCTATTGCGTTTTGGAGGGCATTTTTTTACATAAGCTTTTTCTAGAATTCTTTCTTAATAATGCCAAGTGAAGTAAATTCAATCTTGGCAACTATCGATAGACTTTGTTGTCATCCTTTTCTAGAATGGTATTTAATAAATATTTAGGAAGAGAGAGAAGCTTTTGTCAAAGTGTCGAACTACTTCCTGTGTGTTTGGTTGTCAGAATCCGTGTCAGATAAAAAAAAAAAATGCACATTCACTTTGATAAATATATTCTACCATTTTTTTTTGGCTGAAGTGGGTTTTTAAAAACTGGTGGCCACATGCGAGTGATGATCTACTCTTGTTTTCTACATCCCAAGGTGAGGAATGTAGAGGAGCGAGTGATTGATTGTCTTGTGACCTGGCCGCAGACGGGAAGTCCTGTTCGCTAATTGAAGGTCTCCCTGAGTTTCCGCCAGAGACTCCTGGCAGAGTCCGTGGTAGGTTTAGGTGTTGACACATTGTACAGTCCGTGGTACAATCCGGGTTGTACAATGTGTCAGCACCGAAACCTACCACGGACTGTACAATGTGTCAACACCGAAACCTACCAAGGACTGTACAATGTGTCAACACCGAAGCCTACCAAGGACTGTACAATGTGTCAACGCCGAAACCTACCAAGGACTGTACAATGTGTCAACACCGAAACCTACCACGGACTGTACAATGTGTCAACGCCGAAACCTACCAAGGACTGTACAATGTGTCAACACCGAAACCTACCAAGGACTGTACAATGTGTCAACGCCGAAACCTACCAAGGACTGTACAATGTGTCAACACCGAAACCTACCACGGACTGTACAATGTGTCAACGCCGAAACCTACCAAGGACTGTACAATGTGTCAACGCCGAAACCTACCACGGACTGTACAATGTGTCAACGCCGAAACCTACCAAGGACTGTACAATGTGTCAACGCCGAAACCTACCAAGGACTGTACAATGTGACAACACCGAAACCTACCACGGACTGTACAATGTGTCAACGCCGAAACCTACCAAGGACTGTACAATGTGTCAACGCCGAAACCTACCAAGGACTGTACAATGTGTCAGCACCGAAACCTACCAAGGACTGTACAATGTGTCAGAACCGAAACCTACCACGGACTGTACAATGTGTCAACGCCGAAACCTACCAAGGACTGTACAATGTGTCAACACCGAAACCTACCAAGGACTGTACAATGTGTCAGCACCGAAACCTACCAAGGACTGTACAATGTGTCAGCACCGAAACCTACCAAGGACTGTACAATGTGTCAACACCGAAACCTACCACGGACTGTACAATGTGTCAACGCCGAAACCTACCAAGGACTGTACAATGTGTCAACACCGAAACCTACCAAGGACTGTACAATGTGTCGACACCGAAACCTACCAAGGACTGTACAATGTGTCAGCACCGAAACCTACCAAGGACTGTACAATGTGACAACACCGAAACCTACCACGGACTGTACAATGTGTCAACGCCGAAACCTACCACGGACTGTACAATGTGTCAACGCCGAAACCTACCACGGACTGTACAATGTGTCAGCACCGAAACCTACCAAGGACTGTACAATGTGTCAGCACCGAAACCTACCAAGGACTGTACAATGTGTCAACACCGAAACCTACCAAGGACTGTACAATGTGTCAGCACCGAAACCTACCAAGGACTGTACAATGTGTCAACACCGAAACCTACCACGGACTGTACAATGTGTCAACGCCGAAACCTACCAAGGACTGTACAACGTGTCAGCACCCAAACCTACCAATGACTGTACAATGTGTCAACACCGAAACCTACCACGGACTGTACAATGCGTCAACACCGAAACCTACCACGGACTGTATAATGTGTCAACACCGAAACCTTTGAGATTTTTTTAAAATAAGGGAAATGGCAGATTTCAGCCTATCTCGAGGTCATAAAAATATACTCCGAAAATCAACTCCTAATATGTTCTGAGTTGAAACTGGACCACATGGGCATCGTGTTTATATACAGACGGTTCTTAATGTAAGAACTACTGGATTTACACTCGCGGACAAAACTTAAGGAAGTAAAAAGTCTGATATCGCAGTTTTTTTTTTTTTTTTAAGCAAACCGAGGCCATATTGTTCACATTTGGGTATCCCGTGTGTCTTCAATGAAGGACGCTGTGTAACAAATATCAGAGTTATCGTTTGAATCCCGATATACATGCTAAAAGGTACTACAACTTCCTTAAGTTTTGTTCACGAGTGTAGATTTAAACTGCGTTTAAGGCCAAGATTTTCAGGTCCCAGAGTTTCAAATAAAACTTTTCTGGGATAGCTAATAGAAACAATGACATAACGCTTTTAGAACCAAATCATTGTTAAGTCCAATATTTTTGAAGTCCTAACACCTAATTTATAAATTGATCGCATTCAAAAAATATATCCCCCACCATATCGTCCCCACCTCAGTAGGCTAAACCTCCAGCGATGATATTTGATGACGGTGATAGTAAAGTATCGGGTTTTTAAAGACAAATCGAGTTTAAAGCCAAAGTTTTTTAGCCTCCCACCCTGGATTCAAGTCTTAAATAGAAAATGGACTGTACCAAAGTTAGTATTCGCTACAGTAAGGCATGGGAGAGGAAACCAACCTACCTGGACGGTGCATGCTCCATTTAAACCCCCCGGCTGCCCAATATTAGGCAACCCCAAACGTATCGCAACCACCCACCCCCCTAGAACCCCGAACAGTTACGAGGAAGATCAAGGGCGATGTCGGAAGAGAGAATTGATAACTTAAAACCCCTCAAGAATGACCTCAATCTATTTCTATATTCCTTATTTCAAATTGTCGTTCTTAATTACCTAAGTATTGCGGCCCTAGGTAGAGCGAAGTTCAAACACAGTGTTCTTGGTGAAATACCACTCAAAATCCCGCTCCGACTTAACAGAAGCATCTCGCTACAGCAGACTGACTTGGACTCTCTCATTTTATTCCAGGGACATTCTCAAGACAGGTTCGTTTTTAGCAGTTCGGTATCTCGCAACAAGGAACGCGAGCGACAAGAAGGTTTGGTAGAAACACCAGTAGCTGTCGTTCAAAAAGCGATTCCTCTGAATGTAAAACGTCCAAGACATGTTCAACAGTAGTTGGTGGAGGAAAAAAACACGGGCGAAGGCCAATACCCTCCATGGATTGATGTCTTAATCCCATCCTTAAAGCAAGCATCTGAGTGTAAAATGAAGAGAAAGCTTCAGCCACCTTGCTAAGCCGTTTAATTATTTTAGGATTAGCGGCGGCAGCTAAGATGCCGTCGGGAGAGAGGAAGTTATCGATTGTGTAGGTCCACTGACTTCACAACTCGCTCTTTGGCCTTAGTCCGCACTAACCTGGGTACCATGGGTTGGCTGTCTCGTTACTATTCCAAGATATCCATTCCTTTCTATCTTGATGTATTGGAACCTCCGATGAGAGACGGTCCTATATAAACACCTCTGATTACTCCTGGAGGTAGTCGTTTATAGGAGGTTAGTTTAGATAAGAAAAAGTCACTTTTCTGATTTGACAAAAGTAATCGTTCATTAGATGGATCATTCACGGGATGTTTTACTGCAATAGGATCTCCTTAACAATCCCTAGAGCGATCATAAATGTCCATAGAATATTGTTGTCTCTTATTTCACACTATCGGTCTGACGTAATAAATCCATAAGTTTGTGATGTCTCAGAAACTTCATTATCGTCCCAGAGATCCTGTTTTGGTGGCTTAAATGCAACCTAGGGGCCTGACGCCACAGTACATGCCTCAACTATGTTTAAAAAGTTGTTTTTAAGAGTTAAAAAATCCTATATTATGAATTTCTACACAAAAATTAAGGCTATCGGAACAACAATGGGCTTTCTTAGCGTTGATTTGCTAGAGAAACGTTCGAAAGATAAATGCCGTCAGCGGGAAGACAAGAAGAAATTTGTCTCTTGCCTTCAACACCTAGAACTCTGGAGAATGGACTTCGATTTCTGAACAAAGGTAACCAGCCAGCTCCAAGAGCAGAACGCGGTGCTAGGACGCCGTAAGAACAGCCGTAACCACCGTCATCAGGTCCTCGACTCGTTTCTCTCAAGACATCTCTGCGACATCTTAATCCATCTCGTGAACTGCTGGATGAACATCAGAGGGAGGGTAGATCTTGGCCGACCTCCCGGAGTCAATTACCCGGAGATTGCAGGAATGATCGCGCAAAATGAAGCATTTCGTAATTGAAATAGCCAACAGGTTCTGTTCTCGGCATTTTAAGCAGAACGACATCACTTTTACGCCAGAGTGATAACGTACATAACACATTACAGGGCTCCCGTGTAGGTTTATCTCCTCGCCAGACACGGCGGGTCGGACAGGGAGTCCTGTGTAGGTCTACCTCCTCGCCACACACGGCTGGTCGGACAGGGAGCCCCGTGTAGGTCTACCTCCTCGCCAGACACGGCTGGTCGGACAGGGAGCCCCGTGTAGGTCTACCTCCTCGCCACACACGGCGGGTCGGACAGGGAGTCCTGTGTAGGTCTACTTCCTCGCTACACACGGCTGGTCGGACAGGGAGCCCCGTGTAGGTCTACCTCCTCGCCACACACGGCTGGTCGGACAGAGAGCCCCGCGTAGATCTACCTCCTCGCCACACACGGCTGGTCGGACAGGGAGCCCCGCGTAGGTCTATCTCCCCGACATCTATGATTTCAAATCGGTGTCTTGCGTGGTATTTTGTCTTTAGTTCCTTAAGAAATGAGTTCGTTGATTTCTTAATTTTATCAATCCAGTTCGGTCTTGGCTTGTTCTGAAATTAAACCCCCAAAGGCCTATTAAGGGAGGGCGTTAGATCTATCAACATGGCATATCCATTGTTTCCTTCAGATTCTTGTATTGATGTTCTCGCGGCGTCCTCCATACCGACGTCTTGCCCCTTTCTTCTTTATTGGTGCTGTGGTCCTCATATGAAATCTTCAGTAATCTCATCTCTTGTTAAACGAAACCACTGGGAGGGTTTACCAATGATGGACAGGGCCCTACCACCATATTTCCATTGTAGTAAGGACACAATAGAATTTTTAAAAATTTTCTTTAAATAGCGTTAAAGTGTTTATATTCTCACACATAAATCTATCGCGTTAATTCCTTTTATTTATCTATGGGCAACGCTTAACTTTCGTATGATTCAAAGAGGAGGATAAAGTAGTTTTCAGGTGAGCGCGCCTGCCTGTAGTACTGTCCAATCACTTAGAGCGGCTACAGGAAGAAAGCCCGTGGCGACATGGTATAAACATTCGGTGTCCCTTTCTCACAACGAAGACCCAACGTGACATGGCCCAATCATCATCAGTGACGGGAAATGAATCCTTTACACGGAACCATCGATTTCATCAATGGACATCATCTGGATCGTCCGTCTCACAATACTGGCCAGTTGGTGGCAGTCAAGGAAGTAGATACAGAACGTGATACACCTTGGGAGGGTCATTCATCTGTTCATTCTCCACATCTGGCAACATCCCATGTTATCAGAGAGCGTCAATAGCTGGTTGGGTCAACACATGTTAGCCAAGCAAACCTTAGGGATCTCTGCTATTGCCCTAGTTAAAACCTCAACACACGGGGATACAATAACACCCCGGATATGTGGTGAACTCACACATTATTTCCCTGCCGATTGCTATCTTCATTGTTTTTATTATTGTGAAACGCATTGAAGGCATTTCGCGAAAACTCTTCGTGGACGATTAAAATTTTCTAAATTGAAGTCCATATTTTCAGAAACAATTTGTTTTTCCCACGTGCACCGTTCGCTTTATGCGAACTCTACATGCCAGACCATATTGTCATATGCTTCTAAACTCTTTAAACTGTCCAAAGTTATGCCTCCGACTTGGTCCAACCATTGCGTCGCAACTTTTAAACAAGTGAGCATTCGAAACATGGTACTACGGTCCACTACTCGCGGGACGGACGCTTCCATAGCTCACGTTTTTTGTTTCTCGCTCCAATTTTTTACCCCTCTGGGTCTTTGAAGTTATTTACAGCGGCGCCCGTTGGCTCCAAACCAGTTTTCTAATCTACTTAAGAAACCCTCCCTTTGTTGAGGGATAATTTTAGCCGATAGTTCGGAAGGAGTCGAACAACAAGGATTCTAGTAAAAATTACTAAAACGTAATTTTATGAATATCCAAATGTTGGGTTGTGACAAACAATAGCGGCGAGATTGAGAGAGGAAGAAACGCCAAACTTAACTAGAGCGTGTCTAAACACACTTTTGTTGATGCTGGGGAGAGGAAGTAGGATCGGTCGTGATGGCTGAGAATGGTGCTAAGATTGTAGTCCCTAAGCCAGTCAGAGTTGTACTTGTACAGCCAGTCCAGCTACTTGATGTGAGTTAGAATTTCAAGAACAGTACCTAGGCTTGATGCCAGTCAGAGTTGTACTTGCACAGACAGTACCTAGGCTTGATGCCAGTCAGAGTTGTACTTGCACAGACAGTACCTAGGCTTAATGCCAGTCAGAGTTGTACTTGCACAGACAGTACCTAGGCTTGATGCCAGTCAGAGTTGTACTTGCACAGACAGTACCTAGGCTTGATGCCAGTCAGAGTTGTACTTGTACAGAGAGTACCTAGGCTTGATGCCAGTCAGAGTTGTATTTGCACAGACAGTACCTAGGCCTGATGCCAGTCAGAGTTGTACTTGCACAGTACCCAGGCTTGATGCCAGTCAGAGTTTTACTTGCACAGACAGTACCTAGGCTTGATGCCAGTCAGAGTTGTACTTGCACAGACAGTACCTAGGCTTGATGCCAGTCAGAGTTGTACTTGCACAGACAGTACCTAGGCTTGATGCCAGTCAGAGTTGTACTTGCACAGACAGTACCTAGGCTTGATGCCAGTCAGAGTTTTACTTGCAAAGGCCGTCCATCTACTTGATGTGAACCAGAATTGCAAGGACAGTACCTAGGTTTGATGCCAACCAAAGTTGCACTTGCACGGAGAGTACCTCAGCTTGATGCCTAACGCAGTTATGCTTGCATGGGCAATACCTCAGTTTCATATCAGAAAGAATTTCACGGACAGTACCTTCGTTTAATGTCTACCAGAGGTGCACGGACAGTACCTGAGCTACTAATTAAATGCTGAATAATGCAACAGCAAGCGGCTGAGAGAAAACTTATTTTGGGCAAGCAATTCCCAGGCTTGTCCTCCGTCTAATTGCGAGGACTAATTGGAATTAGTCGTGCGGAAATAGTTTTTCTCGACTGCCCGAAAAAGTTGGACGTAGGCGTTTGTCAGAGCATTGTGGAAATCTTATGAAACGTGTGAAAATGGCTCTGGCCGTGACATCCTAATTTTAAAGAGTATTTTATCAGGAATAAAAAGGTATAAACGACCAACCATGCCGACCCTCAAAAACGGAAAGCAACGCTATACTGGAAGAAAGGTTCCAAATGAGGGATAATTAAGCAGAACTAGAAGCTCTAAGAGAGAAAGCCTAAGAGAATGGATTCCTAAGTAGCATAGGATGGCGGTTCAGCACCTCCAAAGCGAAATGTTTTGACATATTGGCCATCAAGAACAGACACACGATAAGGAAGATAATTAATGAGGGTGCTGTCAGCCTAGAAAAAGCCAGCCGGTACGTGCCAAAACAAATCAGCGGAGTAGGAGGAGGTGCTAATGACCTACCACGCCGACTCTCAAGAACAGGTAGGAACGACATTCTAAAGTAGGAAGTTGGGGAGTTAGAGGGCGAGTTATTTGCCTAGGATAAATACTGTCGGGACGCCAAGACGTACCAGCAGTGTGGGAGCGGGGGGCTGACGACCTACGCTGCCGAGCCTCAAGGTAAGGCAAGAAAGACATCCCGAAGTATGAAACTGTTAGGGGAGTTAGAAGCAGAGTTCCAAGAGATCCTATCAGTACGTGCCAAGACCTACCAGCAGCGTGGGAGGCGGTGCAGCGCTGCGGGGCCGGTGGCAACGAGCCAGGGCCAGTCAATAGGGCGGGCAACCGTTCCATCCATCCACGCGGCGCTGGGATGTGACCGGCTTGTTATCAAATACGGCGAAATTCCATCCACCTACTTAGGGGGATGCTTGAAGAGGGAGAGACTTGGCTCCCCATGTTGATTAGGAAACACCAATCTGGCGTATCCCTAATTCTTTCAACGGATTCCGTGGAGAGAAATTAGATTGGAAAATTATTAAAATTCACGCAGTTCCTTGCGGGGGACGTGTTAGTATCATGGGCGACCATATTAGAAAAGAGAAAAAATGACAGTAATTCAACCTATAATGAGTGACCACCTCCCATGAGAGACCAGGTATGTTTTGACGTGACAACGTCTTAAATTAGAGAATTAGGCGCATTGAATCGGCGCATGCTTGTCTCTGTCTTTGTCTTTCTCGAACGTTCTTGGCGTTGGAAAAACAAGAAAGCGTCATAATACAAGTTCACACGTGTGGTTAAAGTATCGTCAGCTGTGTCTGTAGTGAAAATGTGGAGTGCTTAGATTCGTCATTTACAACAACTACAACAATAAAGGTAAATAATTGTACACTGATATTTCATTATCGTAAACTATGATTGATTGATTAATTGTTAGATTGACACAAAAGTTGAGAAACTGAGTTTATAGGTTATGTCATACTATTGATAAATGTTGATAGTGTTAAGTAAATTATTAGTTTAAAATTAATTAATTAATTAATTATTATTTTACAAATTTTAAATAGTTTCAAATTTATTTAGCAAAAATTTGAACCTTCGATCTGAATAAATGTTTTGATTTTCGAATTGATTCTTTAAAATTACAAATATTAAGAAAAAGTGGCAGATATAAGAAAACTTTATTTAAACTGTGTTGAGCAAGAATTTTAACATCTAATTTAAGTAAATGTTTTAATTTTCAACTTCATCATTTACAATTACAAATTTTATTTAATTTCAAATTTATTTAGCAAAAATTTGAACCTTCGATCTGAATAGGTGTTTTGATTTTCAAATACCAACGCGGCTGGTGGAGTGGCGATCTATCGTAAATTATCATCGACATCTACGGCGGAAGTGTTCCAAGTTGCGATTACAGACGTAACTCGTGTCATTAAAACCAAGGGTGACATGTGCATGACTGAAGTTACTTGCTTCGCCGCTAATACTAGCTTCAAGTTTATACTCTGTGCTGTATATATTCATCCAGGAGCTAGTATGCAGGATATTGGAATGTTACTATGGCAAGGACTCGGTCCGTACATTCACAACAGCCAGTACGTGCCACCGTTCGTGCAAGTTGATTCTAGTATACCGATTCTTCTGTGTGGTGATTTTAACAAAAACGTAAAGCCTGACAACTCGTTTCTTAAATTCATGAAAAATACGTATAATCTTGATTGCGTATCAAACGTTTCTAAGTCAACTACGTTAAAAGGAACAACTATCGACTTGACTTTCGCAAGACACATTACAGCAGAAACACTGCGTTGAGTTAATGGGAGGTACTATTGAAAGTACGGCGACTGGCCAGAGCGAAGGAAACTTACAAGATTTCCTCAATTAGAAACCACGATAGCTTCCATAAATCTTTACAACCGGGCAGGATGATGACTCAACATTTCCCAACAGACTGCCTAAGCATCATATTCAGGTCAGTATTTCATCCTTAAGTGTTTCAGTGCTTCTAAAATTGTAATTTCATTCCCGCCCATGTGAATAAGTCAGAATGAAAAAGGAACTATTGGTGGGGAAGCAGACAAGGGCTTGCTGAAACCAATGTCATTTAAAAAGCTATCCATTTATTGAACTGAACCTGTTTTGTGGGAGTGTTTTTCTCAGAAACGTAGACGCCCAAGTTAGTTGACCCCATCTATTTACCTAATCAATATTCACAACATTCACTTTATTTTTAACACAATCTTGCTTATTTCTAAAATCTCTCTAATTAAAAAGAAAAAATAACAAATAAAAATAAGAACTACGGGTCAACTTCACTTTCGTATTTCTACAAATATATATTACAAACAAGATGTCCCTTTGTTAATCTATACAAGCTTTTTAAAAAACATTTAAAATAAATTTTGTATATGTACTGGTGGGTTTTTTTTTTACCAAAGTTTTCAATGACACGGCGTTTAGAGTGTTCCGGAAACCAGTAGTAACAACTAGAGAGATATAGATAACCCGGGTTAGTGGAGCGCTGAACGTCAAATTTCCGGGAATAACCCTCTCTTGTTTTTTTTTTTTTTTTTGCTTATCTCTAGTACACGTGGTACAGGCCATGATAATCATGGTGGGTAGAAGACGAGTGAAAAGCAGTTCGACTTTGCACTTACAAATGTGCCAGAGCCCTTCTCTTGTGTTATCATTCAATTGATTTGATTAATATAGTAACTTATTCCAAGTATATATTTGAAGATAGGGATTAAACTATCCATTGTGTACTTTTGTAGCGTTTGTTTGAAATTGCGAAGCTACTTTGTCGACAAGGTGCATCTAACTAATTTAAGGCATTTTTCATCTATATATCATCATTCATATCATTTCGTCTAGAACACATTTTAGCATGATTTTTTTTTCTTTCCAAGTGCCGGCTATATAAGCAGAATAGTCCAATACAATATTAGAGCGGCATGGTTGATTAGAATAGCGAAATGGCTGAGAGGGTTCCCCGCTTATGACCCAAGCTCTCCCAATATATTTCCATTGCCGTATAAACAGTAGGAAGTGTTTTATTTGAAAAATATCGTATAAACAATAGTTTTTACTAAAATAAACTCTTCGAGTTAAAATAGAAAAATAAAACGGAGATTGTAGAGGAGTATATTGTATGAATTTTATTAGCAAGCTTTCGGACGCATGCGTCCTTCTACAGGCTTTACGAACACAATAGTTGTATTTGAAAAACATATTTTAAAACCATGCCAAAACATGTCCGTTATTGTACTTATTACGAGTCTCATAGCTAATGTTGTATGTAATTTGTTATCCAGGTACGCTCGCTGTTTATTCAGGGGGGACCGTGTGGCTGTTCTGTAAAAAAAATGAAGTAAGTTTTTGACAGATGTTGAACACATACACAACGAGCGGCATGTTTCTCAAACTGAGGAGAAGGGCAGCAGCAACTTAGGAAGACTTCTGTGTGGGCCAAGTTAATAAGACCAATTATGCCGCAACAATAGAGGCTTCCCGTCCCGACAATAGATTTGCCTCCACAATAAGACGCTCACTAATTCAAAACAATTGACTAAATGCCTTTCAGAAGAAGGAAGCCAACGCTCGACACGTGTGTGTTCGTTTTTTGTAAGAAGGCTTGTAGCTACGGGTCGTCGATAGATTAAGCAATTCCTCCTAGAATTTATGTTTTACGTCATTTCCTCAACTTGTTATTTCGGAGCAATCAAAAAAACAATTATAATTAACGGCAACTTCTATACAGTAGAACCTTCATGGGAAGACACTCCCGCCTGCAGATTCCTCTATACAAAGGACAGTTTTCATAATCAAAATTACCATGTTTACTAATTTGCTGCTCTGCGGTAAGAGGACACTTCTCTCTAAAGGACACTTTGTCTCTGCAACTAGGTGTCCTTTAAAGAGAAGTTCTACTGTATATATTTTATAAGAGGAAGTAGAAGAGGCAGCTTTAATATCGATAGATTTCGACCAAAATGTCCGGTCTTTCCCCCCCAGAAACATATATATCGTTGAAGTAAAATCAACAACAACAACAACAACAAAAAAGCCTTTATTCAGGGTCACTGACCCTATACAGGATTCACCAGAGGTATGCATAAGAACAAAGCAGTGAGACAAAGGAAATAGCGATATATACAGAAGAAAAGGAAAAAAACAAGAAAGAGAAAGAGGGAAGCAAGAAAAACAACACAAAAAGAGTAGCAGTAAGAAAGTGAGGAGTGAGTGTCACTTAGCCTTCTTCTGAGATATGGACTTGTGGAAACCATAAAACGCCGTAGCAATGTACTTATTCTGGGTCATATTGTCAATTATTGATGGAAGTGAAGCACAGAGTTGCCCAGTTTTGAGCATAAGGGTTCTTCTTTCTTCTTTCAGAGCATAGCAATCAAAAATATAGTGAGTGATTTCATTTTTTAGTTTTGAATTACAGGAGGTACAAATCGGGTCCTCACCGCAGAGCATCTTGGTGTGGTTTTCTCTAAAAAATTTCCATCTGCTATTTGCTTTTGAATATATGTAGACAGTTTATCTAAGTTATGCAGCTGTATTTGGTTTGGAGGAATGTATACAAATATCAAACAGATAACATGTTGGAGGGCTCTTGTGTTTGTTGATAAGAAAATAGATAACCAAGTGCCATCCTTTTCTGAATTGTCTAATCTATGTCTCGCGAATTTTCAGAAAAAATTGCATTGTCAGCGTCTTGAAAATCGAATTTACATGTATTTGTGTCGAAGTAACTTTCCGTTATTTGATTGTTGGGTGGAGAATTAATTTGTGATTTTGATGTCGTATTTCTTCTATTTACACAATTGTTTCTGCGAGGTTGTTGCTATATAGCAGCTCCTGTGCTATCAACAACTTGGCCATTCATCACTTTACAGAAAGCTTGTTATCTCTCAACTTCGATTTTATTCCCCTTTCACCCAATTCTTTCCTTTTTGCAATTAGGATGCGCCGTTGCTCTCTAACATTTTTACTATAATCTTTACTTATCGATATTTTAGTATCTCTGAGTTTGTAGGCATTTTTAAATATTTTTGCTCTATCAGCATAATCAGGCATCACAACAAGAACTGGTGCATTGGATCCGCGTGAAAGTCGGTGACATTTTGTTATTTTTAAATCATCTCCGATTTCCATTTTATCTCTAATTACGTTTTGAATCTTTAAGTTACAATCTGCCTGGTTTTCGTCACCCTCCCTCTCAATACCATAGAACACTAGATTGGGCTCACGCAGTCTCGTCTCAAAAAAATCGACTCTAGCCTCCAGTTCATTTACCTTTAACGAATTACACGAAGCCAATTTTTCGGTAGCCTGTTGAGACTCTATACATTTAGTTAGCTTCTCCTCCATATTGCAGAATATTGTCAATTCTCTCTCCTAGACTCTTTATTTCCGCCGCCATGTTTAAGATTAGCATTTTTAGCTCGCCATCTATTGATTCTCTCTCTCCTGAGTGTACTGGCGCAGTCAATGTAGTTTGCCTTTTGGTTGGGGGGCCTGGGTTTTGTTCAATGCCTGAGATAAATAATAGAGCCAGAATGATACATAGCAGTCTTTTTTGGTTACCAGATATATTCCCAGATGGTAAGTTTATATTTTGACCACATTGTCCATCATTATCCCTTCGTACTGAGATTTTTGCATAGTGCGTTACCTTGAGTAAATTTACATATTTAGTGTTGCATACCACAAGTATTAGGAGTAACCGTATTATCCCTTTCATAGTATAGGGCAAATATACACTGAAATATTAGTAATATAACTATATTTACCGGAGCGGTGCTGCACGTGCTGTTTATTGTCCGGCCACCTAACGGCGAATCCGTTGAAGTAAAATCACCGCCGATATAACCTGGTATACAGGGTGATCCAAAAGTCCCGCACAACTTTAAAAATTAATAACTCCGCGAATATTTGCGCTAGAGCAATGCGGTAAACACCATTGTGTTCAGGATGCAATGGGATTTTTTATGGCAAATAATGGAAAAATCGAAATTGATTTTAGTTACAACTTTATTCGCTAGATGGCGCCCTACCAGAATCAGCGATTCAGCGGTCAAATTGTTTGATAAATTGAAAAATATAACTGAACGACACGTATTTTTACTTTTTGAATACCAGGAAAGAACCCTAATAATATCAAATGATAAATTAATAAAACACCATTTCGCCGAAAGTTAGAAGAAATGGTTAACGATTTTTAAATACAATCTGAGATATGTAAAATTGGTATATGCAAATTAAAACATGTAGCAAAAAAAAAAAAAAAACCTGGTATTTTAGATGCGGTTTGCTGGAATCCTCTCAGCTATTTATATTTCGAAAATAATAATTTTCTATTTTTTTAAATTCAACTCTCTCTCAGTATCGATTAAATTTATTTTAATTCATTTGAAAAATATTTATCTATCTCTGATGATTTATTTTACTCTGGAATGCCGTTGTTGTTTTTGTCGTGTCCAATAAAGAGCCTCAGATTCTTTTCGTTTGGCCAACAAAAAATGTCCAATTTATATACACATATATTCTTACATAATGAGACTTTAAAGAATGCAAATAATCTTCATCTATTTACATACACAACACATCTCCCCCCTTAATAATACTCCAGTCGGTCTAGGGGTTTCCTGGCTCTCTGAGGTCTAGGACTGCGGACGGGCACTTGCACAGCGGCAGCCTCCGGTTTAGGAGTGCAAGATGGCACGTGCACAGCAACAGGCCCTGGTATAGGAGTGAAAGAGGGTACGTGCACAGAAGCAGTCTCCTCCTTGTTTCCTGATGTAACCTCTGGAACCTCCTCTTCACTTTATTTCTGACTTCCACCTACAGGCTTCTCTCCTGATGTTCGAGGAAGTATCAAATTTCTTGTCTCCACTTGTTTCTTTCTCACAGGTCGCAATTGATTGATATGCCTCTTATACACGACGCCCTCGCAACTTATAAGGTAGTGACGGTAGCTCAATAATTTCAAAATGGTACCTTTTTACCGTTTAGGTCCAGTTGCATAGTTGCGGAAATAAACCTCGCAACCTGTAGTAAACTGCTCCTGCCTTCTCACGGCCTCATGAAATACCTCTCGCGGATTTCCCATCTTGGTATTAAATTCGAGAATCTTGATCTTAAACTTCTCTTCATTAGCAGTTCCGCCGGGGAATTCCTTTATTACAGTTTGGGGGAATGCTCTATGAGCAAATAGGAAACTTTGTAGATTCGTCTCTAAATCATCCTTCCCATTATTATTAATATTTCTCAAAAGGTTTTTAAACTCTCTTACATATCTCTCAGCTAAACCATTTGTACTAGGATTATACGGACTGGTCTTAGTGTGCCGTATACCATTCATTTTGGTAAATTGCTCGAATTCACCGGAGACAAACTGTAACAAAAAATTAGGGCAATCCAATTCTGGCGAGAATTTCTCTAAGATGACTTATAATCGTTTTTCTGGTAATATCTTCGATGATAAAAATTTCTATCCACTTTGAGTATGCGTCCACGAGAACCAAAAACATTCTTCCCATGAACGGACCCGCTAGATCAAGATGAAGTCGATGCCACGGTTTTTCGGGCCAAGTCCATTCCGAGATGGTAGCCGGGGGCATGCTTGCCGATTCTTGGCATACTCTACATTCTCTAGTTAACGCCTCGATGTTACTGTCTATGCCTGGTCACCAGAAAATACCGTCTGGCAATCATCTTCATTTTAACAATCCCCATGTGTATTTCATGCAAGTCATTTAAAATTAAAGATCTTAATTTTTGGGGAATTACCACTCTTTCACGCCATCAAAGACAACCAAACTCCAAACTTATTTCCTCATTGATCTTATAATGAGGAGCTAGTGGGTTTCTCTCGGTACCTTTGTGAATTTCCACACAGTTGCCTTCTCTAACATTCCTTAATACTATAGACAGTATTTTATCTTGGGGCGTCTCATTAGCCACCTCCAAAAATAGAACGGTGCCTCATTCGACTTCCTAAGAAGAAGTACCTGGTCTTCATCAAGAGACTCCCTGACACTCGATTCTAAAGGAAGACGTGACAATGCGTCAACATTGGAATTATCACTAGTTTTTCGAAATTCCACAGTATAATTAAATGCAGCTAATTTTAAGGACCATATTTTAATTCTGGATGATGCACATATGGGAATTGGTTTATGAGGTGAAAATATATGAATTAAGGGTCGGTTGTCTGTGACCAATACACATTTTCGTCCCAGTAAGTATTGTCTGAATTTCTCAACGCCAAAATTTATGCTCAACGCTTTCTTTTCTAGTTGAGAGAAACGTTTTTCCGCTTCAGTTAATGTTCTAGAAGCAAAAGTTATAGGGCATTCTTCCTTTCTAGCATTTCTATGACTCAGAATTACGCCTAGTCCATATTCCATTAATAATGATTTAAATTTTTAAATAACATTCGATATTTTTTCGTTCAATTCCATCTACAATTTTTATTCAAAAGTTGATGGAATAGCGCTAAAATGTTTGCTATATTCTTTATGAATCTATAATAATAAATTAAGAGTCCTATGAAAGATCTCAATTGCGAAACATTCTTTAGGGTCAAGCGCCTCTATCACTGCTTTAATTTTACTTTATAAGGGATGCAGTCCATATTTATCCATTTTAAACCCTAAATATTCCACCGATTTCTTTTTAAATGTACATTTATATCTGTTTAACTTTAAACATTTTTCTAGCAATCATTTAAAAACTAGATCCAACTTTTGTTCATGATCTTCAAAGTCTTTTCCTGCAACCAAAATATCATCTATGTTGCAGGCCACACCTGGAAAATCAGAAAATAGGCCTTCCATAATCCTCTGAAATTTATTTGGTGCTACCGCTACGTCATATGGTAGTCTTTTATAAGAGAACAACCTCTTTGTTGTGTTTATATCAACAATTTTACCCCTTATGTTTAGTTTATCGCTTTTCGCTCATTAGAAGAAATAGCATAAGGAATAATCTCTGTATCCCCCCCAACTTTAGATATTTTGCGCAAAAAATAATACAAAATGATTTTACTACCACGTTTTTCAACGCAAAAGGTCGATTTAAAAATGATTTTTTTTTTTGAGGGGATACATTTTCAAAATTATGTACAGTATAATAAACAATGATAACATTTGACAAACCCATAGGATATTTGCAATAAAGTACGACAAATATATTTTGTCACTCCCCTCTATATTTCATTTTTGGATCATGACAAATATCCAGTTAAATAGTCAAGTGTCGACAATTAGTCAAGAAACTATACATTCCTTATAGCACGAAATCCTATTAGTAGTGCCATCATAATTTTTGGTACTATATTAACATTTCAAAAATCGTGTATTGATATCAGTAGTTATTTTCAAACATTCAATTTATTTCACAAAACTCCATCTAAAATATAAATATTTTTTGCTACATGTTTTAATTTGCATATACCTATTTTACATATCTCAGATTGTATTTAAAAATCGTCAACCAATTCTTCTAACTTTTGGCGAAATGGTGTTTTATTAATTTATCATTTGATATTATTAGGGATCTTTCCTGGTATTCAAAAAGGAAAAATACGTATCGTACAGTTATATTTTTCAATTTATCAAACAATTTGGCCGCTGAATCTCTGATTCTGGTAGAGCGCCATCTAGCGAATAAAGTTGTAACTAAAATCAATTTCGAATTTTTCATTATTTGCCATAAAAAATCCCATTGCATCCTGAACATAATGGTGTTTACCGCATTGCTCTAGCGCAAATATTCGCGGAGTTATTAATTTTTAAAGTTGTGCGGGACTTTTGGATCACCCTGTATATCGGCGGCTCTAGGATCCCATCAGCTTCCATCGTGAAAAGTTGCCTTGCTCAGGGGTGTTTTCCCCGTGATGGCTAATCTCCATAAACATAGATGGCACTCGATGATAGTGATGATAATAATGATGACGACAACGAAACGTTTCGCCAAAGGCTCATTGTTTGATTGAATAAAAGAGAGCAGATATCTTAAGATGCTTTACGATGTTCCCCGTGATGACTGACCTCCATAAACAGAGATGGTACTCTATGATAATGATTGCGACGAAATGTTTCGCCAAAGGCACGTTTGATTGAAATTAAAAAAAAAAAAAGAGAGCATATCTCAAAGATGCTTACAATTACAATTAATAGCTATTATTACTATGATAGGTTGATTGCCATAGATATATGGGTAGGTAGGTTATTAAGATCAAGAAATATTTAATACGAGTGGACTGAGAACACCTATCTCCACACGGAAATAAAGGAAAATTTTTACAAGAGTATTCTCAATAAATACCCTTTAAGTACTGGATAAACAAATTTTAATATAGATTAGAAACATCATTAGGTCACATCAAAATAGGAAACTCAGTACTTTTACTGAAGATGTAACAATGCTGTTACCGTGAAAGGTCACAGTTTATCTGTTTGGTGGTGTGTGGTCGGGTTTTTTGCCTTAGGTTAGCCTATGGTTTGCCTGAACCATTTTAAAAAATGTATGTAAAGCTGAAACCCAGCTTATACAAATTCAACTAGAACGATTTTGAACAGACTCACCTATTAGTTATAACTTTGGATTATATAACTGTATTCTAGATGATTGTTTATATTCTCAGCAAAACCCGTCAAGAGTTATATGTTATCATACACTTCAGAAACAATTAGAAACAAAATATTGAAAAAGAGTTAGTATGACAAATACTCTGTCCTTAATGAAAGCTCCCAGAGCTAACAGCTTTCAAGTTAGCATAGATCAGAGATTTTCAAATTTTTTCAGGCCTCCACCACACCATCACAAGAGATATACAGTGTGAAATTTCGTTATAACAACTTCTTCAACTTGGTTTTGACAAATATTTATTTCTGCCGCGCACCATTGGCTCTATGTGACCTCTACACGTCAAGGATCATAGTTATAACATCCCCATGCTGATGTCCCAAGTGTTTTAACCAGGGTTATAACAACCTAAATTTTCTTGGTCCCATATGCTGTGGTTATAATGAGGTTCAACTAAATTTTGTCAAGGTTGGTACAGCTCACTTTTTAATATTACAAACAGTTTGATCTCCAAATTTATATTGCTCTGGTAATTGCTTAACATTTTTATAATACAATATAATGCGGCTTATGATTGTAGAACGACATTTGACAAGTTTTACCGCAAATGTTTCTTTTGAATGAAAAATCGTAATTTATTTTAAGGAGAAATAACTATTTCTATCCTTAGGGATGAAGAGAGAGAGAGAGAGAGAGAGTGAGAGAGAGTATGGAAGGATTAATTGTGAAGGGTAATGATTCCCATCCCTAGAAACTTTTATTTTTCCGTTCATCATTACTCTTCACAATTCATCCTTTCATACCTCATCCCTAAGGATAGAAATAGTCGTTATTTCTCCTTAAAATAAATTACGATTTTTTGTTCAAAAGAAACATTTGCGGTAAAAGTTGTTAAACGTTGTTTAACATTTTTATCTTTATCCAATTGTTCAGTAATTTTGTATTTTTCTCAAATAGTAAGAAATTTAGATTATAGATTATAATACAAGAAAATAACACCTAATCCTCTTGTAAGTAAGACATTTACTTTTTTAAAAAGATTATAGCCTTAAAGAGTACTAGAAAGTTAATGAAGCATATAGTAGTTTGTACAAATGGAAGACGACTAGAATGACAAATAAAAGCAGATGGCTACTTAATGAAACTGATACTTAATTGAGGATAAATCTTTATTTATGGTTTTTTTTTATCCAAAGTTATATTCGTTTAGACTTGAAAATGACCACTGTAAATTCAAAGCTGACTATACACCAATACCTCGCTTTGCGTCGTTTCGTTTTGCGTTTTTTATCGAAGTTGCGTCGCTGCTTAATTTTTACTGATTTTCACTGTGCGTCGTTAGATTTTCGAAGTTGCGTTGTTTTGGATTCGAGTCTTTAATTTTTTTTATTTTTTTTCCTAAAATATGGCAACACCTTTGTTTTTGATTGCGCCTTCACATATTTTCACTTTGCGTCGTTTCAATTTGCGTCGTGTTTTTTTTTTTTGAACGTAACCCCGACGCAAAGCGAGGTATGGGTGTATATATCTAATGGCTACATCAACCCTTTGTTTTATTTAGTACCCAACATTTCAGTGACTCCCTGTTACTCTCTTCATGGGGAATTCTTTGAAACATTGGGAACTAAATTTTTAAAAATTGGTTGAGATGTAGCCATTCATTTCTCCAAACAAACTTTCAACCAATAAATGATATTTAAAACACATCTATTGCTACAAGAAATCTGCAGGCAATGCAAAACTTTATTTTGAAATCAGGTTAGCCAAAAAGATAAAATTACCAAATCAACATTATCTAGTGTACAATCTCTGACATGAATTTCACCCATAAGTAAGATAACGTTCCATGATGTGAATTAACTGCTGATACTTTATAAAAGTCCCTTTAAAAAACCAATAAGCATTAGAATAAATACCAGAAATCGGAATATAGATGACAATAACAGAACTGCAATAACAGATTTTTCAAACTACGTAAAAAAAATTGCTATTATTATTCTGGAAATAATTAGAATTTAATAAGAGATAACATATCCTCATTCCAATTGTGAAGTACCATTACTTTCCTTCATCTTGCCAACAATCATCCTTATACCTTTCCTACCCAAGGTAACATGACCAAATCCAAATAAATAAATAGAGTTTGACGTTTCAGTACTTACGTGACCGACGTCATTCAGTACTTTTGTCTGAAGATGCAAACAATGCTGTTACAGAAACGTCACACACTATTTATTTATTTGGATTTGGTCTTATTACCTTGTGTTTATAATCTATAATCCAAATTGTGCCTTATTTTCCACTTTTATTGCCCACTTTTCCTACCAAAAAATGTATAAAGATGAAAAAAAGACAAACTATCTAATTGCCAGCTGTGGCAGGTGGTTCTAGTGGGCGTTGATGTCACGGATGACATATCTCCATGGAGATGTGAGACAAAACAACACATGTGTTGGTGATAGGAAACCTCCAATTAGTGAGCTGTGTACTGGAGGTATATGTAGAGATAAATAAACCCCCAGTTATCAAATTTCTAGAAACCTGTTAACAAGATCTACATTGATAATGTTGAACTCCATGTAAACAGCTTAGTTTCTCTTTAGTAGCACACATACAGAGGGTGTTCCATTTAAAAAAAAGCGATTTTAGTGCTTTATTAAAAATAATTTACAAATGTTTGTATAAGTTATTATCATCTATGTG
>CP092864.1:52253894-52307927 GCA_030710605.1 Cordylochernes scorpioides
TCAGCTGATGGTATATCAAGATTATCATTAAATTTCTAATGAAAGCTAGGAATGTGTGGCAAGACTGTTAAGACCCTTTTAGCAATTGTTTGATTGGTCTACAGTCGCGAAAGATTCTAATTTTACCAAGATGAAATTTCATTTTTATACTCCAACTTTAAATCTAGCTTTCTATACTCTAGGAAGATTCTGTAGGTTGCTGAAGCTCCCCTGGGTGGCGGATCTACACCCCAGGGTGAAATGACACCTACCTTCACTTCATCCTTCTTCCTGGAAAAGAGCCTGGCCACGCCCCGTTTCCACATCTTGAGGTGACTGACGAGTGACTCATCGCAGTCACGTCGAGTTGAGATTTTTTGTGCGTGTTTGTCTGCCGCTAAATTGTTTACCTCCACGACCTACAATTTTCTTCTGTGTAATCTCGCCATATCGCCGACGAGGCCGTGCAGACTTTATGCTTACAAAACTCGGATGTGGAAGGCTACATTTCCAGGTATATCTGATAGCGGATGATAGGTATAGAAGAAGGTCATCGGAGATTACAATAGTGTGAACTCACCACACCAACCAACCACATCGATTACATCACTATGTCCTAAAATAGAATAAGGTAATAAGTTAGACAACGGTAAAGCATGGGGCTGTGTGAATGACCCAAAAGCTTTACCGGAACTATTTCCTTATATATTAAATTTTACTTCAATCTTTAAAATCATATTTATATAATTAAACTAGCGGATGTGTACCCGGCTTCGCCCGGGTTTTATCCGAGTGAAAGTTTGCCTAACGAATATTATATATTATGAAGTATAATAAACAATGTTAAAGATTAGTTCTAATTATTAATCAAGATTGTGTGTGAATATGTGAGAAAGATGTAATATCGTTGTTGTTTTCTTGGCCGACTGTTTTACATATGGTGTTATCTTAAAATTGCTTGTTTTGAATATTTTTTTAGATTGAGTTGAATGAATTGCTGAATTTTTTTTGTATTTATATATAAATAAAATAAACTCTGTTGATTTTTTTTTTGTATTTAATCGATAACAGCGAAGTTACGCATGTTAAAGTTAGGAAAAATATTTTGATGTTAAGCAAAACCTGCTCCATCTCGTTTTACATAAATGTTGAAAATTTGGTCGAAATTGATGCATTGTAACGAAAGTTTTTAGCGAACACCACTTATGAAATTTGCATTTTATTAATATAGATTCAATATCGGCTTTTATACCGTCTCCAAAAATATATATTTCGCGAAAAAGAAAGCCACCACTTTTGGTTCGGCATCACCAGAATGCCAAATCCTGCCAGATCACATCGGAGAATTGACCAGAGGAACAAGAGCGATTATAACTACCCGAGCAACCAACTATCACATCGGAGAATTGACCAGAGGAACAAGAGCGATTATAACTACCCGAGCAACCAACTATCACATCGGAGAATTGACCAGAGGAACAAGAGCGATTATAACTACCCGAGCAACCAACCATCACATCGGAGAATTGACCAGAGGAACAAGAGCGATTATAACTACCCGAGCAACCAACTATCACATCGGAGAATTGACCAGAGGAACATCAGCGATTATAACTACCCGAGCCACCAACTATCACATCGGAGAATTGACCAGAGGAACAAGAGCGATTAAAACTACCCGAGCAACCAACCATCACATCGGAGAATTGACCAGAGGAACAAGAGCCATTATAACTACCCGAGCAACCAACTATCACATCGGAGAATTGACCAGAGGAACAAGAGCGATTATAACTACCCGAGCAACCAACTATCACATCGGAGAATTGACCAGAGGAACAAGAGCGATTATAACTACCCGAGCAACCAACTATCACATCGGAGAATTGACCAGAGGAACAAGAGCGATTATAACTACCCGACCAACCAACTATCACATCGGAGAATTGACCAGAGGAACAAGAGCGATTAAAACTTCCCGAGCAACCAACTATCACAATTTGCGATCAACAAGCGCCGCATCAACCGCTGACATTATCTCGGATTTATATCTAAAAAAAGAACAACGCTCCGAATTGGATGAGTCAGCGATGTCACTCGATAAAACTCCTCCGCCAAAATATCAAAGAAAGGAGTCTTTTCAGAACTAGATCGCTGTGATTTGCATAAGTCGCTTCTAGTGGTACATTTCCTGGAAGCCTTCTCTACCCAACAAAGCAAGTTCACTTGTAAGTTCAAGATATAGAAATGAGATGACCTGTAGGGGAGAATTTATTGAAAGAGCACTTCCTCGCGTCGACATTTTGTTATTCTCACAAAGCTATACATGTTCTCTCACATCTCTCCCATCACAAAAACTTCGCGGAAATATCCTTCCACAAAGAATGAATTTAATATTTCACACACCCAGGAGATTTCGGTTAGTTTGATCAGAAGGACAGTATATATTTTTAATGGAGAAAAGTCGACAATAGAAGATTTGAAATTATAGTCGTTATTGCCGGTTACAAGTCCAACTCCCCGGCCCTGAGTCCTAAATACAATAGGAAATTATAAATACTAGTATGATAGATAACCAATTGGAATTACGAGACCTGTCTCATTTTAGATTAGATATTTGGGATCCCGTTGCTAGTTAATAATCAAATCGACAATTGACACTGCATCGATTAAATATAAAATGATTTTCTCTCTTGTTTTATATCCCTTTCTCTCTCATTCCCTTATTTAACTGTGGGTCCCAATAAAGCGCGCAGTACTTTGATTAAAAAACACAAAATGATTTGCATTGTTTCGGTGGGAGATGTTCTCCATGACAAACAATAACTTGCAGTGTTCCCGCAATAAGCAGTTGTCCACAGCAAGGACACTTGGCCAGCCGGACGAGGGCTTCCTCTGACATGAGACCTTTATTTTGAACTTCTGAGATTGACGATTCGTTCAGTTGTACGCCCGTGCTATCGCTATTTGTCTGTCGTGGGACATAAAAAAAAACCTATAGTATTCTATATGAGATACCGTATTCCTAAAGGTCTTGGTCTCTATTTTCAATATAGTATGCTTCTATTTGTAAAAATCCACCTGCTACTTTATCGTTTCAGAATTAAAATATTTCTAGATCGCCTCCACTGAGGCTAGTTGTTATATAGGGTCCACTGAAGACGACCTGCGAGACTTCAGAGAAGAAGAAGACATAAGGAGAAGAGATCTGAAACTCCTCGATGTTATAATTAAATATTTCAGGAAGCAAGGCAAGAACCTGTCTGCAGCGACATGTAGGACTGTTTGAGGCACGTGGCTTCCTTGCGACAAGGTCGTTGCGTCATTCCGTCCATAGCTTGACCCTCACTCACATCCTTCTGGTGACACGTTAATTATCCGTAAATTGATCTGATATTTATAGACTCGGTGGCTGGCATAGGTAAACAAAATTAGTAAATCCTGTTTCTTCCTTAAACCCTTGTTAAGTGTCCGACGGATTTTGGGAGTTATCAAAATGAGGTTTTTAAGTAAGGTTGTTATTGTCTTATTCTTCTTATTATTTTTATTATTTTTTAACTTATCTCCCATACACACGTGGTACAGGTCATGATGATCATGGTGAGTAGTTAGCGACTGCCTTTTACTGTAAGGACACCACATACACGGAGTATATTAACCTCTTTTAATTATATTTTCATCTTTCAGGCTTTCGGGAATTTCTTTTATATAAAGAAAATTATTTTTAAAAATGTAATGATTGTGATAAAGAATGAGCCGGAACTGGTGTTGTAGGGTTTACTGTCCTAGAATGATAAACAAAATACATTGTTTTAATGTTATTTTGTTCTTAATATATTTATTTATTCATACGAGACGTGAAGTCCTCTTATGCAAGTGTCTATATACAACATTCTGTATACCATCTTGACAGCGATTACCTTTAAACACCTCGGGTATAAATTTGCGGAAAAAAAATTCTCGAAAGGTTAAAAAAGCTAGAATAAAACAACATAAAATTGTTTGATTCCTCTCTAAAATATCAGACAACAGACATAAGGTAATAAGACCAATTCCAAATAAATAAATAAATAGTGTGTGACGTTTCGGTAACAGCGTTATTACCGAAACGTCACACACTATTTATTTGGATTTGGTCTTATTACCTTATGTTTATAATCTATAATCCAAATTGTGCCTTATCATCAGACAACAGAAATATTTGATTGATATAAAGCCCAGGGTATAGATGGGGGCGACGGCGGGTCAACAGGATCATCCATTGGATTAGTTTCTTCTTTTTATAATTGTGAGAAAAAAAGTGCTTCAATGACTTCTCCGTTATTACATAAGTCCAACCTACCTAGTCACTACAAGTAACCAAGGTGGTTAAATGAAAATATCGAAATGCTTCTACATATGCAAACATGTGGTTTCTTCCAGTATAGACAAGTCACGAGCCCACATGATGGCCTGCACTTTGTGTACTTGGAATTGGTATTGACAACACAAATGGTTATAAAATTAAGTATAAATCAAGACCTCATAACCTTTTTCAAAATTCGCGATATACAAACGAATAGTTTTAACTTTTATGAAAAAAAAAAGTTAGGTTCACATACATATTCTCCATTTTGACAATAGATGGATCATATGCACACGCACACACAAACATACAAGCTAGCTACGATTGTAATGACGCACGTATGTAAATCAAAAGTGATACCTGTATGTATATATAGTAAAGTAGCATGCAACAACGGCTAGAAATCCATTAAAACCAGTGGATTGAGGGTCTGTGGTTCAGGTAAAGTTTCAACTTGACCTACGTAGATAAGTGGTATCACCTACAGTATCACAGTCACCTGCGTGATGTATTTGGCCTCTATCAATAACAAGTGGGAAGTAAAATATACAATATTGTGTATCTCTCCACTCAGTAGCTTTGGTTGAAATGCATTATTATGATATGCAAACAGATCAAAGTTGTTACAACATATATTTCCAAGTACTAAACATATCTAAGTGGGTAAAAAACTGGAATGAAATCCCGCTGCGTATGAAAGCGCAGAAATATTTTTGAGACCTGTTTGGTTGACTTTTTGTCCTATCAGAAAGTGTGTGACTTTGAAAATTTTAGCTGACGTCAGACTTCTTCTTTTGAGAGACGAACTCACCTTCAGGGATCCACTGGCTGGGGCATCAGGGAAGAGGGGACTGAGGGCCTCGTCGGTGTCGTCGGACCCTGCCACACCACGGCTACGTTACTCACTGCGGCGACAACCACAGCTACGTTACTCACTGCGGCCACGACCACAGCTACGTTACTCACTGCGGCCACAACCACAGCTACGTTACTCACTGCGGCCACAACCTCAGCTACGTTACTCACTGCGGCCACAACCTCAGCTACGTTACTTACTGCGGCCACAACCACAGCTACGTTACTCACTGCGGCCACAACCACAGCTACGTTACTCACTGCGGCCACAACCACAGCTACGTTACTGCGGCCACAACCACAGCTACGTTACTCACTGCGGCCACAACCACAGCTACGTTACTCACTGCGGCCACAACCACAGCTACGTTACTCACTGCGGCCACAACCACAGCTACGTTACTCACTGCGGCCACAACCACAGCTACGTTACTGCGGCCACAACCACAGCTACGTTACTGCGGCCACAACCACAGCTACGTTACTCACTGCGGCCACAACCACAGCTACGTTACTGCGGCCACAACCACAGCTACGTTACTCACTGCGGCCACAACCTCAGCTACGTTACTCACTGCGGCCACAACCTCAGCTACGTTACTTACTGCGGCCACAACCACGGCTACGTTACTCACTGCGGCGACAACCACAGCTACGTTACTCACTGCGGCCACAACCACAGCTACGTTACTCACTGCGGCCACAACCACAGCTACGTTACTCACTGCGGCCACAACCACAGCTACGTTACTGCGGCCACAACCACAGCTACGTTACTCACTGCGGCCACGACCGCTGCTACGTTACTCACTGCGGCCACAACCACAGCTACGTTACTCACTGCGGCCACAACCACAGCTACGTTACTCACTGCGGCCACAACTACAGCTACGTTACTCACTGCGGCCACAACCACAGCTACGTTACTCACTGCGGCCACAACCACATTTACGTTACTCACTGCGGCCACAACCACATTTACGTTACTCACTGCGGCCACAACCACAGCTACGTTACTCACTGCGGCCACGACCACAGCTACGTTACTCACTGCGGCCACGACCACAGCTACGTTACTCACTGCGGCCACAACCACAGCTACGTTACTCACTGCGGCCACGACCACAGCTACGTTACTTACTGCGGCCACAACCACAGCTACGTTACTCACTGCGGCCACAACCACAGCTACGTTACTCACTGCGGCCACAACCACAGCTACGTTACTCACTGCGGCCACAACCACAGCTACGTTACTCACTGCGGCCACAACCACAGCTACGTTACTCACTGCGGCCACAACCACATTTACGTTACTCACTGCGGCCACAACCACATTTACGTTACTTACTGCGGCCACAACCACAGCTACGTTACTTACTGCGGCCACAACCACAGCTACGTTACTCACTGCGGCCACAACCACAGCTACGTTACTCACTGCGGCCACAACCACATTTACGTTACTCACTGCGGCCACAACCACAGCTACGTTACTGCGGCCACAACCACGCTCGCAGAAGAATCAGAAACATTGAAAACTCATCGTAATTCTCTGCAAATATATTTCAATTGCTATCAAAAGAAAAAGACATGAACATTTTTTAAAATTATTTATAAATAAAACATATTCCTACTGTCCTAACTGTCACATTATGAAAGAATAGCCTCGTCACAGGTCATAATATCCCTCGTGTTGCCTGTGCTGAAAAATCTTGTCGAAGAATGTCAAGCACATGGCCAGCCGATATTGGCGGGGAGGAAGGAAGCAGTTCCCGGCAGAGTGATAACTTCCCCGCACCACACGTCTACGTGACCTGACTCTATACAACGATATCTGAAAAGCTTTCCAACTTATCTCAAGTTATTTAGGCCTTTTCAATTTGACCATCTTAACAAAAGGCGACTGTCCTAGTTCGGTCACCATTGTTCAGCTTTACTGCGCGCCGTCCGGAATGCTAAATGCCCAACAAGGGTAAAAAGAATGGAGACGTTTCCAAGTTACGGGACATTGGTCGTGGCTCCAAGGTCAGCGCTTCGCTCTGCTTGCCACGGTCCATCTCTAGTTCTGCTTGGTGCGACCATCTTTAGGTCCGACTGACGCAGACCATCCCTAATGCTGCTAGACACGGCCCATCTCTAGCTCGGCTAAACACAGCTCATCCCAAGCTCGGTTAGACACGACTCATCCCAAGCTTAGTTAGACACTTCCCAACTCTGTGATTGGCACGGCCCATCCCAAGCTTAGCTAGCCACCGCCCGACTCTATGTTTGGCACGGCCCATTCCAAGCTCAGCTAGACACTTTCCAATTCTGTGATTGGCACGGCCCATCCCAAGCTCAGCTAGACACTTCCCAACTCTGTGATTAGCACGGCCCATCCCAAGCTCATCTAGACACTTTCCAATTCTGCGATTGGCACGGCCCATCCCAAGCTCAGCTAGACACTTCCCAACTCTGTGATTAGCACGGCCCATCCCAAGCTCAGCTAAACGCTTCCCAACTCTGTGATTAGCACGGCCCATCCCAAGCTCATCTAGACACTTCCTAACTCTGTGATTGGCACGGCCCATCCCAAGCTCAGCTAGACACTGCCCAACTCTGTGATCAGCACGGCCCACCCCAAGCTCAGCTAGACACTTCCCAACTCTGTGATTGGCACGGCCCATCCCAAGCTCAGCTAGACACTGCATAACTCTGTGATTAGCACGGCCCATCCCAAGCTCAGCTAGACACTTTCCAATTCTGTGATTGGCACGGCCCATCCCAAGCTCAGCTAGACACTTCCCAACTCTGTGATTAGCACGGCCCATCCCAAGCTCATCTAGACACTTCCCAACTCTGTGATTGGCACGGTCCATCCCAAGCTCAGCTAGACACCGCCCGACTCTGTTTGGCACGGCCCATCCCAAGTTCAGTTAGACACTTCCCAACTCTGTGATTGGCACGGCCCATCCCAAGCTCAGCTAGACACTGCCCAACTCTGTGATTAGCACGGCCCACCCCAAGTTCAGTTAGACACTTCCCAACTCTGTGATTGGCACGGCCCATCCCAAACTCAGCTAGACACCGCCCGACTCTATGTTTGGCACGGCCCATTCCAAGCTCAGCTAGACACTGCCCAACTCTGTGATTAGCACGGCCCATCCCAAGCTCAGCTAGACATTTTCCAATTCTGTGATTGGCACGGCCCATCCCAAGTTCAGCTAGACACTTTCCAATTCTGTGATTAGCACGGCCCACCCCAAGTTCAGCTAGACACTGCCCAACTCTGTGATTGGCACGGCCCATCCCAAGCTCAGCTAGACACCGCCCAACTCTATGTTTGGCACGGCCCACCCCAAGTTCAGCTAGACACTTTCCAATTCTGTGATTGACACGGCCCATCCCAAGCTCAGCTAGACACCGCCCGACTCTATGTTTGGCACGGCCCACCCCAAGTTCAGCTAGACACTTTCCAATTCTGTGATTGGCACGGCCCATCCCAAGTTCAGCTAGACACTTTCCAATTCTGTGATTAGCACGGCCCACCCCAAGTTAAGCTAGACACTTCTCAATTCTGTGATTGGCACGGCCCATTCCAAGCTCAGCTAGACACCGCCCGACTCTATGTTTGGCACGGCCCATCCCAAGCTCAGCTAGACACTTTCCAATTCTGTGATTAGCACGGCTCACCCCAAGTTCAGCTAGACACTTCTCAATTCTGTGATTGGCACGGCCCATTCCAAGCTCAGCTAGACACCGCCCGACTCTGTTTGGCACGGCCCATCCCAAGCTCAGCTAGACACTGCCCAACTCTGTGATTAGCACGGCCCACCCCAAGTTCAGCTAGACACTTTCCAATTCTGTGATTGGCACGGCCCATTCCAAGCTCAGCTAGACACTTTCCAATTCTGTGATTAGCACGGCTCACCCCAAGTTCAGCTAGACACTTTCCAATTCTGTGATTGGCACGGCCCATTCCAAGCTCAGCTAGACACTGCCTAACTCTATGGTTGGAGCGGCTCCAACCCCAAGGCTGTAAATCTCTTCATCATGACATAGGTTCCGTACAATTCCTCAATTGTGCCCCATTGTAAATCTTTTAAAATGCTGGACTATATAGACGCAGACTAGCGTATGGTAAATGATAAATTATAAACCCAATTTGGGACCGGGGCCATAAAAACATAGCGCAATAAGTGGGATAGCGTACAAAATAAGTATGTTATATATAACGAAGCTAAAAATATAATATAACAATTACATAATTGAACATTTTAAGCAATAGATGTTGTTGTTAGTCGAATATATGATCGATTGTTTAAAAAGGTAAAACCCAATCAACGAATTGTCAGAAAGGATATTACCGTGTGAGCTATCTGAAAGGAGAGGCGAAAGTCAACCGAGGACATTCGGCGAGTGTCACATGGCGTGCGATGGAGGAAAACGGTGTCGAAAATTGAATTGGATTCCAATTTTAGTTTGGAGGTTTGGTGAAAAATCGATTTCGCGTTAAGGTGGTTTGGAAACTTTGCCAATCACCATCATCGCTGCCTCATCACAGAAAGTAAACTTGATTTTTGGGAGGGGTCCCCCGAATCCATTTGTAGTCCAATCTGTGAAGTTCCGGCGTACGAAGGTTGAACAGGAGAACAAAAGTCCCTTTTTAACATTTTAAAGCTTAGAAATATAACCCAGACAGCTTAGCTAAGTTCTGCTTAACCCGCGACAAAAAAATATTTCTGTGAGACGTCGCTCAGATTTAGAACACGGAGATAAAAATCTGGCCGCCACGCTCGTGGTTCCTTTATCATTTATTCCTAAAGCACAAATACTATACAGTACAGTTATAAATACTATATCGTCATATATAGTCGCCTCTCCCGTCAAAATTCCCATATATATAAGGACCCGGCGACCTGTGTAGGTTCCAGAAGCATAGGTTAATAAAAGATAGATGGTTGTAGTACCAATAATCATAGTAGGAAATCATTCATGTATCATCATTTTTATAACTTCAGAATATTAGGATTCTATTGGACACATTTTATAGGATTTGATTAGCTCAAACCGATGGTTGTCGCTTTCTCCGCCAAAGAAATTTCACAAAGATAGATCAATCTATGGACTAATCAATTCCTGTAAAAATTATTCCAATAGCATCTTAATATTCTGAAGTTATAAAAATGACGATACATACATGAATGATTTCCTACTATGACATTGGTACTACTACCATCTATCTTTTATTAACAGGGCGGTCGGGTCGGTGGAAGGATGATCAAAACGTTGGTTTTCGATCGCTACGACCCGGATTCAATCCCCGCATTGGGCACTTTTTTCTGATTAAAAAAAAAATGTTCCAATGACCCCCGATTCTTGCAAAAGACCAACCCCACCAGCGAGTGCAAGTAACCAAACGGGGCTAGTTCATCATTGAAAAGTTTAATAATAAAATTAATCACATCCTATCACAAGATTGGCTAATGTATTCAACAATTAGGCTTTTTTGTGAGTGCAAAGTCGAACTGCTTTTCACTTGTGTAGACATGTGGTACACTTACAGTAAAAGCAGTCGCCTACTTCTACCCACCATGATTATCATGGCCTGTACCACATGTACTAGGGATAAACAAAAATCGTTTATTAACCTATGCTTCTGGAAAATACAGGAAAGAAATTTGGCAATGTCAAGTACAGAAGAGAAATTTAGATCAGTCAAAAGACTGAGTCAGGGACGATATAGGCATAACTGCCCTTGTTTCTCCTTTACACAGGTCGCCCATCCAATCCAAGTCTCTTAAGTCTACCTTGAAGTGTCCCATCGCCACTTACCTCCCTCCCGCCAGAGCTACCCACCCACCACTAAAGACAATCGATAAAGCCGCCTCAAGTTATGAGAACGTAATTTAGAAGAGGAATTCAGACCCCCGCTTCGAATTCAAAATTAGGTTTTAAAATAATTTAGCACCCCCCACTTCATTTTTTAATATTGAAAAATATTTTTATAGACTATATTTCAAAAAATGATATACAATAATTTAATTTTATTAGAAAGGCCCGTCATCAATGTCATGAATTCTCCAAGCCTCCAGACTACTCTACTATATCTTCTGTCTTCCAGTATCATTATTTGTTTTCGGAATAACATATTTTAACAACTATATATTGAGATAAAGGTACCTTTAGAAATAAAATTGGTTTAAAAAAAAGGTGGAAGTTCCCGAGATTCGAACACGCGTTCGTTTATTTAATACCTCGATATAGTATTTCGCTCTAACTACTGATATATGAAATATATTTGTTTATTGGCGACCTCGACCCTGATTGGCTAATCGAGGTCATGTGATAATTGGGAACCAATCAGCTGGCGAATAGCCGCTTCAGACTGACGAAGAGAGTGCCAACGCAATTATATATATATATATATAGGAATTATGTTTGTATGCTCCAAGAGTCCGGGTCCCATTAAGAGAGAGATAATAATAAATTTCTTGATATTTGTTGGATAAAATCTTACTTGGCTATTGGTAATATGCATATTATATTGTGGCGAAGAAATATTTTATTATTTAATTTAATATTATTCAATGAAAATAAATTCAACAGATTATAAAAATATATATTAATCTGTTTTTGTGAAATCATCTTAAAATATTTCTTTGCTTACTTGCTTAAGATTCTCTAGCTGTATATAGTGGGGCTGACTTGTTAATAATTGTCGACTCGTCGCTGTGACGTCATCAATAAATACTTTTACATCTTAGGATATTTCAAGGCTTGATTTCTACGTTACAACTGGTGAAGAAGCTGGATCGATACCCATTCAGAAAAAAACGGAAAATTGACTCGGTTGAGCAAGAAGAAAAAACCATGAACATCAAGAAAGAAGCAACTACTCAGGTGGGTTCATTTTTTGTCCAACATCTACCTAGAAACCCCTCAATGTTCTCTGGTGAGGGTGTTGAAGATCCCCGTAGCTGGTTAAAAGGGTATGAACGTGTGGCGAAGCACAACCAATGGGATGAAACCCTTTGTCTCGCTAACGTTTATTTCTATCTTACTGGCACTGCTCTCAAATGGTATGAAAACAACGAGGAAAGCATCCAGACATGGACGGAGTTCATGTCACAATTAGAAAATGTATTTGGAAAAAATGAAAGCTCAAGACTGCGAGCTGAGAAAATACTCAAAACTCGCGCACAATTAAAAGGAGAAAGCACCGAATATTACATCCAAGACGTCCTGCGCCTTTGCAAAGAGGTAGATCCACAAATGAATGAGGAAGATAAAATATCCCATCTGATGAAAGGGATAGCTGAGGAGCTCTACCAGGCACTTATCCCAAGGGATGTGCATAACACTGAGCAATTCGTCACCGAATGTCGCCGCATTGAAAGCATACACTGTAAGCGAGTGACCCCTACCAAATACGAGCGACTACCAAATGTGGCATCTCTCAGTGATCATGATGACAGGGCAGATCTGCCATCTATGATCAGGCAAATTGTTCGTGAGGAGGTACAGCGGGCATTAGGCTCTACTCGAGAGGAACCAAAAATTTCTACCATCGAAGATATGGTAAAGGAGGAGATTGGAAGAACCCTGGCGCCAATCTCAAAGCCTAGGAGAAGTTCCCCACAGAAGGAAAGACCCCGAGAGTTTTATAATAATAGATATGTGGCCCAAACGATAAGACCGCAGCAGCCAAAACAAGTAAACGGAAGACGCGATACCAACGAATGGCGAACCACGGAAGGTAAGCCAATCTGTTTCCACTGCGGACGCCCTGGCCACGTCGTGCGCTACTGCCGTGACAAGAGGAGAGAATATGAAGGAGAACAAACTTGGAATTACAAGCAGAGAGATAGGCTAGAGCCTAGAACATTCTATAATTCTCGGAGCAGCCAAGAGCCCAACGACGACCTGCCAAGGGAAAATAGACGCCGCTACCGAAGCCCCTCTCCTTACACTGGCCGAAAAGGACAATATTCGTCTCCTGATAGAAGACCCAGCCAGTCGCCTCGCCGTTCCCGTCAGGAAAACTAGAAGATGCGTCCTATTTTGGAGGTAAGGCCGCAAATTTATAAATCCTCCCTTGTCGACCACATTAGAATTAAAAGAAAATTACATAGACATTAAAATAGAAGGAAAAATGACGCGTGCCCTCGTCGACTCAGGAGCCTCATATTCTGTCATTTCTGAGAGGTTCAGACTCAAACTAAGAAAAATAATGTTTGCCGAAACTGGCGTCACATTACGAGTAGCCAACGGTAAAATTGTAAGACCAAAAGGACGCTGCACACTGAAACTGGACTTGAATGGACTACAGGAAAGCTTTGAATTTGTCGTTATGGAAGACTGTAGTCACGAAATTATTCTTGGTTGGAACTTTTTGAAGTTATCTAGGGCGATAATTGATTCAGCTGACGACACACTCTTCTTAGAAAAATGTCTTTTTGAGGATACCCCTAAGAACAGCTCACCTCTCTACTCGGAATTGGAATATAGAATCGAACCCGCCTCTATTCAGTTAATAGAAGTAGCAAGTCGTGAAATTCCTAATGACGCAATTGTGGTGGCAGAATGTCGAAAAGAGCTATTGCTGGAAAGAGAACTAACGGCTCCCTCCTCTGTCATTTCACTTACCAATAACCGAGGTAAACTTTGGGTGGTGAATTGGAGTCCATATCCGAAACTAATCCCACAAGGGATGCATGTAGCCGATAGTGCTGTCATCGAAGATAGTCAATTATGTACTCTAGCTGATTGTAACCAAGTTGAAACAGAGGCGGAACATTCTGAAGACCCAAAAATCTCGGAATTTTTTATAGATGATTCACTTGTTGAATCTCAAAAAGAAAAATTAAGAAATTTGTTAAAAAAACTATACGGATATTTTCGAATTTAGTAAAAGAAAACAATTCAAGGACGTCAATGTTAAACACCGAATTAACACTGGAGACCACCTACCGACCAAACAAAGACCTTACCGAGTTGCACCAAGAGAACGCCAAATTATTCAGGATGAGGTAAACAAGATGGAAAAACTTGACATCATTCAGCCCTCTGAAAGTCCGTGGGCCTCGCCTGTAGTATTGATAAGAAAAAAGGATGGAAGCTGGAGATTCTGCGTCGATTACCGCCGCCTTAACAAAATAACAAAAAAGGATGTCTACCCTCTCCCAAGGATCGACGACACTTTAGACTGCTTACGGGGAGCTAGATTTTATTCTTCCATGGACCTCCAATCAGGGTACTGGCAAATCGACGTAGAAGAATCGGACCGTGAGAAGACAGCATTCATAACTCCAGATGGACTGTACGAGTTCAAAGTAATGCCATTTGGGTTATGTAATGCTCCAGCTACCTTCGAACGAATGATAGATAATCTTCTGAAGGGTCTTAAGTGGACCATTTGCTTGTGTTACCTCGATGACATCATCGTTTTTTCAGATGGCTTTGAAGAACACCTAAGACGCCTTCAACTTGTATTAAATTGCCTTAAGAAAGCCGGATTATGTCTCAATTCCAAGAAATACAAGTTTGGTGCAAAAACTATCACGGTTCTTGGACATGAGGTGAGTGAAAATGGAATTCGTCCCGACCAAGAAAAGATTCGAGCAGTCCGCGACTTCGCTACGCCAAGGTCATTGAAGGAAGTTAGAAGTTTTCTTGGCCTTTCATCCTACTACCGCCGCTTCATACCCAATTATGCCCACGTAGCCCAACCCTTGAATGACCTTTTGAAGAAAGACTCAGCATTTAATTGGAACCAGGAAGAGCAAAATGCATTTGAAGCTCTCAAGTCAGCGTTAATTTCCGAACCCGCTCTTGGACATTTTGATTACTCATCCCCAACCGAAATACACACTGACGCTAGCAACTACGGAATAGGAGCAGTATTAGTGCAGATACAAAAGGGAAAGGAAAGAGCCATTGCTTATGCATCCAGAACCTTAAATAAGGCAGAAAAAAATTATTCAACCACAGAAAGGGAATGCCTTGCCATCATTTGGGCTATCAATAAATTCCGACCATATGTCTTTGGACAGCCGTTCACTATTGTTACAGACCACCACTCTTTGTGCTGGCTGACCAACCTCAAAGACCCATGTGGGAGGTTAGCAAGATGGGCACTTCGGCTGCAAGAGTTTGACGTCACTGTCGTGTATAAGAGCGGAAGGAAACATCAGGACGCAGACTGCTTATCAAGAAGTCCATTAGAATACAGTGAAGATATGGAGGAAGATATTCCAAGCATAGTGACTTTGCAGAACTTTAGCGAAGAGCAGATGAATGATCAAGCTATTAGAAAAATCGCTGACAAATTACAAAGTTCTCCTAATAATTCCTTTGTAAAAATCGATAACACGCTCTACAGAAAAAATTATGATCCAATGGGGAAACCATGGCTTTTGGTGGTTCCACGCCATTTAAGGCAGGAATTACTGAAAAATTTCCATGATTCACCCACGGCTGGTCACCTCGGATTTACTAAAACCTATGACCGAATAAGAAAAAAGTATTACTGGCCCGGAATGTATAGAACAGTTAGAAGGTATGTGGCACACTGTTCAGATTGTCAGAGGCGTAAACATCAGCCCCAACTCCCCTCAGGGCACTTACAGCCAATACCTGTTCCTGAAGTTGCCTTTGAAAAGGTAGGAATGGATCTCCTGGGGAGATTTCCAACATCAGAAGGTGGCAACCGTTGGATTATTGTATGTACGGACTACCTAACAAAATATGCGATAACTAAAGCTCTACCCACAAGTGAATCCATGGAAGTCGCCAAATTCTTCATTGAAGATGTCATCTTAAAGCACGGCGCGCCGAGGGAATTAATCACGGATAGAGGAAGGAACTTCACATCTTCAATGATAAGTGATCTGAACAACCAGTGCAGAATAACCCATCGGAAGACGACCGCCTATCACCCCCAGACAAACGGACTCACGGAGAGGTTGAATAAGACCATAGCAGACATGCTGTCCATGTATGTAGATGTCAACCATAAAGATTGGGACAGGATTCTTCCATTCGTTACATTTGCATACAACACAGCAAAACAAGAGTCTACTGGGTTCACCCCATTTTTCCTTGTACACGGGCGTGAAGCCGAGACTCCACTTGACGTGTTATTCCCCAAGTTATTGCCAGAAGACGACGATTTCATCCAAACTCTAGGGGCAAGAGCCGAAGAAGCACGAAAACTGGCACGTATCCACTCCATGAGATCTCAAGGTAGCAATAAACATCGCTATGACGCCCATCACAGAAATATAATTTATCAGCCTGGAGATCTTGTATGGATCTTTATTCCTGTGCGTAAAGTGGGATATTCGGAAAAACTAATGAGACGTTACTTCGGCCCATACAAAGTAACCCGAAAAATATCTGATGTGACCTATGAAGTTGAAACATTCGGAAACCAGCAAGGTCGTCGTAAAACAAAAGATTTAGTTCACATTGGTAGGATGAAACCTTATTTAAACCCAGAGGACCAGGAGGACCAGCTAGAAGAGGACCCAGAAGATGACTCGACAAACTTCCAGGAAGAAGACATCCCCACTGAACGAACACAACAACCACAGACCCGCGAAGAGATCTCAGGCCCTATCACCCGTTCTCGAGCCTTGAGACTGAGGATGTAAGTCTCCTTCTGAGCATCGGGTCGATGCTCTTTATAGGAGGAGGCTATGTGGCGAAGAAATATTTTATTATTTAATTTAATATTATTCAATGAAAATATATTCAACAGATTATAAAAATATATATTAATCTGTTTTTGTGAAATCATCTTAAAATATTTCTTTGCTTACTTGCTTAAGATTCTCTAGCTGTATATAGTGGGGCTGACTTGTTAATAATTGTCGACTCGTCGCTGTGACGTCATCAATAAATACTTTTACATCTTAGGATATTTCAAGGCTTGATTTCTACGTTACAATATATTTATAATTGTATGTAATTCTACTGTCCTCTAAGTTTATGTCCATAGTTCATCTAAAATACCCATTCCGAGAGTCTAACAACAGAATCACTATAAAAGGAAGATCTAAAAATGCAATATAACAGCGGTATGGTAGATTAAACTGGCGAAACCGCTGGGAGGGTACACCACTGATGAGCCAGGCCCTCCCATTAATTTTTCCATTGCAGTAAGGGCAGTAGAAATTGTTTAATTTCAAAAAGAGTCTTACGCGTCTATAATAGTTTTAAATTTTCATAGGTAAACCTGTTCCGCCATGTTACTTGATAGCGTGCGCTATGAAACGTGACATCTGGTGTACTTAGCAGCTATGATATAGCTTTGCTTATTGATGGAGTGTGTTGATTCTCTAACTCCGAGGCACACCGTGGCTCAATCGTCTCAACCAGACAGAAAACTGGGGGTGGCAGGCAATCTGAGCTGTTGTTTAAACAACCATTTTCTATGACCTGGGATTCGCAAAAACCGCATTAAATCAACTTTTTAAATACTAAATTATATACACCAATATCCCCATTACTTACAAAATTCCAAATGTACTGATGAGTGCAAATAATCTAAATGTGGTTCAAAAAATAATTGTTGTTTAAGATTTTTTTTAAGCAAGAATAGATAGAGTTTGCATCAACTATATTCATAAATTTATTTTCCTGACGTTTCAGGGACTCCTTGCCACCTTCCTCGGTGGAAATGTATTCTTGAGCTTTAGTTTCAGTTTCTGAATTCAAGAACTGAAGAAAGTGGCAGAAGGAGTTCGCTGAAAAAGGTCTATAAATAAAATAAATATAAGAAACCGGTAGCTGCAAACTAAGCTAAATGGGGCTTTAGCATCTTGCAAGTACCTGTTCTAAATGTGGTAGGGACTGTAGCCGCGAAGCAATCTTGATTATCTTAGCCAATATCATGAAATAAGTGGCACGGAGTTTATAAAAAAACCATAATAATATAGGAACTCTAGTATTGTGTAATATTATTTTATTCGCGATCGAACGTTGTGGTCCATTCATTGTATGTATTACATCCCAAACACGATGTGACACCAGCCATCTCTATCTTAAGCTCGATGTACGAACTCGGTGACCATCAAGCCAGGGAGTTCCTTTAATTGGTCCACGAAGGAACTCTAGTATAATGTCATTGAAACACCAAGCGTAAGGCCAGACGTTTATAGAAGAAACGCTATTGCGTTTTGGAGGGCATTTTTTTACATAAGCGTTTTCTAGAATTCTTTCTTAATAATGCCAAGTGAAGTAAATTCAATCTTGGCAACTATCGATGGACTTTTTTGTCATCCTTTTCTAGAATGGTATTTAATAAATATTTAGGAAGAGAGAGAAGCTTTTGTCAAAGTGTCGAACTAGTTCCTGTGTGTTTGGTTGTCAGAATCCGTGTCAGATAAAAAAAAAATGCACATTCACTTTGATAAATATATTCTACCATTTTTTTGGCTGAAGTGGGTTTTTAAAAACTGGTGGCCACATGCGAGTGATGATCTACTCTTGTTTTCTACATCCCAAGGTGAGGAATGTAGAGGAGCGAGTGATTGATTGTCTTGTGACCTGGCCGCAGACGGGAAGTCCTGTTCGCTAATTGAAGGTCTCCCTGGGTTTCCGCCCAAGAGTCCTGGCAGAGTCCGTGGTAGGTTTCGGTGTTGACACATTGTACAGTCCGTGGTACAATCCGGGTTGTACAATGTGTCAACGCCGAAACCTACCACGGACTGTATAATGTGTCAACGCCGAAACCTACCACGGACTGTACAATGTATCAACGCCGAAACCTACCACGGACTACAATGTGTCAACACCGAAACCTACCACGGATTGTATAATGAGTCAACACCGAAACCTACCACGGACTGTACAATGCGTCAACACCGAAACCTACCACGGACTGTACAATGCGTCAACACCGAAACCTACCAAGGACTGTACAATGCGTCAACACCGAAACCTACCACGGACTGTACAATGTGTCAACACCGAAACCTACCACGGACTGTACAATGTGTCAACGCCGAAACCTACCAAGAACTGTACAATGCGTCAACACCGAAACCTACCACGGACTGTACAATGTGTCAACACCGAATCCTACCACGGACTGTACAATGTGTCAACACCGAAACCTACCACGGACTGTATAATGTGTCAACACCGAAACCTACCACGGACTGTACAATGTGTCAACACCGAAACCTACCACGGACTGTACAATGTGTCAACACCGAAACCTACCACGGACTGTACAATGTGTCAACACCGAAACCTACCACGGACTGTACAATGTGTAAACACCGAAACCTACCACGGACTGTACAATGTGTCAACACCGAAACCTACCACGGACTGTACAATGTGTCAACACCGAAACCTACCACGGACTGTACAATGTGTCAACACCGAAACCTACCACGGACTGTACAATGTGTCAACACCGAAACCTACCACGGACTGTACAATGTGTCAACACCGAAACCTACCACGGACTGTACAATGTGTCAACACCGAAACCTACCACGGACTGTACAATGTGTCAACACCGAAACCTACCACGGACTGTATAATGTGTCAGCACCGAAACCTACCACGGACTGTACAATGTGTCAACGCCGAAACCTACCACGGACTGTACAATGCGTCAACACCGAAACCTACCACGGACTGTACAATGTGTCAACACCGAAACCTACCACGGACTGTATAATGTGTCAACACCGAAACCTACCACGGACTGTATAATGTGTCAACACCGAAACCTACCACGGACTGTACAATGTGTCAACGCCGAAACCTACCACGGACTGTATAATGTGTCAACACCGAAACCTACCACGGACTGTACAATGTGTCAACGCCGAAACCTACCACGGACTGTACAATGTGTCAACACCGAAACCTACCACGGACTGTACAATGTGTCAACACCGAAACCTACCACGGACTGTACAATGTGTCAACACCGAAACCTACCACGGACTGTACAATGTGTAAACACCGAAACCTACCACGGACTGTACAATGTGTCAACACCGAAACCTACCACGGACTGTACAATGTGTCAACACCGAAACCTACCACGGACTGTACAATGTGTCAACACCGAAACCTACCACGGACTGTACAATGTGTCAACACCGAAACCTACCACGGACTGTACAATGTGTCAACACCGAAACCTACCACGGACTGTACAATGTGTCAACACCGAAACCTACCACGGACTGTATAATGTGTCAGCACCGAAACCTACCACGGACTGTACAATGTGTCAACGCCGAAACCTACCACGGACTGTACAATGTGTCAGCACCGAAACCTACCACGGACTGTATAATGTGTCAACACCGAAACCTACCACGGACTGTACAATGTGTCAACGCCGAAACCTACCACGGACTGTATAATGTGTCAACACCGAAACCTACCACGGACTGTACAATGTGTCAACGCCGAAACCTACCACGGACTGTACAATGTGTCAGCACCGAAACCTACCACGGACTGTATAATGTGTCAACACCGAAACCTACCACGGACTGTATAATGTGTCAACACCGAAACCTTTGAGATTTTTTTAAATAAGGGAAATGGCAGATTTCAGCCTATCTTGAGGTCATAAAAATATACTCCGAAAATCAACTCCTAATATGTTCTGAGTTGAAACTGGACCACATGGGCATCGTGTTTATATACAGACGGTTCTTAATGTAAGAACTACTGGATTTACACTCACGGACAAAACTTAAGGAAGTAAAAAGTCTGATATCGCAGGTCTTTTTTTTTTTTTTTTTGAAGGAAACCGAGGCAATATTGTTCATATTTGGGTATCCCGTGTGTCTTCAATGAAGGACGCTGTGTAACAAATATCAGAGTTATCGTTTGAATCCCGATATACATGCTAAAAGGTACTACAACTTCCTTAAGTTTTGTTCAGGAGTGTAGATTTAAACTGCGTTTACGGCCAAGATTTTCAGGTCCCAGAGTTTCAAATAAAACTTTTCTAGGATAGCTAATAGAAACTATGACATAACGCTTTTAGAACCAAATCATTGTTAAGTCCAATATTTTTGAAGTCCTAACACCTAATTTATAAATTGATCGCATTAAAAAAAATATCCCCCACCATATCGTCCGCACCACAGTTGGCTAAACCTCCAGCGATGATATTTGATGACGGTGATAGTAAAGTATCGGGTTTTTAAAGACAAATCGAGTTTAAAGCCAAAGTTTTTTAGCCCCACACCCTGGATTTAAGTCTCAAATAGAAATGGACTGTACCAAAGTTAGTATTCGCTACAGTAAGGCATGGGAGAGGAAACCAACCTACCTGGACGGTGCATGCTCCATTTAAAACCCCCGGCTGCCCAATATTAGGCAACCCCAAACGTATCGCAACCACCCACCCCCCTAGAACCCCGGACAGTTACAAGGAAGATCAAGGGCGATGTCGGAAGAGAGAATTGATAACTTAAAACCTCAAGAATGACCTCAATCTATTTCTATATTCATTATTTCAAATTGCCGTTCTTAATTACCTAAGTATTGCGGCCCTAGGTAGAGCGAAGTTCAAACACAGTGTTCTTGGTGAAATACCACTCAAAATCCCGCTCCGACTTAACAGAAGCATCTCGCTACAGCAGACTGACTTGGACTCTCTCATTTTATTCCAGGGACATTCTCAAGACAGGTTCGTTTTTAGCAGTTCGGTATCTCACAACAAGGAACGCGAGCGACAAGAAGGTTTGATAGAAACACCAGCAGCTGTCGTTCAAAAAGCGATTCCTCTGAATGTAAAACGTCCAAGACATGTTCAACAGTAGTTGGTGGAAGAAAAAAACACGGGCGAAGGCCAATACCCTCCATGGATTGATGTCTTAATCCCATCCTTAAAGCAAGCATCTGAGTGTAAAATGAAGAGAAGGCTTCAGCCACCTTGCTAAGCCGTTTAATTATTTTAGGATTAGCGGCGGCAGCTAAGATGCCGTCGGGAGAGAGGAAGTTATCGATTGTGTAGGTCCACTGACTTCACAACTCGCTCTTTGGCCTTAGTCCGCACTAACCTGGGTACCATGGGTTGGCTGTCTCGTTACTATTCCTAGATATCCATTCCTTTCTATCTTGATGTATTGGAACCTCCGATGAGAGAAGGTCCTATATAAACACCTCTGATCACTCCTGGAGGTAGTCGTTTATAGGAGGTTGGTTTAGATAAGAAAAAGTCACTTTTCTGATTTGACAAAAGTAATCGTTCATTAGATGGATCATTCACGGGATGTTTTACTGCAATAGGATCTCCTTAACAATCCCTAGAGCGATCATAAATGTCCATAGAATATTGTTGTCTCTTATTTCACACTATCGGTCTGACGTAATAAGTCCATAAGTTTGTGATGTCTCAGAAACTTCATTATCGTCCCAGAGATCCTATTTTGGCGGCTTAAATGCAACCTAGGGGCCTGACGCTACTGTACATGCCTCAACTATGTTGAAAAAGTTGTTTTTAAGAGTTAAAAAATCCTATATTATGAATTTCTACACAAAAATTAAGGTTATCGGAACAACAATGGGCTTTCTTAGCGTTAATTTGCTAGAGAAACGTTCGAAAGATGAATGCCGTCAGCGGGAAGACAAGAATAAATTTGTCTCTTGCTTTCAACACCTAGAACTCTGGAGAATGGACTTCGATTTCTGAACAAAGGTAACCAGCCAGCTCCAAGAGCAGAACGCGGTGCTAGGACGCCGTAAGAACAGCCGTAACCACCGTCATCAGGTCCTCGACTCGTTTCTCTCAAGACATCTCTGCGACATCTTAATCCATCTCGTGAACTGCTGGATGAACATCAGAGGGAGGGTAGATCTTGGCCGACCTCGCGGAGTCAATTACCCGGAGATTGCAGGAATTATCGCGCAAAATGAAGCATTTCGTAATTGAAATAGCCAACATGTTCTGTTCTCGGCATTTTAAGCATAATGACATCACTTTTACGCCAGAGTGATAACGTACATAACACATTACAGGGCTCCCGTGTAGATTTACCTCCTCGCCAGACACGGCGGGTCGGACAGGGAGTCCTGTGTAGGTCTACCTCCTCGCCACACACGGCGGGTCGGACAGGGAGCCCCGCGTAGATCTACCTCCTCGCCAGACACGGCTGGTCGGACAGGGAGCCCCGCGTAGGTCTATCTCCTCGCCACACACGTCTGGTCGGACAGAGAGCCCCGCGTAGATCTACCTCCTCGCCAGACACGGCTGGTCGGACAGGGAGCCCCGCGTAGGTCTATCTCCCCGACATCTATGATTTCAAATCGGTGTCTTGCGTGGTATTTTGTCTTTAGTTCCTTAAGAAATGAGTTCGTTGATTTCTCAATTTTATCAATTCAGTTCGGTCTTGGCTTGTTCTGAAATTAAACCCTCAAAGGCCTGGTAAGGGAGGGCGTTAGATCTATCAACATGGCATATCCATTGTTTCCTTCAGATTCTTGTATTGATGTTCTCGCGGCGTCCTCCATACAGACGTCTTGCCCCTTTCTTCTTTATTGGTGCTGTGGTCCTCATATGAAATCTTCAGTAATTTCATCTCTTGTTACACGAAACCACTGGGAGGGTTTACCAATGATGGACCGGGCCCTACTACCATTTTTCCATTGTAGTAAGGACACAATGGGATTTTTTAAAATGTTCTTTAAATAGCGTTAAAGTGTTTATATTCTCACACATAAATATATCGCGTTAATTCCTTTTATTTATCTATGGGCAATGCTTAACTTTAGTATGATTCAAAGAGGAGGATAAAGTAGTTTTCAGGTGAGCGCGCCTGCCTGTAGTACTGTCCAATCACTTAGAGCGGCTACAGGAAGAAAGCCCGTGGCGACATGGTATAAACATTCGGTGTCCCTTTCTCACAGTGAAGACCCAACGTGACATGGTCCAATCATCATCAGTGACGGGAAATGAATCCTTTACACGGAACCATCGATTTCATCAATGGACATCATCTGGATCGTCCGTCTCACAATACTGGCCAGTTGGTGGCAGTCAAGGAAGTAGATACAGAACGTGATACACCTTGGGAGGGTCATTCATCTGTTCATTCTCCACATCTGGCAACATCCCATGTTATCAGCGAGCGTCAATAGCTGGTTGGGTCAACACACGTTGGCCAAGCAAACCTTAGGGATCTCTGGTATTGCCCTAGTTAAAACCTCAACACACGCGGATACAATAACACCCCGGATATGTGGTGAACTCACATTATTTCCGTGCCGACGGCTATCTTCACTGTTTTTATTATTGTGAAACGCATTGAAGACACTTCACGAAAACTCTTCGTGGACGATTAAAATTTTCTAAATTGAAGTCCATATTTTCAGAAACAATTTGTTTTTCCCCACGTGCACCATTCGCTTTATGCGAACTCTACATGCCAGATCATATTGTCATATGCTTCTAACCCCTTTAAACTGTCCAAAGTTGTGCTCCCCGACTTGGTGCCACTTTTGCGTCACAACTTTTAAACAAGTGAGCATTCGAAACATGGTACCACGGTCCACTACTCGCGGGCTTCCATAGCTCACGTTTTTTGTTTCTCGCTCCAATTTTTTACCCCTCTGGGTCTTTGAAGTTATTTACAGCGGCGCCCGTTGGCTCCAAACCAGTTTTCTAATCTACTTAAGAAACCCTCCCTTTGTTGAGGGATAATTTTAGCCGATAGTTCGGAAGGAGTCGAACAACAAGGATTCTAGTAAAAATTACTAAAACGTAATTTTATGAATATCCAAATGTTGGTTTGTGACAAACAATAGCGGCGAGATTGAGAGAGGAAGAAACGCCAAACTTAACTAGAGCGTGTCCAAACACACTTTTGTTGATGCTGGGGAGAGGAAGTAGGACCGGTCGTGATGGCTGAGAATGGCTGCTAAGATTGTAGTATCCCTAAGCCAGTCAGAGTTATACTTGTACAGAAAATCCTGATACTTTATGTGAGCTAGAATTGTAAGAACAGTACCTAGGCTTGATGCCAGTCAGAGTTGTACTTGCACAGACAGTACCTAGGCTTGATGCCATTCAGAGTTCTACTTGCACAGACAGTACCTAGGCTTGAAACCAGTCAGAGTTGTACTTGCACAGACAGTACCTAGGCTTGATGCCAGTCAGAGTTTTACTTGCACAGACAGTACCTAGGCTTGAAACCAGTCAGAGTTGTACTTGCACAGACAGTACCTAGGCTTGATGCCAGTCAGAGTTGTACTTGCACAGACAGTACCTAGGCTTGATGCCAGTCAGAGTTGTACTTGCACAGACAGTACCTAGGCTTGATGCCAGTCAGAGTTGCACTTGCACAGACAGTACCTAGGCTTGATGCCAGTCAGAGTTGTACTTGCACAGACAGTACCTAGGCTTGATGCCAGTCAGAGTTGTACTTGCACAGACAGTACCTAGACTTGATGCCAGTCAGAGTTGTACTTGCACAGACAGTACCTAGGCTTGATGCCAGTCAGAGTTGTACTTGCACAGACAGTACCTAGGCTTGATGCCAGTCAGAGTTGTACTTGCACAGACAGTACCTAGGCTTGATTGCCAGTCAGAGTTGTACTTGCACAGACAGTACTTAGGCTTGATGCCAGTCAGAGTTGTACTTGCACAGACAGTACCTAGGCTTGATGCCAGTCAGAGTTGTACTTGCACAGACAGTACCTAGGCTTGATGCCAGTCAGAGTTTTACTTGCAAAGGCCGTCCATCTACTTGATGTGAACCAGAATTGCAAGGACAGTACCTAGGTTTGATGCCAACCAAAGTTGCACTTGCACGGAGAGTACCTCAGCTTGATGCCTAACGCAGTTATGCTTGCATGGGCAATACCTCAGTTTCATATCAGAAAGAATTTCACGGACAGTACCTTCGTTTAATGTCTACCAGAGGTGCACGGACAGTACCTGAGCTACTAATTAAATGCTGAATAATGCAACAGCAAGCGGCTGAGAGAAAACTTATTTTGGGCAAGCAATTCCCAGGCTTGTCCTCCGTCTAATTGCGAGGACTAATTGGAATTAGTCGTGCGGAAATAGTTTTTCTCGACTGCCCGAAAAAGTTGGACGTAGGCGTTTGTCAGAGCATTGTGGAAATCTCAGGAAATGTGTGAAAATGGCTCTGGCCGTGACATCCTAGTTTTAAAGAGTAATTTATCAGGAATAAAAAGGTATAAACGACCAACCATGCCGACCCTCAAAAACGGAAAGCAACGCTATACTGGAAGAAAGGTTCCAAATGAGGGATAATTAAGCAGAACTAGAAGCTCTAAGAGAGAAAGCCTAACGGTACATGCCAAGAGAATGGATTCCTAAGTAGCATAGGATGGCGGTTCAGCACCTCCAAAGCGAAATGTTTTGACATATTGGCCATCAAGAACAGACACACGATAAGGAAGATAATTAATGAGGGTGCTGTCAACCTAGAAAAAGTCAGCCGGTACGTGCCAAAACAAATCAGCGGAGTAGGAGGAGGTGCTAATGACCTACCACGCCGACTCTCAAGAACAGGTAGGAACGACATTCTAAAGTAGGAAGTTGGGGAGTTAGAGGGCGAGTTATTTGCCTAGGATAAATACTGTCGGGACGCCAAGACGTACCAGCAGTGTGGGAGCGGGGGGCTGACGACCTACGCTGCCGAGCTTCAAGATCAGGCAGGAAAGACATCCCGAAGTATGAAGCTGTTAGGAGGAGTTAGAAGCAGAGTTCCAAGAGATCCTATCAGTACGTGCCAAGACCTACCAGCAGCGTGGGAGGCGGTGCAGCGCTGCGGGGCCGGTGGCAACGAGCCAGGGCCAGTCAATAGGGCGGGCAACCGTTCCATCCATCCACGCGGCGCTGGGATGTGACCGGCTTGTTATCAAATACGGCGAAATTCCATCCACCTACTTAGCCAATGGGGGATGCTTGAAGAGGGAGAGACTTGGCTCCCCATGTTGATTAGGAAACACCAATCTGGCGTATCCCTAATTCTTTCAACGGATTCCGTGGAGATAAATTAGATTGGAAAATTATTAAAATTCACGCAGTTCCTTGCGGGGGACGTGTTAGTATCATGGGCGACCATATTAGAAAAGAGAAAAAATGACAGTAATTCAACCTATAATGAGTGACCACCTCCCATGAGAGACCGGGTATGTTTTTTTAAGCGTTGAGTTAATGGGAGGTACTTTTGAAAGTACGGCGACTGGCCAGAGCGAAGGAAACTTTCAAGATTTCCTCAATTAGAAACCACGATAGCTTCCATAAATCTTTACAACCGGGCAGGATGATGACTCAACATTTCCCAACAGACTGCCTAAGCATCATATTCAGGTCAGTATTTCATCCTTAAGTGTTTCAGTGCTTCTAAAATTGTAATTTCATTCCCGCCCATGTGAACAAGTCAGAATGAAAAAGGAACTATTGGTGGGGAAGCAGACAAGGACTGTACTGAAATCAATGTCATTTAAAAAGCTATCCATTTATTGAACTGAACCTGTTTTGTGGGAGTGTTTTTCTCAGAAACGTAGACGCCCAAGTTAGTTGACCCCATCTATTTACCTAATCAATATTCACAACATTCACTTTATTTTTAACACAATCTTGATTCTTTCTAAAATCTCTCTAATTAAAAAGAAAAAATAACAAATAAAAATAAGAATTACGGGTCAACTTCACTTTCGTATTTCTACAAATATATATTACAAACAAGATGTCCCTTTGTTAATCTATACAGGCTTTTTAGAGAACATTTTAAATAAATTTTGTATATGTACTGGTGGTTTTTTTACCAAAGTTTTCAATGACACGGCGTTTAGAGAGTTCCGGAAACCAGTAGTAACAACTAGAGAGATATAGATAACCCGGGTTAGTGGAGTGCTGAACGTCAAATTTCCGGGAATACCCCTCTCTTGTTTTTTTTTTTTTTTGCTTATCTCTAGTACACGTGGTACAGGCCATGATAATCATGGTGGGTAGAAGACGACTGCTTTTACTGTAAGTGCACATGTCTACACAAGTGAAAAGCAGTTCGACTTTGCACTTACAAATGTGCCAGAGCCCTTCTCTTGTGTTATCATTCAATTGATTTGATTAATATAGTAACTTATTCCAAGTATATATTTGAAGATAGGGATTAAACTATCCATTGTGTACTTTTGTAGCGTTTGTTTGAAATTGCGAAGCTACTTTGTCGACAAGGTGCATCTAACTAATTTAAGGCATTTTTCATCTATATATCATCATTCATATCATTTCGTCTAGAACACATTTTAGCATGATTTTTTTTTCTTTCCAAGTGCCGGCTATATAAGCAGAATAGTCCAATACAATATTAGAGCGGCATGGTTGATTAGAATAGCGAAATGGCTGAGAGGGTTCCCCGCTTATGACCCAAGCTCTCCCAATATATTTCCATTGCCGTATAAACAGTAGGAAGTGTTTTATTTGAAAAATATCGTATAAACAATAGTTTTTACTAAAATAAACTCTTCGAGTTAAAATAGAAAAATAAAACGGAGATTGTAGAGGAGTATATTGTATGAATTTTATTAGCAAGCTTTCGGACGCATGCGTCCTTCTACAGGCTTTACGAACACAATAGTTGTATTTGAAAAACATATTTTTAAACCATGCCAAAACATGTCCGTTATTGTACTTATTACGAGTCTCATAGCTAATGTTGTATGTAATTTGTTATCCAGGTACGCTCGCTGTTTATTCAGGGGGGACCATGTGGCTGTTCTGTAAAAAAAATGAAGTAAGTTTTTGACAGATGTTGAACACATACACAACGAGCGGCATGTTTCTCAAACTGAGGAGAAGGGCAGCAGCAACTTAGGAAGACTTCTGTGTGGGCCAAGTTAATAAGACCAATTATGCCGCAACAATAGAGGCTTCCCGTCCCGACAATAGATTTGCCTCCACAATAAGACGCTCACTAATTCAAAACAATTGACTAAATGCCTTTCAGAAGAAGGAAGCCAACGCTCGACACGTTGTGTGTTCGTTTTTTGTAAGAAGCCTTGTAGCTACGGGTCGTCGATAGATTAAGCAATTCCTCCTAGAATTTATGTTTTACGTCATTTCCTCAACTTGTTATTTCGGAGCAATCAAAAAACAATTATAATTAACGGCAACTTCTATACAGTAGAACCTCCATGAGCTGACACTCCCGCCTGCAGATACCTCTATACAAAGGACAGTTTTCATAATCAAAATTACCATTTTTACTAATTTGCTACTCTGCGGTAAGAGGACACTTCTCTCTAAAGGACACTTTGTCTCTGCAACTAGGTGTCCTTTAAAGAGAAGTTCTACTGTATATATTTTATAAGAGGAAGTAGAAGAGGCAGCTTTAATATCGATAGATTTCGACCAAAATGTCTGGTCTTTCCCCCCCCAGAAACATATATATCGTTGAAGTAAAATCAACAACAACAACAACAACAAAAAAGCCTTTATTCAGGGTCACTGACCCTATACAGGATTCACCAGAGGTATGCATAAGAACAAAGCAGTAAGACAAAGGAAATAGCGATATATACAGAAGAAAAGGAAAAAAAAAAAACAAGAAAGAGAAAGAGGGAAGCAAGAAAAACAACACAAAAAGAGTAGCAGTAAGAAAGTGAGGAGTGAGTGTCACTTAGCCTTCTTCTGAGATATGGACTTGTGGAAACCATAAAACGCCGTAGCAATGTACTTATTCTGGGTCATATTGTCAATTATTGATGGAAGTGAAGCACAGAGTTGCCCAGTTTTGAGCATAAGGGTTCTTCTTTCTTCTTTCAGAGCATAGCAATCAAAAATATAGTGAGTGATTTCATTTTTTAGTTTTGAATTACAGGAGGTACAAATCGGGTCCTCACCGCAGAGCATCTTGGTGTGGTTTTCTCTAAAAAATTTCCATCTGCTATTTGCTTTTGAATATATGTAGACAGTTTATCTAAGTTATGCAGCTGTATTTGGTTTGGAGGAAGGTATACAAATATCAAACAGATAACATGTTGGAGGGCTCTTGTGTTTGTTGATAAGAAAATAGATAACCAAGTGCCATCCTTTTCTGAATTGTCTAATCTATGTCTCGCGAATTTTCAGAAAAAAATGCATTGTCAGCGTCTTGAAAATCGAATTTACATGTATTTGTGTCGAAGTAACTTTCCGTTATTTGATTGTTGGGTGGAGAATTAATTTGTGATTTTGATGTCGTATTTCTTCTATTTACACAATTGTTTCTGCGAGGTTGTTGCTATATAGCAGCTCCTGTGCTATCAACAACTTGGCCATTCATCACTTTACAGAAAGCTTGTTATCTCTCAACTTCGATTTTATTCCCCTTTCACCCAATTCTTTCCTTTTTGCAATTAGGATGCGCCGTTGCTCTCTAACATTTTTACTATAATCTTTACTTATCGATATTTTAGTATCTCTGAGTTTGTAGGCATTTTTAAATATTTTTGCTCTATCAGCATAATCAGGCATCACAACAAGAACTGGTGCATTGGATCCGCGTGAAAGTCGGTGACATTTTGTTATTTTTAAATCATCTCCGATTTCCATTTTATCTCTAATTACGTTTTGAATCTTTAAGTTACAATCTGCCTGGTTTTCGTCACCCTCCCTCTCAATACCATAGAACACTAGATTGGGCTCACGCAGTCTCGTCTCAAAAAATTCGACTCTAGCCTCCAGTTCATTTACCTTTAACGAATTACACGAAGCCAATTTTTCGGTAGCCTGTTGAGACTCTATACATTTAGTTAGCTTCTCCTCCATATTGCAGAATATTGTCAATTCTCTCTCCTAGACTCTTTATTTCCGCCGCCATGTTTAAGATTAGCATTTTTAGCTCGCCATCTATTGATTCTCTCTCTCCTGAGTGTACTGGCGCAGTCAATGTAGTTTGCCTTTTGGTTGGGGGGCCTAGGTTTTGTTCAATGCCTGAGATAAATAATAGAGCCAGAATGATACATAGCAGTCTTTTTTGGTTACCAGATATATTCCCAGATGGTAAGTTTATATTTTGACCACATTGTCCATCATTATCCCTTCGTACTGAGATTTTTGCATAGTGCGTTACCTTGAGTAAATTTACATATTTAGTGTTGCATACCACAAGTATTAGGAGTAACCGTATTATCCCTTTCATAGTACAGTCGAACTTGGATAATTCGAACCCCAAGGGACCATAAAAAAATTCGAATTATCCAAAAATTCGAATTAAAAACGGAAATTATAATTATAGGAAATTCTGGGGACCAAGATAAATATTCGAATTAAAGAGGTTTTCGAATTAAAGAAGTTCGAATTATCCAAGTTCTACTGTATAAGGCAAATATACACTGAAATATTAGTAATATAACTATATTTACCGGAGCGGTGCTGCACGTGCTGTTTATTGTCCGGCCACCTAACGGCGAATCCGTTGAAGTAAAATCACCGCCGATATAACCTGGTATATATCGGCGGCTCTAGGATCCCATCAGCTTCCATCGTGAAAAGTTGCCTTGCTCAGGGGTGTTTTCCCCGTGATGGCTAATCTCCATAAACATAGATGGCACTCGATGATAGTGATGATAATAATGATGACGACAACGAAACGTTTCGCCAAAGGCTCATTGTTTGATTGAATAAAAGAGAGCAGATATCTTAAGATGCTTTACGATGTTCCCCGTGATGACTGACCTCCATAAACAGAGATGGTACTCTATGATAATGATTGCGACGAAATGTTTCGCCAAAGGCACGTTTGATTGAAATTAAAAAAAAAGAGAGCATATCTCAAAGATGCTTACAATTACAATTAATAGCTATTATTACTATGATAGGTTGATTGCCATAGATATATGGGTAGGTAGGTTATTAAGATCAAGAAATATTTAATACGAGCGGACTGAGAACACCTATCTCCACACGGAAATAAAGGAAAAATTTTACAAGAGTATTCTCAATAAATACCCTTTAAGTACTGGATAAACAAATTTTAATATAGATTAGAAACATCATTAGGTCACATCAAAATAGGAAACTCAGTACTTTTACTGAAGATGTAACAATGCTGTTACCGTGAAAGGTCACAGTTTATCTGTTTGGTGGTGTGTGGTCGGGTTTTTTTGCCTTAGGTTAGCCTATGGTTTGCCTGAACCATTTTAAAAAATGTATGTAAAGCTGAAACCCAGCTTATACAAATTCAACTAGAACGATTTTGAACAGACTCACCTATTAGTTATAACTTTGGATTATATAACTGTATTCTAGATGATTGTTTATATTCTCAGCAAAACCCGTTAAGAGTTATATGTTATCATACACTTCAGAAACAATTAGAAACAAAATATTGAAAAAGAGTTGGTATGACAAATACTCTGTCCTTAATGAAAGCTCCCAGAGCTAACAGCTTTCAAGTTAGCATAGATCAGAGATTTTCAAATTTTCCAGGCCTCCACCACACCATCACAAGAGATATACAGTGTGAAATTTCGTTATAACAACTTCTTCAACTTGGTTTTGACAAATATTTATTTCTGCCGCGCACCATTGGCTCTATGTGACCTCTACACGTCAAGGATCATAGTTATAACATCCCCATGCTGATGTCCCAAGTGTTTTAACCATGGTTATAACAACCTAAATCCTTGGTCCCATATGCTGTGGTTATAATCAGGTTCAACTAAATTTTGTCAAGCCTTGTACAGATCTCTTTTTAATATTAGAAATAGTTTGATCTCCAAATTAATATTGCTCTTGTAATTGCTTATCATTTTTACCTTTATCCAATTGTTCACACAAGGTAATGAGACCAAATCCAAATAAATAAATAAATAGTGTGTGACGTTTATTTATTTGGATTTGGTCTTATTACCTTGTGTTTCTAATCTATAATCCAAATTGTGCCTAATCATCCAATTGTTCAGTAATTTTGTATTGTTCTCAAATAGTACGACAGTTCCTTTTTAAAAAAAGATTATAGCCTTAACGAGTACTAGAAAGTTAATGAAGCATATAGTAGTTTGTGCAAATGGAAGACGACTAGAAGTGGAAAATAAAAGCAGATGGCTACTTAATGAAACTGATACTTAATTGAGTATAAATCTTTATTTATGGTTTAATTTTTATCCAAAGTTATCTTCGTTTAGACTTTGAAATGACCCCTGTAAATTGAAAGCTGACTATACACCAATACCTCGCTTTGCGTTTTTTTCGAAGTTGCGTCGCTGCTTAATTTTTACTGATTTTCACTGTGCGTCGTTAGATTTTCGAAGTTGCGTTGTTTTGGATTCGAGTCTTTAATTTTTTTTTTCCTAAAATATGGCAACACCTTTGTTTTTGATTGCGCCTACACATATTTTCACTTTGCGTCGTTTCAATTTGCGTCGTGTTTTTTTTTGGAACGTAACCCCGACGCAAAGCGAGGTATAGGTGTATATCTAATGGCTACATCAACCCTTTGTTTTATTTAGTTCCAAACATTTCAGTAACTCCCTGTTACTCTCTTCATGGGGAATTCTTTGAAACATCTGGAACTAAATTTTAAAAAATTGGTTGAGATGTAGCCATTCATTTTTCCAAACAAACTTTCAACCAACAAATGATATTTAAAACACAACTATTGCTACAAGAAATCTGCAGGCAATGCAAAACTTTATTTTAAAATGAAGTTAGTCAAAAAGATAAAATTACAAAATCAACATTATCTAGTGCACAAGATTTCACCCACAAGTGAGATAACTTTCCATGATGTGAATTAGCTACTGATACTTGATAAAGATCCCTTAAAAACCCAATTAGCATTAGAATAAATACCAAAAATCGGAATATAGACGACAATAACAGAACTGCAATAACAGATTTTTCAAACTACGTAAAAAAGATTGCTATTATTATTCTGGAAATAATTAGAATTTAATAAGAGATAGCATATCCTCATTCCAATTGTGAAGTACCATTACTTTCCTTGCCAACAATCATCCTTATACTTTTCCTACCCAAGGTAACATGACCAAATCCAAATAAATAAATAGAGTTTGACGTTTCAGTACTTACGTGACCGACGTCATTCAGTACTTTTGTCTGAAGATGGTAACAACGCTGTTACCAAAACGTCACACACTATTTATTTATTTGGATTTGGTCTTATTACCTTGTGTTTATAATCTATAATCCAAATTGTGCCTTATTTTCCACTTTTATTGCCCACTTTTCCTACCAAAAAATGTATAAAGATGAAAAAAAAAAGACAAACTATCTAATTGCCAGCTGTGGCAGGTGGTTCTAGTGGGCGTTGATGTCACAGATGACATATCTCCATGGAGATGTGAGGCAAAACAACACATGTGTTGGTGATAGGAAACCTCTAATTAGTGAGCTGTGTACTGGAGGTATATGTAGAGATATATAAACCCCCAGTTATCAAATTTCTATAAGCCTGTTAACAAGATCTACATTGATAATGTTGAACTCCATGTAAACAGCTTAGTTTCTCTTTGGTGACACACATACAGAGAGTGTTCCATTTTTGAAAAAGCGATTTTAGTGCTTTATTAAAAATAATTTACAAATGTTTGTATAACTTATTATTATCTAAGTGTAAGGCTTTATGTTTAGCAACAGCCCTGCGTTGATGTTTCCAGGAAAATGGCTGTTGTCTTAGAATCAAGACAATCCCAAAAGTCCTTAACGACTTTTTAGAGCCATAGAGACCAGAGTCTTCTATTTTCTAGATCTGAGAGCAGTTTTTAGCAAGCCAAAAACACAAATATCCATAGGGCCAAGTCTGGGGATTTGGCAGGGATGTGCTTAAAAGGTACAAAATGTTGGTTTCATCTTTCTTTTCATCCAGGTATTGACATTTTGAATGTGAGGTATGACTTGTGGTTTAATCCTGGTGCAGCCACATGGATCTTGAGCCAGGAATGGAACCTCTTAGTGTCTAATAATAGTTCTAGACAATACTCTGGTAGATTTTTGAGAATTTATCTTGACATTTGGATCCATCTTCTTTATAGAAAGCTTCTCATTGTAGCAGAAATATGCAGCGATCATGAGAATCTTTCCTTTCATTGCTTGATCCAGTTCTGAAAATTGTTTACTTATAGTTGGCATAGTAAATGGCACGGGGTTGGTTGCTATCATTGAGGTAAACCCATGCCTCATCCAGTGTAACAACATTCTTCCATTTTTCACCTGCCAGGTACTTTTCATGAAGGGTTCTGCTGCAGGTCTTGCATTCCTCAATATGGTGCGGCTTGAGAAAATGAACCTTAGCCTTTTATGTATTTTTAAGCCAATTTTTTTCCTAATAATACAGTTAACGGTAGAAAGTGGTACATTTGTTATTGTAGAAATGTTCCTTTGAGAAAATGGATTCTCTCTGACAACTATTTCCTTTGTCTTTCTTTCGGTTGGAGTAAATGGTTTCTTCGGGCAACTTTTTTCAGAGGAATTTTTCACTTAATTTCATAGATATCAACATGTTCTTTGTTTTACTTTATTATTTGAATGATTATGCGCACTTTGTAATAGCAATATTCTTTTCTTTCATAATTTTAATAATTTGGGTAAACTAGTGTTTCTCCTCGGAAAGTTTGAAAATGCAACATTTTACAAAATCACTTATAATTTTTGGCATTTCGAATATTTAAAAATCGTTTTTCTTTAAATATGAATAAATGTGGGTTCTTTCAAATAAATAAAACATCACTCAAATCGCATGCTTCTTTTACAACCAACTGCATTTAAAAATAATTCTTTTAAAAATGGAACACACTCTGTAGATGGGTTAAACCAATCCCTACAAGTGGTCTGGTAAACTCTTTGAGATGGCTCACCACTGATGAACAAAACCAACCCATATTTACATATCTCTACAATCCAAGGAAATTTGATTGGAAAAATAGACCAAAGTAGTACAGTAGAACTTCCATGAAAGGACATTCCGGGCTAAGGACACCTCTCTACATAATTTTATTGAAATTTTAACATATTCAGGTGATAGCCTCTCTCAATATGTTTATTTTCTAAGGAAGCTAAATTATAACAGAAAAGTGGAGGTAATAAAACTGGCCAGGGAAATGGTCGAGTTTCAAAATGTATCTTTCTATATGGGAATAATATAAAGAGTAAATGTATTGAAGATCATGAATATGTTCATGGTAAAGTATTTTATAAAAATAATAAAGTTTTACTATAACAGGAGAACTTATAATATCCTATTGTTTATGATAACCCCACATTTATTGAGCTATTTTTTCCTGGTTTCCCAAATATGGCAATTGTTGATTTCCTGGAGACACAACACTGTCTTGCTTATACAATTGAACCTCAATATAACAATATCACTTGGGACCAATTATTGTTATATCCACATTCTGTGTTGTTATAACCCCAGTTTAAACAATTGGGACTTGACACTTCAGAACTATGATGTCATAACTAAAGGTTGCTGATATAACGAGGTTCTAGTTGTATTGTGGGTCTCCAAACCCAACCTGATGGTTATATTACAGTTTTACTTTAGAAGGTAATCTGTGGCTTCTTCAAATAAACCTAGAAGATCAAAGGGCAGGAAATACAGTAAAACCCCTCTGATAAGGGATAAGGTTCATAAGAGGTAAGGTTATTTTTTCTTTTCTTAATTTATGCACTTTATCCCAGTACAATATCACATTTGTACTATTTTTTTAAAACATTTTTTCACGTTCTCATGCCATTCTGGCCTTAACTACCCATTTAATTATTTTTCAGGATGCCTGAATGACTAGTTTTTTGGTCGTTGAGGTAGAGCTGGCATCACGCTGGCGAGGGCCAACAGCCCGAAATGTGTATGTTGTTAGCTTTTCTTGATTAATCAAGAATGGGTATTTGATCAATTCTGAAATAATTAAAAATCAAGGAATAGTTTATATTTATGACAAAAGATGGCTCAAGCCGCCCGCAACTATCGGTTGCACGATAAAAAGATGCCTTTTTTCTTTTCTGTATATATTTTTTCACATAGGCCAGTATTGTTGCCAATATGTAATGTATGCTATGGGCCAGTATTGTTGCCAATATGTAATGTATGCTATGGGCCAGTATTGTTGCCAATATGTAATGCAGGTGCTAGGTGGGCCAGTATTGTTGCCAATATGTAATGCAGGTGCTAGGTGGACCAGTATTGTTGCCAATATGTAATGCAGGTGGGCCAGTATTGTTGCCAATATGTAATGCAGGTGCTAGGTGGGCCAGTATTGATGCCAATATGTAATGCAGGTGCTAGGTGGGCCGGTATTGTTGCCAATATGTAATGCAGGTGCTAGGTGGGCCATTATTGATGCCAATATGTAATGCAGGTGCTAGGTGGGCCAGTATTGATGCCAATATGTAATGCAGGTGCTAGGTGGGCCAGTATAGTTGCCAATATGTAATGCAGGTGCTAGGTGGGCCATTATTGCTACCAATATGTAATGCAGGTGCTAGGTGGGCCAGTATTGTTGCCAATATGTAATGCAGGTGCTAGGTGGGCCAGTATTGTTGACAATATGTAATGCAGGTGCTAGGTGGGCCAGTATTGTTGCCAATATGTAATGCAGGTGCTAGGTGGACCAGTATTGCTACCAATATGTAATGCAGGTGCTAGGTGGGCCAGTATTGTTGCCAATATGTAATGCAGGTGCTAGGTGGGCCATTATTGATGCCAATATGTAATGCAGGTGCTAGGTGGGCCAGTATTGTTGACAATATGTAATGCAGGTGCTAGGTGGGCCAGTATTGTTGACAATATGTAATGCAGGTGCTAGGTGGACCAGTATTGCTACCAATATGTAATGCAGGTGCTAGGTGGGCCAGTATTGTTGCCAATATGTAATGCAGGTGCTAGGTGGGCCAGTATTGTTGCCAATATGTAATGCAGGTGGGCAAGCAGATGTATAATTCAGTTATATCCCATGACATCTCACCAGTCAGGTGGAGGGTGCCAGGAGTGCTAAGAATTTCAACCAACCAACAGTGTTGGGTGCTAGTGGAATATCATGGTATCAAAGGTGACACCAACAGGGAGGAAATTGGGAGTCAAAATCAAATCTACTGTATAAGCCTTAAGTCAATCTTATTTGCATTCTGATTGGCTGTTTACTGGCATGTGACCTTAATCGGCAATAATTATCCGTTAATCTGCATGCAGGTTTTTCTGTAGCTCAGAAGCAATGACCACTCTATAATAATATATATATATTTTTTAATTTCTGTGCAGTTCTATACAAAGACCACATTATAACGAAGGATTCTAAAAGACCAATTGATAAGGTGGTATATCTATCCAAAGAGGACTCTCATTGTATTCATAACAACAGTCTGGTCTCAGGTGGTGGAACTATAGGGAGTTCCTATCTATTGTGTGGTGTTGTTAATATTTAAATTATTTTTGTCACATTTTTTTATAAAGCAATAACATGCCATCTATATATAGCAAATGGAAACATTTAGACGTGAATTTTTCTTTCACACACATATCACACTTCTACTGTCCTTACTGCGATGGAACTTTTAAACTTATAATTAAAAAAAAAAAGTAATTTATTTCTGAGTTGTATTCTTTTTTTTTTTGGCTTATCCCTAGTACACGTTGTACAGGCCATGATAATCATGGTGGGTAATTAGCGACTGCTTTTACTGTAAGTGCACCACATGTCTACACATGTGAAAAGTAGTTCGACTTTGCACTTACAAATGTGCCAGAGCCCCGTTTGGTTACTTGCACTCGCTGGTGGGGTTGGACTTTTGCAAGAATCGGGGGCCATTGGAGCTTTTTTTTTTTTTTAAACAGAAAAAAGTGTCCAATGCGGGAATCGAACCCGGGTCATAGTGGTCGAAAACCAAACGGTTTAACCAGCCTTCCACCGACCCCCCGTTGTATTCATGAATGATTTTAATATTAAGCTTATTTATTCTCCATATTATAGTGATCCGACGCTTGATCTCCTTATTTTGTAGTGGTAAATTTAGTGACTTGAGAATATAGTTCTATTTGATTACAGTGACATCTTTTTTCTAGGCTTAATTATTGTTGAAATATCCGGTGGCATATGGATGGGCGTATGTAGTGTGGTGGCATGTGTAGCATTTAGTACAATTTGGAGTATAGCTTAGAACTTTCAGTACTTTTGTGGGACGATGTCATTACCGAAACATCACACACTATTTATTTGGTCTTATTACTTTGCGTTTACAACATTGTCGCAGGCAAAACCTACCTCGACTGACCAGCCTCTTGGGGGTGTTACGGGGAGGCTGGTCATTGGCCTGGGAGGCTAGGGGGATGACTGCAACATGGCAGCGTGGGTGGAGGCGGGACAGGGGATTGGGGAACCTACCTGGAGGTGAGCTGACGGAGCGCATCACCCGTGCCATCACCTGACACATCACTCCATTTAGATGGCACACAGAGATCCTCCCTCACCTCATTAACCCATCATAACATAACTATTTTAAATTTGAAGCACAGGATAATAAGACCAATTCCAAATAAATAAATAGTGTGTGACGTTTCAGCATTGTTACCATCTTCAGACAAAAGTACTGAAAGAAATTTTACCACAGCATGGTTTAAATTTATTTAAATCTATTTAAACCATGCTGTGGTAAAATTTCGCATTCAGTACTTTTGTCTAAAGATGGTAACAATGCTGTTACCGAAACGTCACACACTATTTATTTATTTGGATTTGGTCTTATTACCTTGTGCTTATAATCTATAATCCAAATTGTGCCTTATCATTATTTTAAATTTTAAAATAATAATAAGTAGGGGAGCGTAAAAAGTATATTCAAATAAATATAAGATAGAAAATATAGTATAACCTCTTTAATTCAACCGGCTCTAATTATCCACACTTACTTTAACTGACTAGATAATTCAACTTAAGACTTTAATTCAAAAAATTCTTGCCATTAAGTATTTTCTACAAAGATAAAAGGTCGCCCCTCCTGTAAAAACAGACGTCAAAGCTAGACACCATCTATTGACCTGAGGTGTCCGACCTGAGGCTGCTGGTTTGTGGCGGCGATCAATAGATGGCATCTAGCTTTGATGTATATTTTGACGGGCGAGGTGACCTTTATTTTATAGATAAATATCCTCCTTGCAAAATATAAATATATATTTAGGCCATAGATTTGGCTCAGCCACTTTACCAGCTAAACACCTCTTTGGCGGATTGTGATGATTCCATTAGATTCCATGTAGATCTCATGGAATAAAGTCCGCCCTGGGCTTAAGAGGGTCATTAGCCTGAAACCATGGTCTCTAGGTGGACACTTCTTAGTTTTCCAAATCTGGTGCTGTGACTTTGTCATCGACCAGAGCCTGGTAGTTTGAGGCGACGGTCAATAGATGGCGTCTAGCTTTGATGTCTGTTTAATGGGAGAGGTGACCTTTATAGATCAATATCCTCCTGGCAAAACTTCCATCTATATTAATTATTTTGTTGAGCATCAAATATCAAATTCCAATGTGGTGACTGAGCTAGTATTTATTTAGAGCTCTCGCTTGTTCACAGTGTTGGGCACCACCTCTTTGAAAGGAGGTTGTTGGTTAATTATGGGACCCTGCGTACAGTGTGACCATCACCAAAATCACCAATTTTACCAATTAGCTGTTCTCCAGTAAGAGGAACACCTCTCTAAAAGGAAAGTTTCCATCACCAAAATCATCAAATTTACCAAATAGCTGTTCACCAGTAAGAGGAACATCTCTCTACAAAGGACAATTTCCATCACCAAAATCATCAATTTTACCAATTAGCTGTTCACCAGTAAGAGGAACACCTCTCTACATATGACACTTTCCATCACCAAAATCACCAATTTTACCAATTAGCTGTTCTCCAGTAAGAGGAACACCTCTCTACAAATGACACTTTCCATCACCAATATCATAAATTTAACCAATTAGCTGTTCTCCAGTAAGAGGAACACCTCTCTACAAATGACACTTTCCATCACCAATATCATAAATTTAACCAATTAGCTGTTCTCCAGTAAGAGGAACACCTCTCTACAAATGACACTTTCCATCACCAATATCATGAATTTCACCAATCAGCTGTTCTCCAGTAAGAGGAACACCTCTCTACAAATGACACTTTCCATCACCAATATCATAAATTTAACCAATTAGCTGTTCTCCAGTAAGAGGAACACCTCTCTACAAATGACACTTTCCATCACCAATATCATAAATTTAACCAATTAGCTGTTCTCCAGTAAGAGGAACACCTCTCTACAAATGACACTTTCCATCACCAAAATCACCAATTTTACCAATTAGCTGTTCTCCAGTAAGAGGAACACCTCTCTACAAATGACACTTTCCATCACCAATATCATAAATTTAACCAATTAGCTGTTCTCCAGTAAGAGGAACACCTCTCTACAAATGACACATTCCATCACCAAAATCACCAATTTTACCAATTAGCTGTTCTCCAGTAAGAGGAACACCTCTCTACAAATGACACTTTCCATCACCAAAATCATCAATTTTACCAATCAGCTGTTCTCCAGTAAGAGGAACACCCCTCTACAAATGACACTTTCCATCATCAATATAATAAATTTCACCAATCAGCTGTTCTCCAGTAAGAGGAAGACCTCTCTACAAATGACACTTTCCATCACCAATATCATAAATTTCACCAATTAGCTGTTCACCAGTAAGAGGAACACCTCTCTACAAATGACACTTTCCATCACCAATATCATAAATTTCACCAATTAGCTGTTCTCCAGTAAGAGGAACACCTCTCTACAAATGACACTTTCCATCACCAATATCATAAATTTCACCAATCAGCTGTTCTCCAGTAAGAGGAACACCTCTCTACAAATGACATTTTCCATCACCAATATCATAAATTTCACCAATCAGCTGTTCTCCAGTAAGAGGAACACCTCTCTACAAATGACACTTTCCATCACCAATATCATAAATTTCACCAATCAGCTGTTCTCCAGTAAGAGGAACACCTCTCTACAAATGACACTTTCCATCACCAATATCATAAATTTAACCAATCAGCTGTTCTCCAGTAAGAGGAACACCTCTCTACAAATGACACTTTCCATCACCAATATAATAAATTTCACCAATCAGCTGTTCTCCAGTAAAGGAACACCTCTCTACAAATGACACTTTCCATCACCAATATCATAAATTTCACCAATTAGCTGTTCTCCAGTAAGAGGAACAGCTCTCTACAAATGACACTTTCCATCACCAATATCATAAATTTCACCAATCAGCTGTTCTCCAGTAAGAGGAACACCTCTCTACAAATGACATTTTCCATCACCAATATCATAAATTTCACCAATCAGCTGTTCTCCAGTAAGAGGAACACCTCTCTACAAATGACACTTTCCATCACCAATATCATAAATTTCACCAATCAGCTGTTCTCCAGTAAGAGGAACACCTCTCTACAAATGACACTTTCCATCACCAATATCATAAATTTCACCAATCAGCTGTTCTCCAGTAAGAGGAACACCTCTCTACAAATGACACTTTCCATCACCAATATAATAAATTTCACCAATCAGCTGTTCTCCAGTAAAGGAACACCTCTCTACAAATGACACTTTCCATCACCAATATCATAAATTTCACCAATTAGCTGTTCTCCAGTAAGAGGAACACCTCTCTACAAATGACACTTTCCATCACCAATATCATAAATTTCACCAATCAGCTGTTCTCCAGTAAGAGGAACACCTCTCTACAAATGACACTTTCCATCACCAATATCATGAATTTCACCAATCAGCTGTTCTCCAGTAAGAGGAACACCTCTCTACAAATGACACTTTCCATCACCAATATCATAAATTTCACCAATTAGCTGTTCTCCAGTAAGAGGAACAACTCTCTACAAATGACACTTTCCATCACCAATATCATAAATTTCACCAATCAGCTGTTCTCCAGTAAAGGAACACCTCTCTACAAATGACACTTTCCATCACCAATATCATAAATTTCACCAATTAGCTGTTCTCCAGTAAGAGGAACACCTCTCTACAAATGACACTTTCCATCACCAATATCATAAATTTCACCAATTAGCTGTTCATCAGTAAGAGGAAGACCTCTCTACAAATGACACTTTCCATTGCCAATATCATAAATACTCACCAATTAGCTTATCATTAGTAAGAGGAAGACCTCGCTACAAATGACACTTTCCATCACCAATATCATAAATTTCACCAATTAGCTGTTCTCCAGTAAGAGGAACACCTCTCTACAAATGACACTTTCCATCACCAATATCATAAATTTCACCAATTAGCTGTTCATCAGTAAGAGGAAGACCTCTCTACAAATGACACTTTCCATTGCCAATATCATAAATTTCACCAATTAGCTGATCATTAGTAAGAGGAAGACCTCTCTACAAATGACACTTTCCATCACCAATATCATAAATTTCACCAATCAGCTGTTCATCAGTAAGAGGAAGACCTCTCTACAAATGACACTTTCCATTGCCAAGATCATAAATTTCACCAATCAGCTGTTTCATCAGTAAGAGGAACACCTCTCTACAAATGACACTTTCCATCACCAATATCATAAATTTTACCAATTAGCTGTTCACCAGTAAGAGGAACACCTTTCTACAAATGACACTTTCCATCACCAATATCATAAATTTCACCAATCAGCTGTTCTCCAGTAAGAGGAACACCTCTCTACAAATGACACTTTCCATCACCAATATCATAAATTTCACCAATTAGCTGTTCATCAGTAAGAGGAAGACCTCTCTACAAATGACACTTTCCATTGCCAATATCATAAATTTCACCAATTAGCTGTTCATCAGTAAGAGGAACACCTCTCTACAAATGACACTTTCCATCACCAATATCATAAATTTCACCAATTAGCTGTTCACCAGTAAGAGGAACACCTTTCTACAAATGACACTTTCCATCACCAATATCATAAATTTTACCAATTAGCTGTTCTCCAGTAAGAGGAACACCTCTCTACAAATGACACTTTCCATCACCAATATCATAAATTTTACCAATTAGCTGTTCACCAGTAAGAGGAAGACCTCTCTACAAATGACACTTTCCATCACCAATATCATAAATTTTACCAATTAGCTGTTCTCCAGTAAGAGGAAGACCTCTCTACAAATGACACTTTCCATCACCAATATCATAAATTTCACCAATTAGCTGTTCTCCAGTAAGAGGAACACCTTTCTACAAATGACACTTTCCATCACCAATATCATAAATTTCACCAATTAGCTGTTCTCCAGTAAGAGGAACACCTCTCTACAAATGACACTTTCCATCACCAATATCATAAATTTCACCAATTAGCTGTTCATCAGTAAGAGGAAGACCTCTCTACAAATGACACTTTCCATTGCCAATATCATAAATTTCACCAATTAGCTGATCATTAGTAAGAGGAAGACCTCTCTACAAATGACACTTTCCATCACCAATATCATAAATTTCACCAATTAGCTGTTCACCAATAAGAGGAAGACCTCTCTACAAATGACACTTTCCATTGCCAAGATCATAAATTTCACCAATCAGCTGTTCATCAGTAAGAGGAACACCTCTCTACAAATGACACTTTCCATCACCAATATCATAAATTTTACCAATTAGCTGTTCACCAGTAAGAGGAACACCTTTCTACAAATGACACTTTCCATTGCCAAGATCACCATTATTAGAAATTCTATGGTAAGAGAACACCTTTCTCTAATGGATAATTTGACTCTACAACTAGGTGTTGTTAATTTGAGAGAATTTGTATTGTATCACAGAAGTTTTGGCCAAAAGATTTCCTTTTAAGACAGGATATCTCCCTGGTCTGCGTCTAACCAACATTATATTAGGAATAATAAAAGAAAATAAGACCTAATCCAAATAATTTATTAGTGTGTGGCGTTTCGGAAACAACATTGTCACCATCATCAGACAAAAGAATAAAATGTATTCATTTTATTTCCATTTTAGTCTTTTGTCTGATGATGGTGACAATGTTGTTGCCGAAACGTCACACTAATAAAATATTTGGATTAGGTCTTATTTTCTTTTATTATAATCTATAATCCAAATTGTTCTTTATCATTATATTAGGGAAAAAATAGAAAAGTGAAAATATATAGGATCAGGTGGTAAACCAAATAAAAAGGCATTTCCTGATGTAGCTGGCAATTCTATATTTATCAAGCAAGAGTATTTAACCATAATTCAGGACTTTTTTTATTTATTCAACAATTTGTTGATGTTTTATTCCGATATATGCTGCAAGCCATCTGCAACTTTCAGTTTAGCAATCAGATGATCTTCTTTTCAATAAACATCACTTTGTTCTAAAAATTAATAATCCCTTGTATAGCATCATTTGAGAGAAAAAAAAATTCATCCAGGGAAAAGTCAAGACATTCTTCCCTGGATGAAATTTTTTTTCTCTCGAATCACTTTGTTCTGTTTGCTGTAAAAATGCTGTGGATAATGAGACTGAATATCTGGTATAGGTGAATATCAGGTTGTATACTGAAACAATTAAATAGACCACAGCAACTCTCATCACTACATTACAACTTGCACCACTACAACTAGACTTGTACAGAACTGCCTTAGAATCCCATTTCAATCTTAACTACAAATTTATATTTAAATAAGTGTCTGGAAAACATAGGAGGTTGGGCCTTTCTTTGGCATGAAATCATTCAATATGATACTTTCATCAGTCAATATTTGAAAAATATTTTATATTTGTGGGGGAAAGTGAGAGTGGGAAGAATAAACATGGCAATACTTCTTCCAACCTGCCAAATATATATATTGTAACTTATTTTTTATTTAAAAATATATATATAAAATATGAGAAAATATACTATTTTAAAAATTTCATATATTTTTATAAATATATTTATTAAATAATTATGTCTTTTAAATTTTATTTTTGTAAAAATTCATTGAAAATATAATCCATTTTTGTAGTTTTGTTAAGTTCACCCGTGCGGATTTTGTTGAAGAACGGGTTGTTTATATAAACACAGATCAGGGAAAAATGGGGGGGAAATATGGCGCATTGTCTAATAGAAAATTATTTTATTTATTAAAAAAATATTTACAAATGTACGGGGTTAATGACATGTGTATGTTCATTAGTAAGTCATATATGATAATAAAATATATATAAGGAAGGAAATGTCGAGTTATACTATAAAACTTACCTAATTCACGAACGCCACATAATTTAATCTCTTTGGAAAGAGATTGTGAAGATCAATTATTGACTTTAAGCAAAGTAAACATTTAAATTGAGTAAACGCGAATCAACCGTGTAGGTCTGTTTTTGTTTATTTACTCACTAATGGCAAGGTGCCAATATGATGATAAGTTAATCAAATGTTTTCATTAAATACTATTAATACAAGTTACCGTATTTGTGAGTGCAATTTCAAATATTGAAAACAAATATGCATTTTATTATTTTGCCAAATATTTAAAGATTTTGATATTTATTATATTCATATATAAATATCAATCATATCTACACTTGAAAGGGTCCAAATTTATTTGGATGCAATTAACAACGTGTTGACAGTGATGAGAAGGGCTAATCCTTAGATGTGAAATAAATTTAATGTATATTTATCATTTATGAAAAATATGCAAATAATTTTATTCAGTTAGCCACCCCATTTTCTTTTCCTTCTAATTATAATTCTACATTAAAAGAAATGATTTGTTTATAGCTGAAGACTCGCAAAAAAAATGTGATCAACAATTCCTGAAAATATTCTCAAGCATTTGTGGTACCCAAATTTAACTCTGTATATTGCTTATATTTTAGCCATTGTGATTTGTGGAAAACACTTTTAAACCATTTAGGAGAAACTGTTATTTTTAATGACTGTTAGCATACATACTTCGCTCTTGTTGCCTAATATTTTTATCGGTATTAGAAATCGGATAAGAAGGCAATTCAAATGTTAGTATATGTGCCTCTGTTGAGCGTTCATATCTTGCTTGGAAGAGTTAAAATAAATAAATCCGCAGTTGGAGGAGAATTGTGTGGTAGGATGGAATTATTTTATTTACATAACAATTTTCTGAGAAGCCAAAGGTTGTATAATTTGCTCTGCTTACCTTATAATAGGAAGAAGATTACAATCAAATAATTAGGGTAACTTGGTTTTAGTCCCTACAAAAGGTACTGCTTAAGAAAGATTTTACGGTTGTTGTTGAGACTAATTGGCCATAATAGATTTTACGGTATATGATTGTTAAATTTTCAATATATTTGATCCACATTTGATATTTCCATCTCTATTGTTGTTATAAATATGCATGTGTATATAAATATTTGTTAATGATTAATATAATTTGTGCCACAGAATATAATACTAACTATCAATTCCATAGACAAAAAAAAAGTTTAATTGTAACATGGAGCAGCCAACAAATTGGCATGTTTTAATTTTGTTAAAGTGTTACATTATATCCTAGCATAAAGTATTTTGACATAAAAAATTTCATCAGTATACAATTTTGGTCAATGAAAATCCATATTGCGTAATAATACAAAATTTACCTCCGCCACCGCCATTTGTTCCATATAATTAATAAAAAAGTTGGGAAGTTGGAGAGAAAATTTTGAAAATTATGTAACAGCGACTTGAAAACTATTTTTAGATAAAGAGTGTTGTTCAAGCACATTGTGGTAAGCCAACGATGAAAATATTGAAGCGATGCAGCAGAGAAATAGAAGAGAAGACGTGGGGAAGCCAAGAGAGAAGGTATGCCGGGGCTCCCCCAGGGAAGTGTGGATTGACAAATTCCAGAGGGGGGGGGTGGCAGACGGTAGACGGGAGTCCAGCTGACGCCGCCCGCCGGGAAGGGATCAGCAGTCCAGCTGGTGCCGCGGTGGAAGGAAGCCGGCCTGCCTGCCGGGAATTGGTGTGTGCCGAGAAAACATGGCAGTCTGGGGAGAGAAGTCTGTCTGGTGACAACGGGTCCTGCAGCAAGGAGAACGGCGGTGGTGACAACAGACGCAGCAGGTGGGCACCGAACGTGTGGCCGTATGGACTGACCGGGAAGACGGTAGCGGAGAAGGATCCCTCTAGTGGCGGACATTGAAGGCAAGTTAATCTTCTACTGTATAGTTACTTATCTACTCTTTTAAGCTCTTGTAATAAATATACCGCACTAAGCTGTATCCTAAAGAATCCACATTGTCTTCTCAGTAAACCTTGAACGCAAACATCGACGGCTGAGAAGCGTCGTAACAATATATTAAAATCTGCAGGTTGAAGAAAATGATTAAAATGCTTGATATTTTGTTCAAATCACTTTAAAATACCATACAAAAACGAAAGCAACGTCAGAACAGGCACAAGATCAAACTATCTGTGAATTTGTCACTCATTTAAAATCTTTGGCCCTGGATTGCGAGTTTAAAAATCTGGCTCAGTCACTTATAAGGATCAGTGATCCTTGATAAAAATGTGAAAAAGAAACTTTTACAAGATCCTGAATTACGCTAGCTTAAACAATTAGCGTCACACTGCTGCAAAGGTTTCTGATATACAATTTCAGCCTTTTCCTAGCAAGAATTTATCATGAAAATGTGAATAAAGTGACTAGACATATATCAAATAGTTTTCTAGAGCACACAATCATCAGTCTTTAAGTTAAGTAACAAATGAAATATGAGGATAAATTCAAATGGTGTGGACAAAAACAAGTTTATGGTAAATGTCTGAAAAACGTTGTTCAAACTGCCAAAGAATGAATCACTATGCTAGAGTATGTCGTTCAAAGCTAATAAAATTGTTGGAGCCGAAATTGAAAATGAGAGAGAAATAAGCATGATATTGACATAAATAAAATAATCTTAAATACTATTAAAACCGTTTAAATGGTAGCGATTATATCAATCAATGGCAATATAACACCAGTACAAGTGGGCACTGTAGCACAGGTGAATGTACTCTCTCGATATGTTTTTGAGTCATTGCCTGGAAACCTTGGATTGTAGGAACAAAGATAAGGGCGTTTGCATATGACCGCACAGAATGTCCTCTTAGTGGAAGATGCAGCGTGAAATGTAAGCACAAAGGAAAAGAAGGAACCTTTGAATTTATTGTGGCTGAGGTAGATGCTAACACCCTTACCAATATCAAAGCGTGTTTCAAGGAATAGGAGTAAAAATCGAAGAATGCAAATTTAGAGTAAATCCTGATCCCCCCAGTACACGTGCTACCGAAGAGGATTCCCTTCCCCTTACACTAAAGTAAAGAAGTGAAATATGAGGACAATATGGTTCATCAAGATATCATAACCAAAATTAATCATGATATTGAGTGGGTATATCCTATGATAATTGTAAAGATGTGTCAGCATACAGATTTCTTAGATCCTCGTAAGTTAAATGAAGCCTTGGTTAATGAGCAATTTCAAATCCAATCATCTGCGGAAATAATTCATTGAATACCCAAAGCAAAATTTTAGTGTGCTAGGCATTAAATCCGCCTATTGGAATATTCTTGTGGCTAAGGAATCTGTAGACATGTTGGTAATGAACTCGCCTTTTGGAAAATATACTGAAACAATGCATCAAACAAAATTATAGAAGAAAGGCAGTGAACCATTAAAGAAGAGAGTCAAGAGATGTGGGCAAGCCAGTAAGTGAGAAAGTATGCAATCCCCCCAGGAGACTGCGATTGACAGATTCCAGGGGTGGGGGCGATGGGCAGTCCAGATGGCATTTCCAGTGTATACAGTTTTGGTGATATTTGCGGTGACAGAGAATGAGGGAAGTTGCCTCCTGAGCGCGCGTGGATGAATCTTCTAAATGGTGCCAAAAGAGCCTGACATCGGAGCGGCCCTTTAGGCGGTGTAGCCCAGGCTGGACATGTACAGTGTGGAGTGGAACACAATAGTGACATCCACAGTGCCAACGGGGAAGTTGAAGGCAAGTCCCACCTATTGTACTCCTTCTGCTCAGTGCGAGTATAATACAGCATTAACTTTTGCTACATCCCTTATGACTCACTCACGTGTGATATCTTTGTGCCAGCCTGATCAGACAAAGAACATGAACAGGGTCTGGGTAGATAACAATTTATTTAATTGACTCCCATTTAGGCTAAAAGTCTTATCTCAGATATCCGCGGAAAAGATTAGTTACATTTTCGGAGATCATGGTGAAAACTTCATGCATGTTGATGACATCCTAATATATGAAAATAGCATTGAAGAACATAACAACAAATTGATAAATATATCAATTTTTTTCAAAGATAACAATTATAAATTTGATCTGGGAAAGGTTCAACTGTGTCAAGACACTGTTATGTTTGTAGGTCACGAAATAGCATCAGAAGGAATCCAAGTTGATCCCAGTATTGAAAACAAATTGATAAGGCTTGAAAAATCCATTGATAAAAATATCTACCGCGTATATATAATGGGTCTCTATAATTATGTTGGAGAGTTCATTCCATACATGTCATCGCATACCAAAAATATCTTGCAAACTATTAAATAAAAATTTCTTTTGGCAGTGGCAGCTTCTTCACAGTGGCTTATCGTCTGTGTCCGTGATCAAAAAGGTCCCTCCCAGCTGCTAATTACAAGGCCAATGCAGAGCGTCCTCTCTCAGGCCATAGCTTTTGGAATGTTCTGCCAACGCCCCTTGTTGGCGTCTAATACATGTACGCATGTATTAATATACGCACACTGCGCTTTGCATGCTGGATCGTAACTGCCTAGCCTGTTCCAATCTTACTGTATTTCCAGCGCTGAGCTCCCATTATCGATATGCCCTCCACCATCACTGATCCTTCAACGCCCTTTATCTTCTCATCCTTGAGACGTTCTCTATAGGGCGCTAGACCTGAATTCCTGGGCATTAGCGATGGCCCTCGAGAAATACGCCTTTATCTCGAAAGGGAAATCATGCACTTTATGCTTTTCTTTTTGTTATATCCTTGATGGCGTGTAGGAATTAAAGAATACAGTGGGTACATATCTGATGAAATATTTTTATTGAGACTAAATAATATGCAATAATCAATGGTTACAAACTAATATATACATATATGATGCTAAGGAAGAACATTATAAATGACAACAATAATATGTTGCCAAGAATGATAATGCACAACATTTCTCACTTCTAAGAAATTTCATAGTCTTTGAGGTGACTAGGCTGTCTAATATTGCGTCGGGGTCTATCCCAAAGTTCCAAACCTCTAACTTAGATGGATAATGGCTCTTAAAATAATCTTGGTAAATTTTCAACTGAGCTGAGCCCTCAATCTCGTTCTCATTTTCATTGTGCCCAATTGATGGACCTTCTAGCAGAGCTGAGCCCTCATATAGATCCTGTTCTTCTTTTATTACTCTTGGTCTTATCTGATCTATGTGTGTAGTTGTGTCTCCTGACCATTCACATCCTGTATATATCAATTCCTGGAGAAAGTGGCTTGGATCACCTTTCCTGGAAGCCACTTGTCTCGGCCATTATAGCTCCTAAAATATATATTTTAATGTTGTTCAAACCTTCTCGCAACAGTTTTGGGTCCAACCCGCTCCTGACCATCTTTTATCGCAGCACGAGTTCTGGATGGATACAATCAAGCAGAGTTTTAGTCTTCCTACTCATTAGGTGCTCAGAACGACTTTTTTTTTTAGCCAATTGGTAGTATTTCTTAAATTTAATAGTATTCTGTCGAGATCCAGATAAAATCCCTCGTTCATTCTATTCTTTAATTATTGTTTAATGGTCTGTGGACATATATCTCTACTTCTCTATTAGATGCTGGATGGTAGGGAAATATAAATATGTGTTATCTCATTTTTTTTACAAAAATTTTCAAATTCTTGACAAAACCCTAGGAGTGGTTGGTGATCAGTTATGAATTTGAATTTCATTCCCTAAAGATGCCTGCGTGGGTTTGAAACTCATCCTCGTCGCCAATTGTATATCCTCTATATTCAATGGCGTGTGAGAATTATAAAATATAGAAGGTGACATATTTGAGATGAGAGATTTTAATTAGGAATAAATTATATGATATACATCACAATGGTTACAAACAAATATATACATGTATGAGGATGATAAGAAAGTATGTTATCTATAGCAACATTAATATGTTGCCAAAAAAAAAAACACAGAAACAATATAGGAGTTTAAATCAACTACTTAATCCCAAGTCTAATTCAACACTTCTATATATAATCTCCTGTCGTTTTATAGACCAATTTCCTCTCGGCAAAAATTTCCATATTAATATACAGTGGTACCTCGACATACGAGCGCCCCAACATACGAGTTTTTCGAGATACGAGCCGACGAGCAAGTGATTTTTTGCTTTTAGTTAGGAGCAAAATTCGAGATACGAGTTCGGTTCGGTAGTAACACGCAGTCGCGCCATCACGATCAGTTAGCAGCGTGCTTCCGCTGTGATAAGTTGTGTTTTGTGTTCGGTTTTTGTGTTGCGTTTACATTTACAGTTTTAGTTCATTTATTTTTATAACCATGGATGGGAAGAAAGTTTGTAAAAAGTCAAGTGCTAAGAAAAAGATGATGAGTATTGAATTAAAACGTGAAATTTCTACAAGTGAGATAAAGGAGATCTTAGGAATGTGGGAGAGAGTTTCACAGTTTGTGGAAAAAAACACCCAGAAAAAGTTGCAACAGGTCGTGCATCTGACCTTTTTAATGACACTTGCCTAACTCATTTCTGGAACATTCTGAGAGGGAGGAAGAAACAAACCTCCTTGGACATGTTTTTTTTCTAAACGGCCTACAGGTGAAAGCGAGAAAAATGTAGCGAAAAAGGCAAAGACCAGTGAGGATATCTAATTTATTTCTTTACATTCTCTTTTTTGTTTTTGTGCAATAAATATTTGATATTTATAAATACGTTTTTATTATTTAAAACCACGCAACAAAAATAACTGGGGTGACATTTTGGAGGTTGGAACGGATTAATGGTAGTTCAATTGTTTTGTATGGGGAAATTTGCTTCGAGATACGAGTAATTCAAGATACGAGCAAGGTTGCGGAACGAATTAAACTCGTATGTCGAGGTACCACTGTATACAGTTATCAGCGTCATGCACAATTCTTTCTTAATTCTGTCACCGTTTGCTTTTGGTTCAGTGGTAGAATGCTCGCCTGCCACGCGGGCGCCCCAGGTTCGATTCCCGATGCATTTTTTTTTTACAATTTTTAAAACTCAATTATATTATTAAAATATATGTGCTTTTCCTGTCTATGTACAGATTTATGGTCTATGTACACAAGTATACAAGTATGTATACAAGTTATTTGCAAATTGCGTGGCAAATTTTCCCTTTCGCTCGCAAGCAGCGCCTCTAGTGGTGAAGATGGGAGGTAATATCAGCTGACCTAATGGACATGTTGAACGTGTTTTAACAGGACATAGATAAAAATCTAGAAAATATATATGGTAATTTAAACCAACAACCCTATATTGTATAATTACTTATAACAAGATTGTCATGTTGTATATAGAAACACATCTATAAATAATTATGCGCATGATTAATCTGTGTCATTGCATCACCATATGTAATGTACTTTGTACAAACTAAAGACAAATAAATAAAACTATGTAATAGATTAAGAGCTGAGTTAAAGCAAGATTGAAAAGTTCAAAAACGTCTACAATCCAACAACCCTGAAAAGGAATTCGGCAGCCCGTTGCCATCTGGTCCAAAGGGTGCGGAATGCCGCAGACGTTTAAAGTACAACTCCCCCCCTCCTCGGGAATGGTATATAAACACCTCGCTTTTTAGC
>CP092864.1:52308027-52491859 GCA_030710605.1 Cordylochernes scorpioides
TAAGCCTTTATGTTTAGCAACAGCCCTGCGTTGATCTTTCCAGGAAAATGGCTGTTGTCTTAGAATCAAGACAATCCCAAAAGTCCTTAACGACTTTTTAGAGACCATAGAGACCAGAGTCTTCTATTTTCTAGATCTAAGAGCAGTTTTTAGCAAGCCAAAAACACAAATATCCATAGGGGCCAAGTCTGGAGATTTGGCAGGGATGTGCTTAAAAGGTACAAAATGTTGGTTTCATCTTTCTTTTCATCCAGGTATTGACATTTTGAATGTGAGGTATGACTTGTGGTTTAATCCTGGTGCAGCCACATGGATCTTGAGCCAAGAATGGAACCTCTTAGTGTCTAATAATAGGTCTAAGACAATACTCTGGTAGATTTGAGAATTTATCTTGACATTTGGTTCCACCTTCTTTATAGGAAGCTTCCCATTGTAGCAGAAATCTGCAGCGATCATGAGAATCTTTCCTTTCATTGCTTGATCCAGTTCTGAAAATTGTTTACTTATAGTTGGCGTAGTAAATGGCACGGAGTTGGTTGCTATCATTGAGGTAAACCCATGCCTTGTCCAGTGTAACAACATTCTTCCATTTTTCACCTGCCAGGTACTTTTCATGAAGGGTTCTGCTGCAGGTCTTGCATTCCACAATATGGTGCGGCTTGAGAACATGAACCTTAGCCTTTTATGTATTTTTAAGCTAATTTTTTTCCTAATAATACAGTTAACGGTAGAAAGTGGTACATTAGTTATTGTAGAAATGTTCCTTTGAGAAAATGGATTCTCTCTGACAACTATTTCCTTTATCTTTCTTTCGGCTGGAGTAAATGGTTTCTTCAGGCAACTTTTTTCAGAGGAATTTTTCGCTTAATTTCATAGATATCAACATGTTCTTTGTTTTACTTTATTATTTGACTGAATTTGCACTTTGTAATAGCAATATATTCTTTTCTTTCATAATTTTAATAATTTGGGTAAACTAGTGTTTCTCCTCGGAAAGTTTGAAAATGCAACATTTTACAAAATCACTTATAATTTTTGGCATTTCGAATATTTAAAAATCGTTTTTCTTTAAATATAAATAAATGTGGGTTCTTTCAAATAAATAAAACATCACTCAAATCGCACGCTTCTTTTACAACCAACTGCGTTTAAAAATTAATTCTTTTAAAAATGGAACACACTCTGTAGATGGGTTAAACCAATCCCTACAAGTGGCCTGGTAAATTAAACTCTTTGAGATGGCTCACCACTGATGAACAAAACCAACCCATATTTACATATCTATACAATCCAAGGAAATTTGAGTGGCAAATTAGACCACAGTAGTACAATAGAACCTCCATGAGAGGACATTCCAGGCTAGAGGACACCTCTCTCTACATAATTTTATTGAAATTTTAACATATTCAGATGATAGCCTCTCTCAATATGTTTATTTTCAAAGGAAGCTAAATTATAACAGAAAAGTGGAGGTAATAAAACTGGCCAGGGAAATGGTCGAGTTTCATAATGTATCTTTCTCTATGGGAATATTATAAAGAGTAAATGTATTGAAGATCATATGAATATTTTCATGGTAAAGTATTTTATAAAAATAAAAAGCTTTACTATAACAGGAGAACTTATAATATCCTATTGTTTATGATAACCCCACATTTATTGAGCTATTTTTTCCTGGTTTCCCAAATATGGCAATTGTTGATTTCCTGGAGACACAACACTGTCTTGCTTATACAATTGAACCTCAATATAACAATATCACTTGGGATCAATTATTGTTATATCCACATTCTGTGTTGTTATAACCCCAGTTTAAACAATTGGGACTTGACACTTCAGAACTATGATGTCATAACCAAAAGTTGCTGATATAACGATGTTCTAGTTGTATTGTGAGTCTTCAAACCCAACCTGATGGTTATATTACAGTTTTACTTTAGAAGGTAATCTGTGGCTTCTTCAAATAAACCTAGGAGATCAAAGGGCAGGAAATACAGTAAAACCCCTCTGGTAGGGGATAAGGTTCATAAGGGGTAAGGTTATTTTTCTTTTCTTAATTTATGCACTTTATCCCAGTACAATATCACATTTGTACTATTTTTTTTTTTTTACATTTTTTCACGTTCTCATGCAATTCTGGCCTTAACTACCCATTTAATTATTTTTCAGGATGCCTGAATGACTAGTTTTTTGGTCGTTGAGGTACAGCTTGCATCACGCTGACGAGGGCCAACAGCCCGAAATGTGTATGTTGTTAGCTTTTCTTGATTAATCAAGAATGGGTATTTGGTCAATTCTGGAATAATTAAAAATCAAGGAATAGTTTATATTTATTCCAAAAGATGGCTCAAGCCGCCCGCAACTATCAGTTGCACGATAAGAAGATGCCTTTTTTCTTTTCTGTATATTTTTTTCACATAGGCCAGTATTGTTGCCAATATGTAATATATGCTATGGGCCAGTATTGTTGCCAATATGTAATGCAGGTGCTAGGTGGACCAGTATTGTTACCAATATGTAATGCAGGTGCTAGGTGGACCAGTATTGTTACCAATATGTAATGCAGGTGCTAGGTGGACCAGTATTGTTACCAATATGTTATGCAGGTGCTAGGTGGGCCAGTATTGTTGCCAATATGTAATGCAGGTGCTAGGTGGACCAGTATTGCTACCAATATGTTATGCAGGTGCTAGGTGGGCCAGTATTGTTGCCAATATGTAATGCAGGTGCTAGGTGGACCAGTATTGTTGCCAATATGTAATGCAGGTGCTAGGTGGACCAGTATTGTTGACAATATGTAATGCAGGTGCTAGGTGGGCCATTATTGCTGCCAATATGTAATGCAGGTATTAGGTTGGCCAGTATTGTTGCCAATATGTGATGCAGGTGCTAGGTGGGCCAGTATTGTTGCCAATATGTAATGCAGGTGCTAGGTGGGCCAGTATTGTTGCCAATATGTAATGCAGGTGCTAGGTGGGCCAGTATTGTTGACAATATGTAATGCAGGTGCTAGGTGGGCCATTATTGCTGCCAATATGTAATGCAGGTATTAGGTTGGCCAGTATTGTTGCCAATATGTGATGCAGGTGCTAGGTGGGCCAGTATTGTTGCCAATATGTAATGCAGGTGCTAGGTGGGCCAGTATTGTTACCAATATGTAATGCAGGTGCTAGGTGGACCAGTATTGTTACCAATATGTTATGCAGGTGCTAGGTGGGCCAGTATTGTTGCCAATATGTAATGCAGGTGCTAGGTGGACCAGTATTGCTACCAATATGTTATGCAGGTGCTAGGTGGGCCAGTATTGTTGCCAATATGTAATGCAGGTGCTAGGTGGACCAGTATTGTTGCCAATATGTAATGCAGGTGCTAGGTGGACCAGTATTGTTGACAATATGTAATGCAGGTGCTAGGTGGGCCATTATTGTTGCCAATATGTAATGCAGGTGCTAGGTGGGCCAGTATTGATGCCAATATGTAATGCAGGTGCTAGGTGGATCAGTATTGATGCCAATATGTAATGCAGGTGCTAGGTGGATCAGTATTGTTGCCAATATGTAATGCAGGTGCTAGGTGGATCAGTATTGTTGCCAATATGTAATGCAGGTGGGCGAGCAGATGTATAATTCAGTTATATCCCATGACATCTCACCAGTCAGGTGGAGGGTGCCAGGAGTGCTAAGAATTCCAACCAACCAACAGTGTTGGGTGCTAGTGGAATATCATGGTATCAAAGGTGACACCAACAGGGAGGAAATTGGGAGTCAAAATCAAATCTACTGTATAAGCCTTAAGTCAATCTTATTTGCATTCTGATTAGCTGTTTACTGCCATGTGACCTTAATCGGCAATAATTATCCGTTAATCTGCATGCAGGTTTTTCTGTAGCTCAGAAGCAATGACCACTCTATAATAATATCTTCTTTTTTTTTAAATTTCTGCGCAGTTCCATACAAAGACCACATTATAACGAAGGATTCTAAAAGACCAATTGATAAGGTGGTATATCTATCCAGAGAGGACTCTCATTGTATTCATAACAACAGTCTGGTCTCAGGTGGAGGAACTATAGGAAGTTCCCATCTTTTGTGTGGTGTTGTTAATATTTAAATTATTTTTGTCACATTTTTTTATATAAAGCAATAACCTGCCATCTATATATAGCAAATGGAAACATTTAGACGTGAATTTTTCTTTCACACACATATCATACTTCTTCTGTCCTTACTGCGATGGAACTTTTAAACTTATAATAAAAAAAAAAGTAATTTATTTCTGAGTTGTATTCATTTTTTTTTTTGGCTTATCCCTAGTACAGGTTGTACAGGCCATGATAATCATGGTGGGTAATTAGCGACTGCTTTTACTGTAAGTGCACCACATGTCTACACATGTGAAAAGTAGTTCGACTTTGCACTTACAAATGTGCCAGAGCCCCGTTTGGTTACTTGCACTCGCTGGTGGGGTTGGACTTTTGCAAGAATCGGGGGCCATTGGAGCATTTTTTTTTTTTAAACAGAAAAAAGTGTCCAATGCGGGAATCGAACCCGGGTCAAAGTGGTCGAAAACCAAACGGTTTAACCAGCCTTCCACCGACCCCCGTTGTATTCATGAATGATTTTAATATTAAGCTTATTTATTCTCCATATTATAGTGATCCGACACTTGATCTCCTCATTTTGTAGCGGTAAATTTAGTGACTTGAGGATATAGTTCTATTTGATTACAGTGACATCTTTTTTTTAGGCTTAATTATTGTTGAAATATCCGGTGGCATATGGATGGGTGTATGTAGTGTGGTGGCATGTGTAGCATTTAGTACAATTTGGAGTATAGCTTAGAACTTTCAGTACTTTTGTCTGACGATGTCATTACCGAAACGTCACACACTATTTATTTGGTCTTATTACTTTGTGTTTACAACATTGTCGCAGGCAAAACCTACCTCGACTGACCAGCCTCTTGGGGGTGTTACGGGGAGGCTGGTCATTGGCCTGGGAGGCTAGGGGGATGACTGCAACATGGCAGCGTGGGTGGAGGCGGGACAGGGGACTGGGGAACCTACCTGGAGGTGAGCTGACGGAGCGCATCACCCGTGCCATCACCTGCCACATCACTCCATTTAGATGGCACACAGGGATCCTCCCTCACCTCATCAACCCATCATAACATAACTATTTTAAATTTTAAGCACAAGGTAATAAGACCAAATAAATAAATAGTGTGTGACGTTTCAGCGTTGTTACCATCTTCAGACAAAAGTACTGAAAGAAATTTTACCACAGCATGGTTTAAATTTATTTAAATCTATTTAAACCATGCTGTGGTAAAATTTCTCATTCAATACTTTTGTCTGAAGATGGTAACAATGCTGTTACCGAAACGTCACACACTATTTATTTATTTGGATTTGGTCTTATTACCTTGTGCTTATAATCTATAATCCAAATTGTGCCTTATCATTATTTTTAATTTTAAAATAATAATAGGTAGGGGAGCGTAAAAAGTATATTCAAATAAATATAAGATAGAAAATATAGTATAACCTCTTTAATTCAACTGGCTCTAATTTTCCACACTTGCTTTAATTCAACTTACTTTAACTGACTATATAATTCAACTTAAGACTTTAATTAAAACAATTCTTGCCATTAAGTGTTTTCTATAAAGATAAAGGTTGCCTCTTCTGTAAAAACAGACGTCAAGGCTAGACACCATCTATTGACCTGAGGTGTCTGACCTGAGGCTGCTGGTTTGTGGCGGCGATCAATAGATGGCATCTAGCTTTGATGTATATTTTGACGGGCGAGGTGACCTTTATTTATATAGATAGAAAAATATCCTCCTTGCAAAATTTAAATATTTATTTAGGCCATAGATTTGGCCTAGCCACTTTTCCAACTAAACACCTCTTTGGTGAATTGTGAAGATTTCATTAGATCCCATGTGGATCCCATAGAATAAAGTCGGCCCTGGGCTTAAGAGGGACATTAGCCTGAAACCATGGTCTCTAGGTGGACACTTCTCAGTTTTCCAAAACTGGTGTGATAGATTTGTCATCGACCAGAGGCAGCTAGTTCGCAGCGACGGTCAATAGATGGTGTCTAGCTTTGATGGCTGTTTAATGGGAGAGGTGACCTTTATAGATCAATATCCTCCTGGCAAAATCTATATTAATTATTTTGTTGAGCATCAAATATCAAATTCCAATGTGGTGACTGAGCTAGTATTTATTTAGAGCTCTCGCTTGTTCACAGTGTTGGGCACCACCTCTTTGAAAGGAGGTTGTTGGTTAATTATGGGACCCTGTGTACAGTGTGACCATCACCAAAATCACCAATTTTACCAATTAGCCTGTTCTCCAGTAAGAGGAAGACCTCTCTACAAAGGACACTTTCCATCACCAAAATAACCAATTTTACCAATTAGCTGTTCTCAAGTAAGAGGAACACCTCTCTACAAATGAAACTTTCCATCACCAATATCATAAATTTCACCAATCAGCTGTTCTCCAGTAAGAGGAACACCTCTCTACAAATGACACTTTCCATATCACCAATATCATCAATTTTACAAATTAGCTGTTCTCCAGTAAGAGGAACACCTCTCTACAAATGACACTTTCCATCACCAATATCATAAATTTCACCAATTAGCTGTTCTCCAGTAAGAGGAACACCTCTCTACAAATGACACTTTCCATCACCAATATCATAAATTTCACCAATCAGCTGTTCTCCAGTAAGAGGAACACCTCTCTACAAAGGAAAGTTTCCATCACCAAAATCATCAATTTTACCAATTAGCTGTTCACCAGTAAGAGGAACACCTCTCTACAAATGACACGTTCCATCACCAAAATCATCAATTTTACCAATTAGCTGTTCTTCAGTAAGAGGAACACCTCTCTACAAAGGACAATTTCCATCACCAAAATCAGCAATTTTACCAATTAGCTGTTCACCAATAAGAGGAACACCTCTCTACAAATGACACTTTCCATCACCAATATCATAAATTTCACCAATTAGCTGTTCTCCAGTAAGAGGAACACCTCTCTACAAATGACACTTTCCATCACCAATATCATAAATTTCACCAATTAGCTGTACACCAATAAGAGGAACACCTCTATACAAATGACACTTTCCATCACCAATATCATAAATTTCGCCAATTAGCTGTTCTCCAGTAAGAGGAACACCTCTCTACAAATGACACTTTCCATCACCAATATCAGAAATTTCACCAATTAGCTGTTCTCCAGTAAGAGGAACACCTCTCTACAAATGACACTTTCCATCACCAATATCATAAATTTCACCAATTAGCTGTTCTCCAGTAAGAGGAACACCTCTCTACAAATGAGACTTTCCATCACCAATATCATAAATTTCATCAATTAGCTGTTCTCCAGTAAGAGGAACACCTCTCTACAAATGACACTTTCCATCACCAATATCATAAATTTCACCAATTAGCTGTTCTCCAGTAAGAGGAACAACTCTCTACAAATGACATTTTCCATCACCAATATCATAAATTTCACCAATTAGCTGTTCTCCAGTAAGAGGAACACCTCTCTACAAATGACACTTTCCATCACCAATATCATAAATTTCACCAATCAGCTGTTCATCAGTAAGAGGAACACCTCTCTACAAATGAAACTTTCCATCACCAATATCATAAATTTCACCAATCAGCTGTTCATCAGTAAGAGGAACACCTCTCTACAAATGACACTTTCCATCACCAATATCATAAATTTCACCAATCAGCTGTTCATCAGTAAGAGGAACACCTCTCTACAAATGACACTTTCCATCACCAATATCATAAATTTCACCAATCAGCTGTTCTCCAGTAAGAGGAACACCTCTCTACAAATGACACTTTCCATCACCAATATCATAAATTTCACCAATTAGCTGTTCACCAATAAGAGGAACACCTCTCTACAAATGACACTTTCCATCACCAATATCATAAATTTCACCAATTAGCTGTTCTCCAGTAAGAGGAACACCTCTCTACAAATGACACTTTCCATCACCAATATCATAAATTTCACCAATTAGCTGTTCTCCAGCAAGAGGAACACCTCTCTACAAATGACACTTTCCATCACCAATATCATAAATTTCACCAATCAGCTGTTCATCAGTAAGAGGAACACCTCTCTACAAATGACACTTTCCATCACCAATATCATAAATTTCACCAATTAACTGTTCTCCATTAAGAGGAACACCTCTCTACAAATGACACTTTCCATCACCAATATCATAAATTTCACCAATCAGCTGTTCTCCAGTAAGAGGAACACCTCTCTACAAATGACACTTTCCATCACCAATATCATAAATTTCACCAATCAGCTGTTCTCCAGTAAGAGGAATACCTCTCTACAAATGACACTTTCCATCACCAATATCATAAATTTCACCAATTAGCTGTTCTCCAGTAAGAGGAATACCTCTCTACAAATGACACTTTCCATCACCAATATCATAAATTTCACCAATTAGCTGTTCTCCAGTAAGAGGAACACCTCTCTACAAATGACACTTTCCATCACCAATATCATAAATTTCACCAATCAGCTGTTCATCAGTAAGAGGAACACCTCTCTACAAATGACACTTTCCATCACCAATATCATAAATTTCACCAGTTAGCTGTTCTACAGTAAGAGGAACACCTCTCTACAAATGACACTTTCCATCACCAATATCATAAATTTCACCAATCAGCTGTTCATCAGTAAGAGGAACACCTCTCTACAAATGACACTTTCCATTACCAATATCATAAATTTCACCAATCAGCTGTTCATCAGTAAGAGGAAGACCTCTCTACAAATGACACTTTCCATCACCAATATCATAAATTTCACCAATTAGCTGTTCTCCAGTAAGAGGAACACCTCTCTACAAATGACACTTTCCATTACCAATATCATAAATTTCACCAATCAGCTGTTCATCAGTAAGAGGAAGACCTCTCTACAAATGACACTTTCCATCACCAATATCATAAATTTCACCAATCAGCTGTTCTCCAGTAAGAGGAACACCTCTCTACAAATGACACTTTCCATCACCAATATCATAAATTTCACCAATCAGCTGTTCATCAGTAAGAGGAACACCTCTCTACAAATGACACGTTCCATCACCAATATCATAAATTTCACCAATTAGCTGTTCATCAGTAAGAGGAACACCTCTCTACAAATGACACTTTCCATCACCAATATCATAAATTTCACCAATCAGCTGTTCATCAGTAAGAGGAAGACCTCTCTACAAATGACACTTTCCATCACCAATATCATAAATTTCACCAATTAGCTGTTCTCCAGTAAGAGGAACACCTCTCTACAAATGACACTTTCCATCACCAATATCATAAATTTCACCAATTAGCTGTTCTCCAGTAAGAGGAACACCTCTCTACAAATGACACTTTCCATCACCAATATCATAAATTTCACCAATTAGCTGTTCTCCAGTAAGAGGAACACCTCTCTACAAATGAAACTTTCCATCACCAATATCATAAATTTCACCAATCAGCTGTTCTCCAGTAAGAGGAACACCTCTCTACAAATGACACTTTCCATCACCAATATCATAAATTTCACCAATCAGCTGTTCTCCAGTAAGAGGAACACCTCTCTACAAATGACACTTTCCATCACCAATATCATAAATTTCACCAATCAGCTGTTCTCCAGTAAGAGGAACACCTCTCTACAAATGACACTTTCCATCACCAATATCATAAATTTCACCAATTAGCTGTTCTCCAGTAAGAGGAACACCTCTCTACAAATGACACTTTCCATCACCAATATCATAAATTTAACCAATTAGCTGTTCTCCAGTAAGAGGAACACCTCTCTACAAATGACACTTTCCAACACCAATATCATAAATTTCACCAATTAGCTGTTCTCCAGTAAGAGGAACACCTCTCTACAAATGACACTTTCCATCACCAATATCATAAATTTCACCAATCAGCTGTTCATCAGTAAGAGGAACACCTCTCTACAAATGACACTTTCCATCACCAATATCATAAATTTCACCAATCAGCTGTTCTCCATTAAGAGGAACACCTCTCTACAAATGACACTTTCCATCACCAATATCATAAATTTCACCAATTAGCTGTTCTCCAGTAAGAGGAACACCTCTCTACAAATGACACTTTCCATCACCAATATCATAAATTTCACCAATTAGCTGTTCTCCAGTAAGAGGAACACCTCTCTACAAATGACACTTTCCATCACCAATATCATAAATTTCACCAATTAGCTGTTCTCCAGTAAGAGGAATACCTCTCTACAAATGACACTTTCCATCACCAATATCATAAATTTCACCAATCAGCTGTTCTCCAGTAAGAGGAACACCTCTCTACAAATGACACTTTCCATCACCAATATCATAAATTTCACCAATCAGCTGTTCATCAGTAAGAGGAAGACCTCTCTACAAATGACACTTTCCATCACCAATATCATAAATTTCACCAATCAGCTGTTCATCAGTAAGAGGAACACCTCTCTACAAATGACACTTTCCATCACCAATATCATAAATTTCACCAATTAGCTGTTCTCCAGTAAGAGGAATACCTCTCTACAAATGACACTTTCCATCACCAATATCATAAATTTCACCAATCAGCTGTTCATCAGTAAGAGGAACACCTCTCTACAAATGACACTTTCCATCACCAATATCATAAATTTCACCAATCAGCTGTTCATCAGTAAGAGGAAGACCTCTCTACAAAGGACACTTTCATTGCCAAGATCACCATTATTAAAAATTCTATGGTAAGAGAACACCTTTCTCTAATGGATACTTTGACCCTGTAACTAGGTGTTGTTAATTTGAGAGAATTTGTATTGTATCACAGAAGTTTTGGCCAAAAGATTTCCTTTTAAGACAGGATATCTCCCTGGTCTGTATCTAACCAACATTATATTAGGAATAATAAAAGAAAATAAGACCTAATCCAAATAATTTATTAGTGTGTGGCGTTTCGGAAACAGCATTGTCACCATCATCAGACAAAAGAATAAAATGTATTCATTTTATTTCCATTTTATTCTTTTGTCTGATGATGGTGACAATGTTGTTGCCGAAAAGTCACACACTATTAAATTATTTGGATTAGGTCTTATTTTCTTGTATTATAATCTATAATCCAAATTGTGCTTTATCATTATATTAGGAAAAATATAGAAACGTGAAAATATATAGGATCAGGTGATAAACCAAATAAAAAGGCATTTCCTGATGTAGCTGGCAATTCTATATTTACAAGCAAGAGTATTTAACCATAATTCTGGACTTTTTTTATTTATTCAACAATTTGTTGATGTTTATTCCGATATATGGTGCAAGCCATCTGCAACTTTCAGTTGAGCAATCAGATGATCTTTTTTTCAATAAACATCACTTTGTTCTAAAAATTAATAATCCCTTGTATAGCATCATTTGAGAGAAAAAAAAAAATTCATCCAGGGAAAAGTCAAGACATTCTTCCCTGGATGAAATTTTTTTTCTCTCGAATCACTTTGTTCTGTTTGCTGTAAAAATGCTGTGGATAATGAGACTGAATATCTGGTATAGGTGAATATCAGGTTGTATACTGAAACAACTAAATAGACCACAGCAACTCTCATCACTACATTACAACTTGCACCACTACAGCTAGATTTGTACAGAACTGCCCTAGAATCCCATTTCAATCTAACTACAAATTTATATTTAAATAAGTGTCTGGAAAACATAGGAGGTTGGGCCTTTCTTTGGCATGAAATCATTCAATATGATACTTTCATCAGTCAATATTTGAAAAATATTTTATATTTGTGGGGAAAGTGAGAGTGGGAAGAATAAACATGGCAATACTTCTTCCAACCTGCCAAATATATATATTTTTATAAATATATTTATTAAATAATTATGTCTTTTAAATTTTATTTTTGTAAAAATTCATTGAAAATATAATCCATTTTTGTAGTTTTGTTAAGTTCACCCGTGCGGATTTTGTTGAAGAACGGGATGTTTATATAAACACAGATCAGGGAAAAATGGGGGGAAATATGGCGCATTGTCTAATAGAAAATTATTTTATTTATTAAAAAAATATTTACAAATGTACGGGGTTAATGACATGTGTATGTTCATTAGTAAGTCATATATGATAATAAAATATATATAAGGAAGGAAATGTCGAGTTATACTATAAAACTTACCTAATTCACGAACGCCACATAATTTAATCTCTTTGGAAAGAGATTGTGAAGATCAATTATTGACTTTAAGCAAAGTAAACATTTAAATTGAGTAAACGCGAATCAACCGTGTAGGTCTGTTTTTGTTTATTTACTCACTAATGGCAAGGTGCCAATATGATGATAAGTTAATCAAATGTTTTCATTAAATACTATTAATACAAGTTACCGTATTTGTGAGTGCAATTTCAAATATTGAAAACAAATATGCATTTTATTATTTTGCCAAATATTTAAAGATTTTGATATTTATTATATTCATATATAAATATCAATCATATCTACACTTGAAAGGGTCCAAATTTATTTGGATGCAATTAACAACGTGTTGACAGTGATGAGAAGGGCTAACCCTTAGATGTGAAATAAATTTAATGTATATTTATCATTTATGAAAAATATGCAAATAATTTTATTCAGTTAGCCACCCCATTTTCTTTTCCTTCTAATTATAATTCTACATTAAAAAGAAATGATTTGTTTATAGCTGAAGACTCGCAAAAAAATGTGATCAACAATTCCTGAAAATATTCTCAAGCATTTGTGGTACCCAAATTTACCTCTGTATATTGCTTATATTTTAGCCATTGTGATTTGTGGAAAACACTTTTAAACCGTTTGGGAGAAACTGTTATTTTTAATGACTGTTAGCATACATACTTCGCTCTTGTTGCCTAATATTTTTATCGGTATTAGAAATCGGATAAGAAGGCAATTCAAATGTTAGTATATGTGCCTCTGTTGAGCGTTCATATCTTGCTTGGAAGAGTTAAAATAAATAAATCCGCAGTTGGAGGAGAATTGTGTGGTAGGATGGAATTATTTTATTTACATAACAATTTTCTGAGAAGCCAAAGGTTGTATAATTTGCTCTGCTTACCTTATAATAGGAAGAAGATTACAATCAAATAATTAGGGTAACTTGGTTTTAGTCCCTACAAAAGGTACTGCTTAAGAAAGATTTTACGGTATATGATTGTTAAATTTTCAATATATTTGATCCACATTTGATATTTCCATCTCTATTGTTGTTATAAATATGCATGTGTATATAAATATTTGTTAATGATTAATATAATTTGTGCCACAGAATATAATACTAACTATCAATTCCATAGACAAAAAAAAAGTTTAATTGTAACATGGAGCAGCCAACAAATTGGCATGTTTTAATTTTGTTAAAGTGTTACATTATATCCTAGCTTAAAGTATTTTGACATAAAAATTTCATCAGTATACAATTTTGGTCAATGAAAATCCATATTGCGTAATAATACAAAATTTACCTCCGCCACCGCCATTTGTTCCATATAATTATAAAAAAAGTTGGGAAGTTGGAGAGAAAATTTTGAAAATTATGTAACAGCGACTTGAAAACTATTTTTAGATAAAGAGTGTTGTTCAAGCACATTGTGGTAAGCCAACGATGAAAATATATTAAAATCTGCAGGTTGAAGAAAATGATTAAAATGCTTGATATTTTGTCAAATCACTTTAAAATACCATACAAAAACGAAAGCAACGTCAGAACAGGCACAAGATAAAACTATCTGTGAATTTGTCACTCATTTAAAATCTTTGGCCCTGGATTGCGAGTTTAAAAATCTGGCTCAGTCACTTATAAGGATCATTGATCCTTGATAAAAATGTGAAAAAGAAACTTTTACAAGATCCTGAATTACGCTAGCTTAAACAATTAGCGTCACACTGCTGCAGAGGTTTCTGATATACAAATTTCAGCCTTTTCCTAGCAAGAATTTATCATGAAAATGTGAATAAAGTGACTAGACATATATCAAATAGTTTTCTAGAGCACACAATCATCAGTCTTTAAGTTAAGTAACAAATGAAATATGAGGATAAATTCAAATGGTGTGGACAAAAACAAGTTTATGGTAAATGTCTGAAAAACGTTGTTCAAACTGCCAAAGAATGAATCACTATGCTAGAGTATGTCGTTCAAAGCTAATAAAAATTGTTGGAGCCGAAATTGAAAATGAGGAGAAAAATAAGCATGATATTGACATAAATAAAATAATCTTAAATACTATTAAAACCGTTAAATGGTAGCGATTATATCAATCAATGGCAATATAACACCAGTACAAGTGGGCACTTTAGCACAGGTGAATGTACTCTCTCGATATGTTTTTGAGTCATTGCCTGGAAACCTTGGATTGTAGGAACAAAGATAAGGGCGTTTGCATATGACCGCACAGAATGTCCTCTTAGTGGAAGATGCAGCGTGAAATGTAAGCACAAAGGAAAAGAAGGAACCTTTGAATTTATTGTGGCTGAGGTAGATGCTAACACCCTTACCAATATCAAAGCGTGTTTCAAGGAATAGGAGTAAAAATCGAAGAATGCAAATTTAGAGTAAATCCTGACCCCCCCAGTACACGTGCTACCGAAGAGGATTCCCTTCCCTTACACTAAAGTAAAGAAGTGAAATATGAGGACAATATTGTGACGAAGAAATAATTTATTAATTAAATTATTCAATGAAACTATTCAACAGAGTATATAAATATATATTAATCTTTTATGTAAAATAATTATCAAAATATCTCTTTGCTTGCTTGCTCAAGATTCTCTAGCTGTAAATAGTTTTTGGCTGACTTGTTAATAATTGTCGACTTGTCGCCGTGACGTCATCAATAAATACTTTTACATCTTAGGATATTTCAAGGCTTGATTTCTACGCTACAACTGGTGGAGAGACTGGACCGATACCCATTAAGAAATAAAAGAAAAATTGATTCTGTTGAACCAGAAGAAACTTCTATGAATGTAAAGAAGGAAGGTGCTCAGGTAAGCAACTACGTTGTTCAACATTTGCCAAGGAACCCTTCCATTTTCTCCGGGGAGGATGGTGAAGATCTTCAAAAATGGTTAAAAGGGTATGCACGTGTGGCAAAGTACAACCATTGGGACGAAACCCTTTGTCTTACTAAAGTTTATTTTTATCTGTCTGGAACTGCTCTCAAATGGTTTGAGAACGATGAGGAGAGCATCCTGACATGGACGGAGTTCATGTCCCAGTTAAAATCAGTTTTCGGAAAAAACGAAAACTTGAGGTTACGAGCAGAGAAAACCTTAAAAACTCGCGCACAATTAAAAGGTGAAAGCACCGAATTTTATATTCAAGACGTCCTGCGCCTCTGCAAAGAGGTAGACCCTCATATGAATGAGCAAGATAAAATATCCCATTTGATGAAAGGGATAGCAGAGGAGCTCTACCAGGCACTTCTCCCAAGAGATGCACATACCACTCAACAATTCGTCACCGAGTGTCGCCGCATTGAAGCGCTACATTGTAAGCGAGTGACCCCAACCAGGTACGAGCGACTACCAAATGTGGCGTCTCTCAGTGATCATGATGACAGGGCAGATCTGTCATCTATGATTAGGCAAATAGTTCGTGAGGAGGTACAGCGAGCATTAGCCTCTCCTCGAGAAGAACCAGAAATTTCTGCAATTAAACATATGGTGCAGCAAGAAATTGAAAAAACCATTGCGCCAATTTCTAGAAGTTTCCCTCAAAATAGAGCGCAAAGACCATTACCAAGCCCTAGGTACGAGTTCCAACCCAGAAATTTTCAACCTAGACCGCAGCAGCCGAAACAAGTAAACGGAAGACGCGATACCAACGAATGGCGAACCACTGAAGGTAAGCCAATCTGTTTCCACTGCGGACGCCCTGGCCACGTCGTGCGCTACTGCCGTGACAGGAGGAGAGAATATGAAGGAGAACAAACTTGGAATTACAAACAGAGAGATAGGCTAGAGCCTAGAACATTCTATAATTCTCGGAGCAGCCAAGAGCCCAACGACGACCTGCCAAGAGAAAATAGACGCCGCTACCGAAGCCCCTCTCCTCACACTGGCCGAAAAGGACAATATTCGTCTCCTGATAGAAGAGCCAGCCAGTCGCCTCGCCGTTCCCGTCAGGAAAACTAGAAGATGCGTCCTATTTTGGAGGTAAGGCCGCAAAATTTATAAATCCTCCCTTATCGACTACATTAGAATTAAAAGAAAATTACATAGACATTAAAATAGAAGGAAAAATGACGCGTGCCCTCGTCGACTCAGGAGCCTCATATTCTGTCATTTCTGAGAGGTTCAGACTCAAACTAAAAAAAATAATGTTTGCCGAAACTGACGTCACATTACGAGTAGCCAACGGTAAAATTGTAAGACCAAAAGGACGCTGCACACTGAAACTGGACTTGAATGGACTACAGGAAAGCTTTGAATTTGTCGTTATGGAAGACTGTAGTCACGAAGTTATTCTTGGTTGGGACTTTTTGAAGTTATCTAGGGCGATAATTGATTCAGCTGACGACACACTCTTCTTAGAAAAATGTCTTTTTGAGGATACCCCTAAGAACAGCTCACCTCTCTACTCGGAATTGGAATATAGAATCGAACCCGCCTCTATTCAGTTAATAGAAGTAGCAAGTCGTGACATTCCTAATGACGCAATTGTGGTGGCAGAATGTCGAAAAGAGCTATTGCTGGAAAGAGAACTAACGGCTCCCTCCTCTGTCATTTCACTTACCAATAACCGAGGTAAACTTTGGGTGGTGAATTGGAGTCCATATCCGAAACTAATCCCACAGGGGATGCATGTAGCCGATAGTGCTGTCATCGAAGATAGTCAATTATGTACTCTAGCCGATTGTAACCAAGTTGAAACAGAGGCGGAACATTCTGAAGACCCAAAAACCTCGGATTTTTTTATAGATGATTCGCTTGATGAATCTCAAAAAGAAAAATTAAGAAATTTGTTAAAAAACTATACAGATATTTTCGAATTTAATAAAAGAAAACAATTCAAGGACGTCAATGTTAAACACCGAATTAACACTGGAGACCACCTACCGACCAAACAAAGACCTTACCGAGTTGCACCAAGAGAACGCCAAATTATTCAGGATGAGGTAAACAAGATGGAAAAACTTGACATCATTCAGCCCTCTGAAAGTCCGTGGGCCTCACCTGTAGTATTGATAAGAAAAAAGGATGGAAGCTGGAGATTCTGCGTCGATTACCGCCGCCTTAACAAAATAACAAAAAAGGATGTCTACCCTCTCCCAAGGATCGACGACACTTTAGACTGCTTACGGGGAGCTAGATTTTATTCTTCCATGGACCTCCAATCAGGGTACTGGCAAATCGACGTAGAAGAATCGGACCGTGAGAAGACAGCATTTATAACTCCAGATGGACTGTACGAGTTCAAAGTAATGCCATTTGGGTTATGTAATGCTCCAGCTACCTTCGAACGAATGATCGATAATCTTCTGAAGGGTCTTAAGTGGACTATTTGCTTGTGTTACCTCGATGACATCATCGTTTTTTCAGATGGCTTTGAAGAACATCTAAGACGCCTTCAACTTGTATTAAATTGCCTTAAGAAAGCCGGATTATGTCTCAATTCCAAGAAATGCAAGTTTGGTGCAAAAACTATCACGGTTCTTGGACATGAGGTGAGTGAAAATGGAATTCGTCCCGACCAAGAAAAGATTCGAGCAGTCCGCGACTTCGCTACGCCAAGGTCATTGAAGGAAGTTAGAAGTTTTCTTGGCCTTTCATCCTACTACCGCCGCTTCATACCCAATTATGCCCACGTAGCCCAACCCTTGAATGACCTTTTGAAGAAAGACTCAGCATTTAATTGGAACCAGGAAAAGCAAAATGCATTTGAAGCTCTCAGGTCAGCGTTAATTTCCGAACCCGCTCTTGGACATTTTGATTACTCATCCCCAACCGAAATACACACTGACGCAAGCAACTACGGAATAGGAGCAGTATTAGTGCAGATACAAAAGGGAAAGGAAAGAGCCATTGCTTATGCATCCAGAACCTTAAATAAGGCAGAAAAAAATTATTCAACCACAGAAAGGGAATGCCTTGCCATCATTTGGGCTATCAATAAATTCCGACCATATGTCTTTGGACAGCCGTTCACTATTGTTACAGACCACCACTCTTTGTGCTGGCTGACCAACCTCAAAGACCCATGTGGGAGGTTAGCAAGATGGGCACTTCGGCTGCAAGAGTTTGACGTCACTGTCGTGTATAAGAGCGGAAGGAAACATCAGGACGCAGACTGCTTATCAAGAAGTCCATTAGAATACAGTGAAGATATGGAGGAAGATATTCCAAGCATAGTGACTTTGCAGAACTTTAGCGAAGAGCAGATGAATGATCAAGCTCTTAGAAAAATTGCTGACCAATTACAAAGTACTCCTAATAATACCTTTGTAAAAATCGATAACACGCTCTACAGAAAAATTATGATCCAAAGGGGAAACCATGGCTTTTGGTGGTTCCACGCCATTTAAGGCAGGAATTACTGAAAAATTTCCATGATTCACCCACTGCTGGTCACCTCGGATTTACTAAAACCTATGACCGAATAAGAAAAAAGTATTACTGGCCCGGAATGTATAGAACGGTTAGAAAGTATGTGGCACACTGTTCAGATTGTCAGAGGCGTAAACATCAGCCCCAACTCCCCTCAGGGCACTTACAGCCAATACCTGTTCCTGAAGTTGCTTTTGAAAAGGTAGGAATGGATCTCCTGGGGAGATTTCCAACATCAGAAGGTGGCAACCGTTGGATTATTGTATGTACGGACTACCTAACGAAATATGCGATAACTAAAGCCCTACCCACAAGTGAATCCATGGAAGTTGCCAAATTCTTCATTGAAGATGTCATCTTAAAGCACGGCGCGCCGAGGGAATTAATCACGGATAGAGGAAGGAACTTCACATCTTCAATGATAAGTGATCTGAACAACCAGTGCAGAATAACCCATCGGAAGACGACCGCCTATCACCCCCAGACAAACGGCCTCACGGAGAGGTTGAATAAGACCATAGCAGACATGCTGTCCATGTATGTAGATGTCAACCAGAAAGATTGGGACAGGATTCTTCCATTCGTTACATTTGCATACAACACAGCAAAACAAGAGTCAACTGGGTTCACCCCATTTTTCCTTGTACACGGGCGTGAAGCCGAGACTCCACTGGACGTGTTATTCCCCAAGTTATTGCCAGAAGACGACGATTTCATCCAAACTCTAGGGGCAAGAGCCGAAGAAGCACGAAAACTGGCACGTATCCACTCCATGAGATCTCAAGATAGCAATAAACAACGCTATGACGCCCATCACAGAAATATAATTTATCAGCCTGGAGATCTTGTATGGATCTTTATCCCTGTGCGTAAAGTGGGATATTCGGAGAAACTAATGAGACGTTACTTCGGCCCATACAAAGTAACCCGAAAAATATCTGATGTGACCTATGAAGTTGAAACATTCGGAAACCAGCACGGTCGTCGTAAAGCAAAAGATTTAGTTCACATTTGTAGGATGAAACCATATTTAAACCCAGAGGACCAGGAGGACCACCTAGAAGAGGACCCAGAAGATGACTCGACAAACTTCCAGGAAGAAGAGATCCCCACTGAACGAACACAACAACCACAGACCCGCGTAGAGATCTCAGGCCCTATCACCCGTTCTCGAGCCTTGAGACTGAGGATGTAAGTCTCCTTCTGAGCATCGGGTCGATGCTCTTTATAGGAGGAGGCTATGTGACGAAGAAATAATTTATTAATTAAATTATTCAATGAAACTATTCAACAGAGTATATAAATATATATTAATCTTTTATGTAAAATAATTATCAAAATATCTCTTTGCTTGCTTGCTCAAGATTCTCTAGCTGTAAATAGTTTTTGGCTGACTTGTTAATAATTGTCGACTTGTCGCCGTGACGTCATCAATAAATACTTTTACATCTTAGGATATTTCAAGGCTTGATTTCTACGCTACAATATGGTTCATCAAGATATCATAACCAAAATTAATCATGATATTGAGTGGGTATATCCTATGATAATTGTAAAGATGTGTCAGCATACAGATTTCTTAGATCCTCGTAAGTTAAATGAAGCCTTGGTTAATGAGCAATTTCAAATCCAATCATCTGCGGAAATAATTCATTGAATACCCAAAGCAAAATTTTAGAGTGTGCTAGGCATTAAATCCGCCTATTGGCATATTCTTGTGGCTAAGGAATCTGTAGACATGTTGGTAATGAACTCGCCTTTTGGAAAATATACTGAAACAATGCATCAAACAAAATTATAGAAGAAAGGCAGTGAACCATTAAAGAAGAGAGTCAAGAGATGTGGGCAAGCCAGTAAGTGAGAAAGTATGCAATCCCCCCAGGAGACTGCGATTGACAGATTCCAGGGGTGGGGGCGATGGGCAGTCCAGATGGCATTTCCAGTGTATACAGTTTTGGTGATATTTGCGGTGACAGAGAATGAGGGAAGTTGCCTCCTGAGCGCGCGTGGATGAATCTTCTAAATGGTGCCAAAAGAGCCTGACATCGGAGCGGCCCTTTAGGCGGTGTAGCCCAGGCTGGACATGTACAGTGTGGAGTGGAACACAATAGTGACATCCATAGTGCCAACGGGGAAGTTGAAGGCAAGTCCCACCTATTGTACTCCTTCTGCTCAGTGCGAGTATAATACAGCATTAACTTTTGCTACATCCCTTATGACTCACTCACGTGTGATATCTTTGTGCCAGCCTGATCAGACAAAGAACATGAACAGGGTCTGGGTAGATAACAATTTATTTAATTGACTCCCATTTAGGCTAAAAGTCTTATCTCAGATATCCGCGGAAAAGATTAGTTACATTTTCGGAGATCATGGTGAAAACATCATGTATGTTGATGACATCCTAATATATGAAAATAGCATTGAAGAACATAACAACAAATTGATAAAGATATCAATTTTTTTCAAAGATAACAATTATAAATTTGATCTGGGAAAGGTTCAACTGTGTCAAGACACTGTTATGTTTGTAGGTCACGAAATAGCATCAGAAGGAATCCAAGTTGATCCCAGTATTGAAAACAAATTGATAAGGCTTGAAAAATCCATTGATAAAAATATCTACCGCGTATATATAATGGGTCTCTATAATTATGTTGGAGAGTTCATTCCATACATGTCATCGCATACCAAAAATATCTTGCAAACTATTAAATAAAAATTTCTTTTGGCAGTGGCAGCTTCTTCACAGTGGCTTATCGTCTGTGTCCGTGATCAAAAAGGTCCCTCCCAGCTGCTAATTACAAGGCCAATGCAGAGCGTCCTCTCTCAGGCCATAGCTTTTGGAATGTTCTGCCAACGCCCCTTGTTGGCGTCTAATACATGTACGCATGTATTAATATACACACACTGCGCTTTGTATGCTGGATCGTAACTGCCTAGCCTGTTCCAATCTTACTGTATTTCCAGCGCTGAGCTCCCATTATCGATATGCCCTCCACCATCACTGATCCTTCAACGCCCTTTATCTTCTCATCCTTGAGACGTTCTCTATAGGGCGCTGGACCTGCATTCCTGGGCATTAGCGATTTGCCCTCGAGAAATACGCCTTTATCTCGAAAGGAAAATCATGCACTTTATGCTTTATTTTTGTTATATCCTTGATGGCGTGTAGGAATTAAAGAATACAGTGGGTACATATCTGATGAAATATTTTTATTGAGACTAAATAATATGCAATAATCAATGGTTACAAACTAATCTATACATATATGATGCTAAGGAAGAACATTATAAATGACAACAATAATATGTTGCCAAGAATGATAATGCACAACATTTCTCACTTCTAAGAAATTTCATAGTCTTTGAGGTGACTAGGCTGTCTAATATTGCGTCGGGGTCTATCCCAAAGTTCCAAACCTCTAACTTAGATGGATAATGGCTCTTAAAATAATCTTGGTAAATTTTCAACTGAGCTGAGCCCTCAATCTCGTTCTCATTTTCATTGTGCCCAATTGATGGACCTTCTAGCAGAGCTGAGCCCTCATATAGATCCTGTTCTTCTTTTATTACTCTTGGTCTTATCTGATCTATGTGTGTAGTTGTGTCTCCTGACCATTCACATCCTGTATATATCAATTCCTGGAGAAAGTGGCTTGGATCACCTTTCCTGGAAGCCACTTGTCTCGGCCATTATAGCTCCTAAAATATATATTTTAATGTTGTTCAAACCTTCTCGCAACAGTTTTGGGTCCAACCCGCTCCTGACCATCTTTTATCGCAGCACGAGATCTGGATGGATACAATCAAGCAGAGTTTTAGTCTTCCTACTCATTAGGTGCTCAGAACGACTTTTTTTAGCCAATTGGTAGTATTTCTTAAATTTAATAGTATTCTGTCGAGATCCAGATAAAATCCCTCGTTCATTCTATTCTTTAATTATTGTTTAATGGTCTGTGGACATATATCTCTACTTCTCTATTAGATGCTGGATGGTAGGGAAATATAAATATGTATTATCTCATTTTTTTTACAAAAATTTTCAAATTCTTGACAAAACCCTAGGAGTGGTTGGTGATCAGTTATGAATTTGAATTTCATTCCCTAAAGATGCCTGCGTGGGTTTGAAACTCATCCTCGTCGCCAATTGTATATCCTCTATATTCAATGGCGTGTAAGAATTATAAAATATAGAAGGTGACATATTTGAGATGAGAGATTTTAATTAGGAATAAATTATATGATATGCATCACAATGGTTACAAACAAATATATACATGTATGAGGATGATAAGAAAGTATGTTATCTATAACAACATTAATATGTTGCCAAAAAAAAAACACAGAAACAATATAGGAGTTTAAATCAACTACTTAATCCCAAGTCTAATTCAACACTTCTCTATATAATCTTCTGTCGTTTTATAGACCAATTTCCTCTCGGCAAAATTTCCATATAAATATACAGTGGTACCTCGACATACGAGCGCCCCAACATACGAGTTTTTCGAGATACGAGCCGACGAGCAAGTGATTTTTTGCTTTTAGTTAGGAGCGAAATTCGAGATACGAGTTCGGTTCGGTAGTAACACGCAGTCGCGCCATCACGATCAGTTAGCAGCGTGCTTCCGCTGTGATAAGTTGTGTTTTGTGTTCGGGTTTCGTGTTGCGTTTACATTTACAGTTTTAGTTCATTTATTTTTATAACCATGGATCAGAAGAAAGTTTGTAAAAATTCAAGTGCTAAGAAAAAGATGATGAGTATTGAATTAAAACGTGAAATTTCTACAAGTGAGATAAAGGAGATCTTAGGAATGTGGGAGAGAGTTTCACAGTTTGTGGAAAAAAACACCCAGAAAAAGTTGCAACAGGTCGTGCATCTGACCTTTTTAATGACACTTGCCTAACTCATTTCTGGAACATTCTGAGAGGGAGGAAGAAACAAACCTCCTTGGACATGTTTTTTTCTAAACGGCCTACAGGTGAAAGCGAGAAAAATGTAGCGAAAAAGGCAAAGACCAGTGAGGATATCTAATTTATTTCTTTACATTCTCTTTTTTGTTTTTGTGCAATAAATATTTGATATTTATAAATACGTTTTTATTATTTAAAACCACGTAACAAAAATAACTGGGGTGACATTTTGGAGGTTGGAACGGATTAATGGTAGTTCAATTGTTTTGTATGGGGAAATTTGCTTCGAGATACGAGTAATTCAAGATAGATACAAGCTGCGGAACGAATTAAACTCGTATGTCGAGGTACCACTGTATACAGTTATCAGCATCATGCACAATTCTTTCTTAATTCTGTCACCGTTTCTTTTGGTTCAGTGGTAGAATGCTCGCCTGCCACGCGGGCGCCCCAGGTTCGATTCTGGATGCATTTTTTTTTACAATTTTTAAAACTCATTTATATTATTAAAATATATGTGCTTTTCCTGTCTATGTACAGATTTATGGTCTATGTACACAAGTATACAAGTATGTATACAAGTCATTTGCAAATTGCGTGGCAAATTTTCCCTTTCGCTCGCAAGCAGCGCCTCTAGCGGTGAAGATGGGAGGTAATATCAGCTGACCTAATGGGCATGTTGAACGTGTTTTAACAGGACATAGAGAAAAATCTGGAAAATATATTTTTCGGATTTGTAGTCAAGAAAAATAAATATCGCTTCTCAGACACAAAGTTTGGAGCGGGACGTTTCACAAGAATGACATCTACGCGCCACGAATAGTATTGAAGGCATTGCCCTTTCTTAATCAATTCTGTCATCGTTTGCTTTTGTGAATGGAATAAATACCCAAATATGGCCATTTCTCATAACCATCGGTGGTTCAGTGGTAGAATGCTCGCCTGCCACGCGGGCGGCCCGAGTTCGATTCCCGGCCGATGCATTTTTTTTTTTTACAATTTTTAAAACTCATTTATATATTATACAAGAATGACATCCACGGCGCCAATTTATAATTGTAACAAATGGTATTTGAATAAAAGCATTTAATCGGGTAAACCCCGCCCGGCGGTGGGGTCAGTCATTCGGGTGGGGTCATTCGGCTAGTATACATATATTAATTAAAACATTTTTGGTGTGTTTCATAGAAGTTTATTTTTTACCTTTGTGTACTTCGCAAATTGTAATTAGTTTCAGAATAAAAATCTCATCAAATCAGAATAAAAGGGAGTAGGTAATTCCCCTTTAGCACATTTTTCTATCAGGTACAACTTTAGGCTTTTATATGTGCTATAGATGAATATGGTTCACTCTTCTGCGATCACTGACGCCTGCATTTTTAGACATGTGTAGAGATTGGAAATAGTGAAAAAAAAAACAGTTTTGATACTTTAACACATCGACTGAGAAATGTGCAATACTCGGTTTCAATAGAGACCCACTTATCTTCCAGAGAACCTTTATCAGTTGAAAAGTTTTTTGTACAAGATTATGAATTTATTCACAACTATCACATTTTCCTTTTTTATGTTAATATATAATTAATCAGATGTCAATCAATTTATTTTATACACATATACTAATTAATCAAGAGATTAAAAGTATATTTATTTTAATTTTTATATGATCGATAACTATCCATCCTTATTACAACAAGAAAAAATATATACATTGGAGGGCTTGGGGTATTGATAATTACGATTTAGCCAGTTTAACCTTCAGGACGCTACTGTTGTATTTACCTGTTTGTTTCACATAGTAGGAAACTAACAAGGAATTATATTTGTTAGTATCTAATAGTGCATTGGGCTATTCTGCTTATATAGCTGGCATGATGTATTTAATTAATATATTCACGCAAACTTAGAAGAAAGTAAAAAAATTATATAAATGCTTGCATCTAGCAATACTATTCGTAAAGTATTATCCCATTGCAGTAAGGATAGGAGGATTGTTTAATTTGTTTTAAAAAATTGTAAATAGTATTTTTTATTGTTTATATTCGTTTATATTTTAAAAATAATTTTTTATAATATCGGTCATTCCAGCCGAAATTTAATTTCAATTATAACTTTGTTTTAACTTAAGCAAAATTCTTATCAATTAAAAATGAACAATAAAAAAAGACTAATGAATATTCTTATCATCATAGGTAAACAAAATACGCTTATATTTGTAAACATTGAAAGTAATTTAATTTAACTTGAGCTTAATGTGTATTTAACAAAAATTGTCATTTGTATTTTATTTATTTAATCCTTTCAACTTTGGAATTAAATTTTAAAGTACTCATTTAATAAAGATGTAGTTGGTAAAAATATATGAATATATATTTTTTAAATTGCGCGAATTGACAGTTGACATTAATACACTTGAAAACGTTTACCATCTCCCCCAATAATTTAACAATAATTCATTTTACTTATATCAATATACATTAATATTTAATTATAGATCAGGATTTTTATTTAAAAACATCTACAGTCATATATGAAAAGTTTGAACATATATTTTATAACCGTTTTTTTTTTTTTTTTTTTTTACAACCAATTTTTTTTTTTTGATATACCAGGCAGGTTGCAAGAAGTGTTGCTTTTCTCTTTATCCTTTTAGTAAAATAATTTTGATTAAAAAAAAAAAGATCACACCCAAAATTAGCCACCAAAGTTTGACATAAACAATGAGATGAAATTATAAAAGTATGTTTAACTTCATTAATTAGGTTGCAGATTGAGCTTAGCTGTTTTTTTACCAATATGGCAAATAGAAATTTAAATACAGTTAAACCTATCTATAGCACCCCCTCTTGGGACTCACCAAAATAGGGTGCTATAGACAGGTCACTTTTAATGTAAATCGCATCGTACTACGTATTTAAAATCAGGCGCTATAAAGAGGGAGGCGCTATTTAGAGGGGCGCTATAGACAGGTTTAACTGTATGATTTTCTCACACCATTTTTATATTTAGTTATATATTGATGAGACAAAGGTGGGGATGTACTACTCAGATGGTTTATTTGGTGCAGTGCTGGGCTTGTGGTCCAGTCCAGGAATGTCATGGTGTTCGGGGTCTCACTGGGCCGGTTGTAGGAGGGGATGGAGCTGTAGCTGACATTTCTAAATCGCCAAGTCAAAATCCAAACAGGACGAAGATTAATTTATTACTGGCATGTTGTATTTAACATATTGCCCGTGAAACAGTGGTCAATGGTCAAATACAATTTATACCCTTCTTCTCTGTGATGCCATTTCTCTGATAAAAATAATTAAATTAAAAAATAAAGAAAAATTCAAATAATTTTTTAATGCTCACATGTACTATTGGTCAGTTATTTGTTGACACACTACAATATGTTAACAAGCCAATACAGTGGAACCTCCAGTGGAGGATACTCCCACTAGAGAATACCTCTCTACAAAGAACATTTTTCTCCAATCTTCAAAATTACCATTTTTAGCTGCTCTCTGGTAAAAGGTAACTTCTCCCAAAAATGACACTTTGGCTCTGCAACTAGGTGTTGTCCTTTTCAGGGATGTTCTACTGTATATGCAGCCATAATATCATGTTAAACAATGATGTGTGTGACAAACCAACCATATGTTCAGTTAAGACATATTAAGGTTCAGACTAATGATAAAGCACAATTTGGACTATAGATTATAATAAAAGAAAATAAGACCTAATCCAAATAATTTATTAGTGTGTGATATTTCGGCAACAACATTGTTACCATCATCAGACAAAAGAAAAATCTTTTTCTTTTGTCTGATGATGGTGACAATGTTTTTGCCGAAACGTCACATACTAATAAATTATTTGGATTAGGTCTTATTTTCTTTTATAGGTTTAGACTCAGTACATCTAACAAGGGGTTTTGTTGCTCAGACTGGCCAAGTTCCCCGGCTGGAGAAATCAAATAAGCCAAGTCTGGGGACTTTAAAGGTAAACATCCCTATTGGTACTTTATTCTATTCCTCTATTTTCATTCTTTGAAGATAATTTTTTTCTTCATTATTATTTTTAAACCTATTTATTTTATAGGAAAGGAGATCACAAGGTAATAGAATTAATCCAAATATAATCTCTTTAATTTAACTAAGTATAATGATGATATATTCATGTTCTGAAAGAACCTCCTCTTCCTATGGGGTCTCTTCTTCTTATCTCAAAGCCATGAAATCATGGTGGGTAGTTAGCGACTGCTTTTACTGTAAGTGCACCGCATGTCTACACATGTGAAAAGCAGTTCGACTTTGCACTTACAAATGTGCCAGAGCCCCGTTTGGTAACTTGCATTCGCTGGTGGGGTTGGACTTTTGCAAGAATCGGAGGCCATTGGAGTATTTTTTTTTTTTTTAACAGAAAAAAGTGTCCAATGCGGGAATCGAACCCGGGTCGTAGTGGTCGAAAACCAAACGGTTTAACCAGCCTTCCACCGACCCCCTGATAAACAAAAATACAGGTGCCCCCTTTCAACATAGAAATAAACCTATAATAACCAAATAGACCTCTCAAAACAAATTTTGTTCCCTGAGGGAGTTAAATGGATCCTTATACGAAATAATGGAAGAATAAAAAAAATGTTGATCCCAGATCAATATTTATTATAATAATTAAATCTATTTAAAAGATATAATTAGGCCCCCTATTGTATATATGTATTTCTATCTGTCCCCCCCATCAATATTTGGTATCAAAATCAATTTTTTTCTGATTGGAAATGTCACTATGGCTGTACAATGTCCCTTTGTTCCTAATTTGTTTTGATTTCTGAAGATGACGCATCGTAAATCGGAATATCAGAAAGTTAGAACAAGTAAACCTGACCTCACTCAAATATTGTTCTGTTATACAGTCGAACCTCTTTTAATTCAACACCTCAAGGGATCAGAGCTTTCGGTTGAATTAAAGGAAGTGTTGAATTAAAGTTATTCAGATGATTAGCTAATCATCTAACTTGCTAAAATAATATTTTTTTAAAATAGCTTAGTAATATAAATTGATCATATTAATTGAAACCATTGTGTGTGTCCTTTTTTGTATTTATTTTTTATTTTCATGGTTAACTTTAGTATCAGGGACAAAATGGCAATAATACATATTTTTGAAACATAAATAATTACAAATGATATTTTATTTTAATTGAAGAATATAGCAGTTGAAAGAAAATAAATATGGAAAATAAAATGAAAATTTAAAAATAATATTTTAAAATAATCATGAAGATATATATTAAAAATAAAGAAGGCATCTTTTTAAAAATTCCTTTATAGATGTCTGTTTTTGCACTGAAATCCTATTCAGGATGTATTCCAGATGGTCTATTTAAAAAAAAACATGCATGTCTTTCTTCCTCTGGAATGTGTTTTAAATAACAAAGTTTTTATTGTATTAAAGACATCCACTGCTGCTGCAGGTATTATTGATTTTGTGTTTAAATCTTTTATAATAACACAGAAATGGAATATTGAAATAAAATGTTATCATAATCATTGTGGCTACATTTTATGAAGATTTATTTATTTAAAAGGAAATTATTTGTAAATTTTAATATAAATAAAATATTTCAATGCTGAAAATTAGAAAGAAAATAATATTATTAATTAGCGTGCGATTCCTAAATTCCCGCGTAAAAAACAAACAACACTCGCGACATTTCGCAACGGCATTGCAAAGTGAAACTTAAACTAACAGAAACCAAAAGTGCGCAGGCGCGATCCTATCAGCACCCGCCGATTGTCGCCGATCAACGCCGCCGTAATACCTTTTTAGTGGTAAAGTTGTATGTAAAAAAACATTTAACTGTCGAAATTCGAATTTTAAAATGGTCGAACTATCGGAACTGTCGTATTATCGATACTGTCGAATTACGGTTTGTTATTTGAAATGCCGGAGGTCAGGACATCAGAATATGGTCGAATTAAGGTAGGGTGTCGAAATTGCATGTGTCGAATTAACAAGGTTATACTGTATTATCAGGAATGCTTTTCCACCATGATTATCATGGCCTGTACCACGTATACTAGGGATAAGCAAAAAAGAGGATACAATATTACGAAGAGAAGATCCTATTTCACTCTACCTTTTTAAAAATATTGTAAAATGAATGCGCCCCTACTTTCTGTATAACAAGCTTTCCGAATCAGCTAGAATTGCTGCCACTCCAAGCCATCTCCTCAAATTTCTTCCAAATATCCGCCATGGAGAGGCCCCCACCACCATCCTCACGGGCTATGGTCATGTACTGGCAGACATTACACATGTGCATCTCGAAACAGACCCTACCTGCATCCACTGTTCAGAAGAGCCACAGACAGTTGATCATCTTCTCTTCAGCTGTCCAGCATTCCTGAGACATAGGATACAAACAGCTATCCTGCTCAGACTGGCTCACCTCAATCCTAGATCTATGGCCAGCCTCCCAGACTTAACCTCAGCATGGAACTTCCTTGTCAACTGGTTCAACTCAGCAATCAAAACAGGACGCGAGTAAAAGCGCTCAACACTAGACCATACTGGTGAGCTGGACTCCCCGGGTAGTTGTCGTTCTGCGCTCCCTGAGTTATAAATATCCCTCCTCAGCTAGTGAGATTGCATCTGCGAGCGTCTCGTGCCGCTCGAACTTTTGTTTAGAAGGTCCGTTCCACTTTGTTTTTTAGAAGTTCTTGTAACAAATGATATCTAGTTCTAAGCTCAACGAACCCACATTGTTTTCTTAGAAAACTTACGCAAACATTGACGGCTGAGAAGTGCCGTAACAATATAATAGTATTTTTTATAAATATAATATTATACATCAATTAGTGGGTTTACATTTATAATGTTTCAAGAATCCCTATTATATAGATACAGTAAAACCTCGCTAATACGAACCCTGGATATAGCGAACCTTCCCTTATAACGAACCCATGGCGATTCCCAATTCCATTCCATTGAAAATACCATCGTTATAACGAACTTAGAGTTTTTTTAAATAACGAACTACCCCTATAACGAACCTATTTTCGGTCCCAAAATGATAAAATCTATTAAAATTACTATGCTTATAACGAACTTAAAATTGTGATTTAAAAAATTTTTAAAGCAACAAAATTTTGAGCATGTTTCAGCTCACGGATCGCGATTTCAAAACAAAAAATTAGCGGCATTGTTTGTTTTCATTTCCATTCTATTTTTGCTGTATGTTGTATAAATTTTTACACATTATACTTTTATTTAATAGAATATCTTTGCATTCAACAATTTTGAAATAGAAGAAAATACAAATGGCTTCCAAAATAAAGAAAAGAAACACGGAATGGCGTTCTAAAAAAAAACAAACAGTGGTAGCCTGCCCTTTTAGAAGCGTTCTATATCAAAGTTAACCTAGGCTAAAAAATAATTCCAAATAATTTTAAAGCCAAAAATGGTTTGAATAACAGGTTAAAACAAAATTTAATATACACTTCAGAAGAATATGTGGAAACTGGAATTGGAAAAACAAAAAAAAACAGTTCCCCCAACCCGTGTCTTATGGGCCACAAACAAATCGACTTATAAATTCTCAAAAACTACCACTACAGTTCTATTTTTAGAATGGAATTCTTGTTAGGTATATGACTCATTCAGTGTTCACGGATATTCCCCCTGGCCAGCAGTTTTACCACCGATTTTGTGTTTGCAAATTGGCATTTTTTATTCTCAATTTCACCGATCGTGCTATCGTATCAACATGTTTCGCGTCCGATTTTTCTGAATTGGATACTTTTAATTCATCTTCAATTGATTCAGAATACATGGAGCTTCATTCCTTTGATGGAAATAACGATAATTTAAGACAATTCTGATTTTCAAATTTCACTTTTCACTTTCAAACAACAAGGTATTAGAGGAATTTTTTCAAATAAATATAGTATTATATTATTTGAGAAAGATGTTCTAAAATACTCTTATACCTTTCAAATATATAATTAATAATGTTTTGCCTTGGGGATTTGGCTTAATTTTTAAATAATACATAGGTTTATATATAAACACGTATGCTAATGATAAGAACCTATTATCAAATGACTTCTTTTGATATTCAGCATTACTGTAAAGAAATAGGTCAATTTAGGGAATTAAAACAAAGTGACCATTATTAAGTGGCTGCCTTTATCTGTTTGTATGGCTGTTTTTTAATTATATGGTCTAAAAATTTAGAAAAGTTAAAAAAATGGCCAAACCGTGGCTATAGTGAACCAAAAGCTCTGTCCCATTGGGGTTCACTATAGAGGGGTTTTACTGTATATAAAATCATATTTAATAAGAACAAGTATCTACAAAATGTTCTTTTAAGAAAGTTATATATATACACATTAAAATAAACTGGAGACAATATAGGAATATATAGAAAATGTATATATTTGAAATATAGGAAAACTGAAATATTAAATTTAAATTTATTCATCTCCACAATGATATAGGACTGGGTGGAGAAGAGATGGTTGAGTAGATCCTTAAGAAAGAAACGGGAATTGGACGAGTGGCCATTTTGTCAGGATCCTCCATGGACATTGGAGAAAAGGGCAGGAAGGCAGCTCTGACAGAGATCAATTTCCAAGATGATGATGTGAGGAGTACGTTGGTTGGTTTGGTTGATGGATGGTTGGTCAGAAGTCTTGGGGAAGTGGGATGAGGTGAAGATAAGCTTGAATCCCAGTTGTACATCAGGAATATAGAGGGTTTCAAGATAACAGCAGCAAAAGTAATTGATTTTCAAGATCAAAGGTTAGGATCATGTTAGAGATGTTCAGCAGCAACAGCGAAGGCTTAGTTCCAGATACTCAATAGCTTTAGTTGCATATGTTCAGAGATAAGAAGAATCAAAAGATGCGTTTTATAATCTTGCAAAAGAAAGAGGCTTAGTTCCAGCTCTTCAGAAATTCTCAGGTTATTTTGATCATAGGTTAGGGAAATTTCTTGAGAGTTCCAGATACTAAGAAACCACAGGAAGAGTTCCAGATATTTAGCATTGAACTCCATTTCTTGAGATCAATATGATCGCTTTAAGAGAAATTTCTTGGGTTCCAATTTGATCATCAAGGCGTTAAGCGAGCGCATCATGAGCATGGGAGCAGACTGCCTGACTACAGCTTACAGGAGGAATTAGAATGGAAATGAGGTTGGCTAATAAGGGAGATGAATTTTGAAAAAAAAAAAGCCGATCCTGAAAAAAAAAATTTTTTTTGATAAAAATGCCAATCCATAAAAAAAATTTTGATAAAATTGCCAATCAAATATATATTAAAATAATTTTGAAATTCAGAAAGCCAATGATATATAAAAAAGAATTTTGAAAGTAATGCCAATGCTATAAAAAAACAAACAAAAAAAAACACTAAAAAAACGTCTCTAAAAAAAACTCTAAATAACCCCCCCTATAATCCCTAAAACTAAGATACACCCCAACCCCCCATACCACTGTCACCCCCCAACTGTGCAACTTATAGAAATAAAAAGGGTTAGTTATAAGCCACCAACTAAACCTAAACAACCTATCTAAAAAATGGTTAGTAAAAAAAACTAATCCGTAAACGCTAACCGAAATCAAAAGATAAAAAAACCCTACCCAAAAACAAAACACTATAAACCCTGGTACTTTCATATCCGGAATTAGCCGCACTCAATTCAAGGAACTTTGAATCAACTGTAACAATGGAATAGTGCTTGGTTACTATAGGCCTTCTCAAATATAGGAATTTTTATTCTTTTCTTTCAATGAATTCTCAAATAGATATGAATCATTTTGACATATGGGAACAAAACATACACTCTGTATACTTCACAGAGGTAAAAAAATATTGTGTGGATACCAAAATATTTGTGAAGTAATACAATTTATACGTTTAAAAATTAAACATCAACTAATACCTTCAGAATATAAAAATCTGAATTTACAGATCCGACTAGACTCAGTACAAGAGATGAATTAGGTGTATATATATATGAGGGTAGTTTGAAAAGAAAATAATAAAGATTAATAACTCTAAAAACTTGGTGACTCCAATACCTGGTATCTACATACAACTAAATTTTTAAAATAATTGTAGGATATTCAGAAAATATTCAACTAACTATAAAAATAAAGGTTGTCTCTGCTGTCAAAAAAGGACGCTGAAACTAAGCGCCATCTCAGAAAGCTAGTGATGACCACCAACAGAATATATTGGAAAATATTTGTCCATAGAGTCACCAAACGTTTTGAAATTGACCTGATGGACACTAATAACAACAACCTCTCTATAAAAGCCAAGATCGCCTCTCCCGTCAAAATAGATGCTAAAACTAAGGTCTTTCTTTTGACCGTCGCCGAAAACTAGCGGACTCAGGTCAGTCACAAAGCCACAACACCAGCTTTGGTAAACCTGGAGACCATCGTTTCGGGCTAATTGCCCTGTTCAGTCCAGGGCGGACTTTATACCTTGAAATCAACGAGGGATCAAATGAAATCTTTACAATCTACCCGAAATATGTTGTTTAGCTTGTAGAGTATCTAGCCTAAATAGTTTTAGCGTCAATTTTAACAGGAAAGGCGACATTTGTTTTTATAGACCAATTTCATCTTTCGGCAACATTTCCATCTATATTTGACTAATATTACAACATAGTTTGTATATTTTTGTTGAAAGATGCAAAAGAGCCTGCTTTCAGGTAAAAATAGTATTTTGCTGGCTCTTTTACCGCTAGAATGAGAGACAAATAAAAATCTAGTTGTATCATCTTAGCGATAAAACATCACTGGAAGAATCATTTTACACTGCTATGTGGGATCATTATAACTAAGTTTTATTGTAGCTGAAATCTATGTCATTTTCTGAAAATACTGGATATTAAAAATAGCTCAAAATGCAAGATATTCAAATTTTTCTTGGCATTAATAAAATTACACTGATAGACAAAACTTAAGGAAGTTGTATCTTATAGCATATATATATCGGGATTCAGAAAATAACTCTGAGAGATATTTTCTGAATCCCGATATATATATGCTACTAGCCGAATGACCCGGGCAACGCCCGTGTTTTACCCGACTGTAGATGTTACAACGGTGATCCTTAGGTCGCTGGTTCAAATCTGGCTCGAGGGAGCCGGTGAGCACGTGACCTCCCTGTGCGCGCGCATCCGTGACAGAGGCCGATGAGGAAAGACGGTCGAGACTATATATATATATTATAAGGTACAACTTCCTTAAGTTTTGTCTATCAGTGTTATTTATAATATGAACGGCTCATAAGGTAATGTTCTTTGGTTGATATGTACACAAAAAGTTAACATTTATGTTTATTTGACCTTGTGTTGGCTCCTCTGCTGTAATTCACAGGTCCTCTGCAGAGAGTAATTGATGGTGGTGCCACTCTGATATACCTCCCTGTGTTTACGTTCTTTTTTTTTTATTCAAGAATGCCTGGTGTCTCTGTAATTAGAAGAATATCAAGTATTCCCTAGAATTTAATAGTTTTTTTCACCACCCAGGTGTGCAGGAGATGAGGGATGCTGCCCTCTCAGCAGAGCAGCTCCAGGGCAAGATGCTGCAGCTGGTGCGCAGCCAGGGAGTGATGGAGGGACTGCGGGCCCAGCTGCGCCACCGGCTCTACTCTGCCCTGTTGACTGAGCAGCCTGCCCCTCCCCCTGTCCCTCAGGACCATCTCCTGCCCCTCCAGGTAATTCTTGAATGTGCATGGCAGAGATTTGTCCAATCCTGATACATCCTTGAACATTGATGTTCATGGCAGGGATTGGTTCAATCTCTAATCCAGGTTCATCCTTGAACATTGATGTACAAGGCAGGGATTGGTCCAATCTCTAATCTAGATTCATTCTTGAACATTGGTGTATATGGCAGGGATTGGTCCAATCTCTAATCTAGATTCATTCTTGAACATTGATGTACATGGCAGGAATTGGTACAATCTCTAATCCAGGTTCATATTTGAACTTGATATACATGGCAGGGATTGGTCCAATCTCTAATCTAGATTCATTCTTGAACATTGATGTACATGGCAGGGATTGGTCCAATCTCTAACCTAGATTCATTCTTGAACATTGATGCACAAGGCAGGGATTATTCTAATCTCTAATCTAGATTCATTCTTGAACATTGATGTACAAGGAAGAGATTGGTTCAATCTCTAATCCAGGTTCATTCTTGAACATTGATGTACATGGCATGGATTGGTCCAATCTCTAATCCAGGTTCATCCTTGAACATTGATGTACATGGCAGGGATTGGTCCAATCTCTAATCCAGGTTTATCCTTGAACATTGATGTACAAGGCAGGGATTGGTCCATTCTCTAATCTAGATTCATTCTTGAACATTGATGTACATGGCAGGGATTGGTCCATTCTCTAATCTAGATTCATTCTTGAACATTGATGTTGTTGTTGTTTCTTATCCCCTTGTGTAAAGATTACACGAATTCCATGAGTTCATGCTCCTCGAGCTGTTTTATGATGAGCAGCGGCCTCTCCCAAAGGTCCTGTTTAGTGCATCTAATGCAAGCCAAAATGTGTTCTGGAGCTGCAGGTGACAAGCTACATTTTGGGCAAGTGGGGTAGATTTTGTTATTATTTTCTATCTTCAATGGCTTGAGATGGCCTGTTCTAAATCTTGTTAGTGTTGTTTGATGCTGTCTATTTCTGATGTTTAGAGCTCCTCCTGGGTTCACTCCACTGTACCAACTGTGCTTAGGTGGGATCCTCCAGTTCTTGTTTATTTTTGTTTTGGCTACTGTTTCTATTTCTTTAAAAGTAAGTTTATTTTTCTGTGGCAAGGGTTCTTTTGTGCTTTTTTTTGCTAGCACATCAACAGCTTCATTGCCTTCAATTCCAACATGTGAGGGTATCCATTGAAGGTGAATTTTTGAGGTTTTTGAGAGTTTTTGGAGATAACCAATTATGTTCCTGCTTACTTTGTCTCTGAGTTCCCCTGTGTGACTCAAGTGTTGTATGGCACTTCTACTATCAGTAAGAATCCAGATATCTTGATAATTAGTATTTCTGATGGATTTTAAGGCTTCATAGATGGCTATAAGTTCTGATCTGAAGACTGAGCAAAAATCTGGGTTTCTTCTGTTCATTTTCTCAATGCCATTTGTAGTTTTGATGAGACAGCCACTGCCAGTGTGTCCCAACTCATCTCTGCTACCATCGGTATAGATAGTTATTGCATTTTTAGGAATGTTATTAATTATTTCTAATGATAATTGTTTTAAGTATTCTGGATTTTGGTATTGTTTGTTGGTGGGTTCATTTAAAGTGTCATTAAAAATAACATTTTGTAGTGGTTCGCATGGAGAAATCTTTTCTGCTAAATAATTTTTTTCTACTTTATATTTTAAAAATCCATTTCTTTTGGCCAGGTGTAGAGGGCCTTCTTTTTTGAGTCTTAAATTGGATTCCCAATTAAGTATGTAATTGGAAGTTCTGTGTTTGTTTCCATAACTCTTGGTTTTGTTTATATATTTTGGCAGATTGTAGCTTCTTCTATCCTTTAAGGGCATAATGTCTGCCTCGTAAAGTACAATATCGTTAGGGCAGGTATTTCGAAGACCTGTAATAATTCTAGCTGCACTTAGTTGTATCCTTTCCAGTGATTTTAGATTTGTTTCAGATGCTGTACCATAGATTTGATATCCATATTCCAGGATAGGTCTAATTAGAGATGTGTAAGTTAATTTTAGTGTGGTTGCATCGGCTCCCCACTCTCTTCCTGAAATATATTTCAGGATTTTTAATCGGTCTCTTCCTTTTCCAATAACTTCTTCAATATGTTTACTGGAGTTAATTTCTGGATCCAGGGTGTAGCCGAGATATTTAGGATGTTTATTATATTGCAATTGTTGTTCTTTCAGAATAATTTTTGGTCTTATTTTGTATAGTTTCTTATCGGTAGTAAAAAGACAGGTTTCAGATTTTTGGGGGTTAAATTCTAATTTATGTTTATTAGCAAATTTTTCTAGGTGGAGAAGAGTCTTGTTCAAATCCCTTTCAGCTTTTTTCCAGTTAGTGTTACTGCTCCATAGAATAATGTCATCAGCGAAAAGTCCAATATTGGTCTTATGTGAAATTTTTTCTTCTATGCCTGCAATAAATAGGGTGAAGAGAGTTGGGCTAAGGACTGATCCTTGTGGTAATCCTTGGTACAATTTGAAGGTTTTAGATAGAGTTCCATTATATTTGACCCTGATGTATCTATTTTTAAGGAAATTGTTTATCCAAGTGATAGCTTTTCCATCAATTTTGAAATGCTTGTATAATTTTGTAATTAACTTGTTTTTCCATACTCTCTTTATCAAAAGCTTGTGTAAGGTCTAAAAAAGCAGCTATGGTGTGGCTAGTTGGTTTTCTGTTTTGTGCATCTTTTACCTTTTGTGTGAAAAATAAGAGTTGGTCTATTGTCCCATGTCCTTTCCTAAATCCATATTGTTCTTCTGGTAAGAGATTTCTTGTGTCAAGGTGGTAGGTAAGTCGTCTGAGTATAATTTTTTCCATTAATTTGCAGCAAATACTTGTGAGGGAGATAGGTCGATAGTTTTTTGGGTCATCAGCAGATTTGTCAAGTTTTTTAATAGGAATTATTGTTGCAGTTTTCCAGTCTTGAGGCAATTTTCCAGTTTTCCAGGAGTTATTGAAAATATCAAGAAGTATTTCTTTGCCATTTTTGCCCAAGTTTGATATCATTTGGCCATGGATTCCATCTGGCCCAGGAGTCTTGTTTAGGTCAGTGTTTTCTAATGCATAATCTAGCTCTTTCATATTGATTTTTTCATGGAAAATATTATGAGTGCTGGTGAAATTTTTACAGTCATGAATAATCTTTCGGGCCTTTTTTTCAACTTTCTTATCTTTTATTTCAAATTTGATTTTACTACTTATTTGATATGAATTACCTAAAAGATTAGCAGCATTTTTGTCATTAGTTGCTGGGGTACCATCCGTATTCTTAATCATATTTGTGTTTTCAGTTTGTGGCTGGGCTCTGTCAATTTGTTTTGCCAAATGCCAAAGTTTTGAATTCGGGTTTCTTGGGTTCAGGTTTTCACAAGTTTGTTTCCATTTTTCCCTTTTCATATTTACATATAACCTTTTTATTTTTGCATTCACAATGTTCAGTTCAGTTCTACAATTTGTTTGGTTTTGGGTGCACTTTTTTTGTAGTTCATTTCTTTTAGTTATAAGTGTTTGAATATCTTTTGCCTGGTGTGTATAATTTGGAATCCATTTCTTAATATTACCTCTTGGTATTGAAACTTTGGCTGCTTTAATAATGGTGTTTTTGAAAGATATCCAATTTTGTTCCAGATCTTTTATTCTAGTGGGTGCTTTTCTAAAGTCTTCATTGGTGTTTTTCTGGTAAAGATTCCAATTAGCCTTTTTGAAGTTCCAGAATTTTTCTTTAATTGAGCTGGTTTTGGTCTTGGTACTAATTTCTATCAAAATAGGCAAATGATCACTTCCAATACTTTTTAATATTTGCCATTTGAATTTGTGGAAAATGTCAGGACTGGAGAAACTTATATCAAGTGCTTGTGCAGTATTATAGCTGTAGGAATGGTGGGTGGGATTCCCATCATTTAAGCACATGAAGGCATTGTCGTCAAATATGTTTGAAAGTATTTTGCCTCTTGGGTTTGTCATGGAACATCCCCATAGTTGATGTTTGGCATTAAGGTCACCTACAATAATAGTGTTGTCTGTAAGAAATTGAGTCATTGTTCCATCGTCAATAAGTTTATTGTTTGGTGGGTGATACATATTGAATATGTCGATGGTTTTGTTTTGACTGAGGTAGACTTTGATACCTTGGGCTTCGAGGTCTGATGTGTTTGGAATATTAATGGCTATGTCTTCATAGTACAAATTCTTGATTAAAAATGCAAGGCCACCCCCTTCTTTATTTCTGTCTTTTCTGAGGATATTATAGTTTTTATATTTGAGATTGTACTTTTCATTTAATTTGGTTTCCTGTAGGGCTATAATTTGTATCTTTTGTTTTTCAGCTATTTCCATTATTTCTTCTAATTTTATTTTTGTTGCTGTTGAGCACAATCCATTTATGTTGCACTGCAAAATTCTCAATTGCTTGGAAGCTGCAAAGTTAGAAGTTTGTGGAGACTGTATTATACTTATCGGACAGAACCCTCTACCTAAGTCCTGACCGCGCCCCTGTTTATTCTGCGCGACGGGCGATGCAGCATGCAAATCAACATCTGATCTCATGGAATGGGGTATAGGGGTGCAGCTTTCGTTGATCATGGCATCATGATCCAGGCACACTTTGGTGAAAGTCTGACTTTGCCTGTAGTTTGAGGCCGTTCCTAACATGGAAGCAGACGCCTTTGCTGCCGACTCTAACATGAGTACAGACATGAGTACAGAGTACATGAACATTGATGTACATGGCAGGGATTGGTCCAATCTCTAATCCAGGTTTATCCTTGAACATTGATGTACATGGCAGGGATTGGTTCAATCTCTAATCCAGGTTTATCCTTGAACATTGATGTACAAGGCAGGGATTGGTCTAATCTCTAATCCAGGTTCATCCTTGAACATTGATGTACAAGGCAGGGATTGGTCCAATCTCTAATCTAGATTCATTATTGAACATTAATGTATAAGGCAGGGATTGGTCCAATCTCTAATCTAGATTCATTCTTGAACATTGATGTACAAGGCAGGGATTGGTCCAATCTCTAATCTAGATTCATTCTTGAACATTGATGTAAATGGCAGGGATTGGTTCAATCTCTAATCCAGGTTTATCCTTGAACATTGATGTACATGGCAGGGATTGGTCCAATCTCTAATCCAGATACATCCTTGAACATTGATGTACATGGCAGGGATTGGTCCAATCTCTAATCCAGGTTCATCCTTGACCATTGATGTACATGGCAGGGATTGGTCCAATCTCTAATCTAGATTCATTCTTGAACATTGATGTACATAGCAGGGATTGGTCCAATCTCTAATCCAGGTTTACCCTTGAACATTGATGTACATGGCAGGGATTGGTCCAATCTCTAATCCAGGTTCATCCTTGACCATTGATGTACATGGCAGGGATTGGTCCAATCTCTAATCTAGATTCATTCTTGAACATTGATGTACATAGCAGGGATTGGTCCAATCTCTAATCTAGATTCATTCTTGAACATTGATGTACATGGCAGGGATTGGTCCAATCTCTAATCTAGATTCATTCTTGAACATTGATGTACATAGCAGGGATTGGTCCAATCTCTAATCCAGGTTTATCTTTGAACATTGATGTACATAGCAGGGATTGGTCCAATCTCTAATCCAGGTTTATCTTTGAACATTGATGTTCATGGCAGGGATTGGTCCAATCTCCTACTCAACAAGTACCATGTTAAACATGTTATCAGGGAAGTGTGCATGTGAGGATGAAGTAAGTTCACCACAAGGATGTGAGCAGGTGTCCAACTGGCTGGTCCACCACCACCTTCAGCACCTCCAGTACCACTACACACTCTCCACCTTCCGCACAGAGGCCGGGCTCGAGAACCTCGCGCTGGGAGAGAAGGATGTGCTCATGCTGCTGGGACTGAACGCCTGCGCGGACAGCAGTTTGCTGATGGCCCTGGTGCAGAACTTGCTCAGCTATGATGGCCAGCAGCTCTACCAGAAACTGCTTCATCCCACAGTGGACTCCACCAACCTGCTCTTCTTCAGCACCGTCAAGAACAGCAAGGTTCCTCAGGTACCTTGTTGTGTGGTTCCATTAGATATTGACACTTTCAAATGGCAGGGGACCATATAAAACCTAATTTTTTTCGCCTATCCCTAGTACATGTGGTACAGGCCATAATAATCATGGTGGGTAGAAGTAGGCAACTGCTTTTACTGTAAGTTCACCACATGTCTACACATGTGAAAAGCATTTCAACTTTTCACCTACAAAAAAGCCTAATTGTTGAATATATTAGCCAATCTTGTGATATGATGTGATTAATTTTATTATTAAAATTTTCAATGATGAACTCTTCTAAATATTCCATATGATCTCTTGATCACAAGGTTGTAATTTGGTGAAAATGGCAACTTATTATGTACTAAATATTTAGGAATAATATCTATGGTATATATGCATCTATATGGTACTGAAATAATAGGTACTTTTCATTAAATAACGTTTTGTGCCTAATTTTTAAATATAAGGAATAAAAATTTTACTCTTGATACAAGCATTTGTACTGTGTATGTGTTTGCCTAGTCCAAAGGTTAAAATTTTAAAGCACCTGGGTTGGGCATATATATTCAGACATTTGAATTGCAGAAAAATGTAAATTATAGAGAAGATTGAGCTCACTGTATATGTTGGGGGTCAACCTTTCTTATTTAAACTGGTTCAAGAATGTGCTGGTGAACTTCATGCACAGTCAAACTCTGGTGCTTCTGGGGACTTGGTCCAAAGCACATCATAAGAGGAATAAAGATACAACAGTATATAGGAAATCATAAAAGGACAATTTAAAGGCTTAGCAGTGGGAACAAAAGAGAGGATAAAGATAAGTAAAGCTGGAATGTTAAATTACTGTATTAAAGTTGGTAACCATTATCTCAAGTGGCATGAGTGACCTACCATCTTCAGTGACCAGCTCTGAAAATTCTATAAACTTGACATTTTCACCAAGGAGACAATGTTTTACCATCTCTCACAGCAGGTTCTTCTGTATTTACTTCCTTTATAGTTGTCTGCAAGGTAGGATTTATATACAGTGTTTGATCCTCTGCCCCTAGAATGAACCAAGCACCAATGAAAGGACTTTTTAAAACAAGGAATCTCTCTCTGGTGAAACCTTTCCACAATGACCAACGTGAAGCGACACTGACTGAAGTGGCTGTGTATCCAGCAACCTCAGGAGCAGCAGGAGGGCCGGGAACAGCGGATGGCAGCTGAAGAAGCCAGGCTGGAGCGGCTGCGGGCTCAGCTGGCCAAGGAAGAGGCCGCTCTACAAGCTGCCCAGGCCAGGCTCCAGGTGGAGGTAGATGCACAGAGTGCCAGGCTGGCCCGGGAGAAGGAGGGTCTACTGGAGGACATTAAGGTAACCGGAGATTTTACTCTCTTTGCTGGGTAGATGAGGCTCAATGGTGACCCGAGAGTTGTCACATTCCAACTACAAGATGATAATTATAAATAAAAGGCAATTTGCTGAGGGAAGAGTTTATTTTTATATATAACGGTACAATATAAGCTTTCTGGCTCAACAGCCCTTTGACAGGTATAACTATGATACAAAAATTTTACTACCAAAAGTTTTAGTAATATAGTTATACCTGTCGAAGGGCTGTTCAGCCAGAAAACTTGTATTACCGTTATATATAAAAAGAAACTCTTCCCTCAGTGAATTGTCTTTTATTTATAATTTTATACCGAAAAGGGATTATAATATTAACAAGGTAATAAGATTAAATCTCCAAATAAATTAATAGTGTGTGATGTTTCAGTAACAACTCTGAAATGTCACATGTGATATTAATTTCTTTGAATTTGTTCTTATTACCTTGTAGTTCTAATCTATAATCCAAACTGTACCTTATCATTGTCAATAACAGTAGGACCAGTCACACATACGGTTGTTACCTTTCATTGTCTTGATGAGCTGTGGCATATTTCTCTCTCACCTCACCAAATAAGTAGCCTATATGTGGTACACACACATTGATATAGCACAGTACCAATTAAAATACAGTTAAACCTGTCTATAGCACTCCCTCTTGGGACTCACCAAAATAGGGTGCTATAGAAAGGGGATGCTATAGACAGGTCACTTTTAATGTAATTCGCATCATACTACGTATTTAAAATCGGGCAATATAAAGAGGTAGGCGCTATTTAGAGGGGGCACTATAGACAGGTTTAACTGTATTAAAGTAATAGACACTTTGGCCACAGAAGAGTTTTTATTTTTTTCGACCTTTCGACAAAGATCAGGAAAAAATTTAAAAAATAAAAGATTATGGAAAGACTTTAAAAATATGTTTGCGGTATATGGACATTCCTGCGTGGTCTTTCAATTTAACCCAACATCAAGTTATCGCAACTCATAATCAAATATTTAACTAACCAAAGACTATGATCTTGGGAGGTAAAAAAACTATTACTTAAATAGAATAATATATAATAATAATACTATTTACAAAGGGGTCGGTGGAAGGATGGTCTAAACCATTGGTTTTCGACCGCTATGACCCGGGATCGATTCCCGCATTAGGCACTTTTTTTCTGATAAAAAAAAAAAAAAAATGCTCCAATGGCCCCTGATTCTTGCAAAAGTCCAATCCCACCAACAAGTGCAAGCAACCAAATGGGGCTCTGGCACATTTATAAGTGCAAAGTCGAACTGCTTTTCACATGTGTAGACATGTGGTGCACTTACAGTAAAAGCAGTCGCCTACTTCTACCCACCATGATTTTCATGGCCTGTACCACGTGTACTAGGGATAAGCTAAAAATAATAATAAAGATAGCACACAATATTATATAAAAATCCATCGTAAAGATAGAGGTTGCCTGGCCAGCATTCTTCTTTCTATGAAAAATAGACACTTCGGCCAGTTAGAGTTTTTTATTTTCTCAACGTTTATTGTACTAAATTTGAAAAATCACGTGAGAACGTCCTTGCAACCTCAGAACAATTTTTCACACCTTGACAAATGCTTTATTTTTATTTACTTCTCCTGACGAAGACAAAATATTTTTGTCGAAACATTGAAAAAATAAAAAACTCTAACTGGCCGGGGGAGTGTCTATTTTTCATAGAAATAAAAATCCATGTTTATTATTAGAGTAGAGCACTAACACACAGAACTTCTATACTCTGAGGATGGTGCCAATGTGGGTATTGAAGCATCACATATGAAATACTTATTTGGTGTCTTCTATGAATGGGGAGTAGGTGGACAATTGTCCTAAACTGTTGGTTTTTGACCATTGCAACCCGGAATTGAATCCCGATCAATGGACACTTTTTTTCGAATTAAAAAAGAAAATAATCCAATGGCCCCTGATTCTCTTAAAAGTCCAACCCCACCAGCAAATGCAAGTAACTAAACAGTAACCAAAAATCAACGAATAGTTGATATTTATTCCGATAGATGGTGCAAGCCTCAAATCAGCAACTTTGAGTTTCTCAATAAGGAGATGCCCCCTTTATTTTTCTTTATCTATGCTCCTTATCCCAGTACAATATCCAATTTGTACTATTTTTTCACATAGAGATATATTAAAATGAAGGCATATTTTGGATCAAATATATTTATTGAAAACAAAATTCAATATTTCGATGAGGCCGTTCAACTATCTTCTTCTAGAAAATTAAATTCCTTATAAGCAAATCATCCACGTGATACAAACAAGCCTTTTTGTGCATCACGCAGATGATTTGCTTATAAGGAATTCAATTTTCTAGAAAAAGATAGTTGAACGGCCTCATCAAAATATTGAATTTTGTTTTTAATAAATATATTTGATCCAAAATATGCCTTCATTTTAATGTATCAAAAATGGATTTCTCGATATTCAACATAGAGATGTGTGTATGAGGAGAGAAGGATGAAGTGTGATGGTGCTGTGTGGCAGGGGAGGGAGGAGGGACGGAGCCTGTATGACTCCAGACTGACCAGACTGGACCAGCTGGAGCAACGGCTGCTCCACCAGCAGAGGATGTAAGGGACACTCTCTTGTTGTTGTATCTTATCCCTTTGTGCAAAAATTACACAAATTCCACAAATTCATGCTCCTCAAGCTGTTTGATAATAAGCACCGGCCTCTCCCCAAGATCCTGTTTAGTGCATCTAATGCAAGCCAAAATGTGTTAGGGAGCTGCAGGTACCAAGCTACATTTTGAGAAAGTGGGGTTGATTTTGTTGTTATTTTTGATCTTCAATGGCTTGATCAGGGATCATGATGTCTTGAAAATGGATCATGGTGCCATAATCAACGAAAGTCCATTCCATGAGTACCACTCTGTACAGCCCTCATACATTACAACCAGGTCTGCTCACCAACTAGCAAGATAAGATGATGCAAGGTTTCCTGTTGAAGAAATGTGTTCTTTGAGAGGAATATTAACATTTACATATTTCCGTAGTGTTATCTAGTGATATATAGATGCAGAACTTTGTCATTTTGTAGGAAAAAATTGATGAGAAACTCTCACATAAGGATTTGGATATTATTGTAGTTTTGTAGGGGTATTAACAAGGCCTATATAATTAACTATTTTTCTTTTTCAATTCAACAAATTATGTTGGATTGACCACATATGGCTGAGAAAATTCAATACGTTAATTGTTCATATACATAGTTTGTAATTATATATTATTTAGACACATTCATAAACTACAGTAGAACCTCTTTCTAAAAGACCCTAGTTGCAGAGTCGAAGTGTTCTTTAGAAAGAGCTGTTCTTTTACCAGAGTGCAGCTAATTGGTTAAAATGGTAATTTTGGTGAAAGATGTTCTTTGTATAGAGGTGTCTGCTAACATGAGTGTCTGTTGATAGAGGTTCTACTGTATTCAAATTTCTGATATGTTGTTTGATTTTTAATTTAAAAAGTATGAGCTGTTCCTTTTAAATTGGAAGGTAGTGTCTAAGAGAAGGGGGTTCAGTAGTTTCTAGAGAACCCCTGGAAGACCTGGGTGTGTAGAACAGGGATGGTTGCAGGCTGAAGGAAGAGGAGAGCCGGGTGGAACATAGGTGGCTGGAGGCAGAGCAGGTCAGTGTCTCACCAATTACTTGCTGCATGGTCTAACCATGGTCAAACCTTATTTCTCTATTAAGATATAACGTATGTAATACTATCTATAATTGCTATGTTTTCTCAATAAGTATGTTGTTGTTGTTGTTGTTTCTTATCCCCTTGTGTAAAGATTACACAAATTCCATGAGTTCATGCTCCTCCAGCTGTTTTATGATGAGCAGCGGCCTCTCCCAAAGGTCCTGTTTAGTGCATCTAATGCAAGCCAAAATGTGTTCTGGAGCTGCAGGTGCCAAGCTACATTTTGGGCAAGTGGGGTAGATTTTGTTGTTATTTTCTATCTTCAATGGCTTGAGATGGCCTATTCTAAATCTTGTTAGTGTCGTTTGATGCTGTCTATTTCTGATGTTCAGAGCTCCTCCTGGGTTCACTCCACTGTACCAACTGTGCTTAGGTGGGATCCTCCAGTTCTTGTTTATTTTTGTTTTGGCTACTGTTTCTATTTCTCAATAAGTGTGCATAGGCACAGTGTATCTTCTAAGTGTGCTATTGCTCCAGGTGCGGGTGACTCTGCGTCAGGTGGAAGTTGACTTGAAGACCACACGGGCGGAGAACGAGATGTTACAGAGACAGGTAGGTTGGTGTGTTCTAGGGATACCATTGTTGTGATATCTTTTTTCATCATTGATTCTATGTAAATAATATAATCATCTTTGTTTGCTCTCTTATATTTAGTTTCAAGCTGGGTTTTATCTCTCTGCCATCCCCCCAGATATTAAAATTGTTGACTGTGGCGCTAGCTGACCAACTCATAGTAACAGCTGACTGATATTCTCTGACTGCGACCTGAACCAATCCTAATGAAGATCACATAACCAGTAGTGGTAAAACTAAACTGCCACAATCCCCTTGACTCAGATGTTATGTTCCTTTAATCAATATACACTGATGACCTCAGTCCCATCCATCTTTCAAGCTCTTTCTGAAATTTATTCTTTTGAAAAGCACAAAATTTTTTCAATTGTTAGATATTAGACATTAGCATGGAGGGCTCTTGGATGTGAGGCTAACGACTGATGAAGGGGGGATCCATTCTCAAGGTCACAGAGATGGCGTGTTATTGCTTTTTATTAATTTATGCCTAACTGGCCTTGTCCTTATTGTTTGCGGAAGAGCATTGCTCGATGCAAATATTTATATGTAATTATACTGTCCTATAAGCTTATGTCCATAGTTTTCTTGAAAATCATTTCTGAGATTCTACCTTTCAGGGCTGCATATATAAGCAGAATTGTCCAATACAGTATTAGAGCTCTAAGAAGTGGTCTGGTTGATTAAATTGGCGAAACCACTGGGAGGGTTCACCACTGATGAGCCAAGCCCTCCCAACATATTTTTTCATCACAGTAAGGGCAGTAGAAGTTTGTATTATGTATAAAAGAAACATTCATGCTTTTAAATCCTTTCATTTTATATGTATAGATGGCGTGTTATTGCTTTGTGATAAAATCTAAGTCCCAAGTGATATTATTATAGCAAGGTTTGTCTGTACACATCAGAGAGGTTTTACTGGATGTGTGTGTGAATATTTTTATCATTTCTTACACAGGTTCATATAAACAATCCTTAACTATATCACTGTATGCATACACAACTGCTACTGTTGATTAAACCAGGGTAGGCAGAGTGTTGTCTGTGCAGAACCGGGAGCTACTGGAGCGGGCAGCGCAGCAAGTTGACTACCCAGTCCTCCAGTCACGGCTGGAGCTTGCGCGGCACCAGCTGGCAGGACTACAGAGGGAGTTACCTGCCCGACAGGTTGGTCCTACCTGTGCCCTGTTGACAGCAGTCCGTAACTGTCAGTTGAGCAGCAGATGGAACAGAGACTGTGGGAGCTGGAGTCCGCCTCTAACCAGCTCCACACCCGCTGGAGACAGGCCCATCAGTCCCTGGTGGGGGAGCTGGAGCAAGTCCGGGAGTCTAACACCCTCCTTCTGGCCAAGTATATTGTTCCCTTCTCTCTAACACAGAATAGGATGGCAATATCTTCACAACTATCTCTCTCTAAATCAATGGATTCATATATCAACCAGTAACTGGTTGTTCAACAATAACAATAAAATGACTGTACCTTCTAATACACTTGGTCTTTGGGGAAAGTTAAGACCACAACCTACTAGTGCATGTCAGAATGATTTAAATATAAAAGGGATGACCTGAGAAAATGAGCTTTGTCTTAAAGAAGAAAGGAAAGGATAAAAAGAATGGAAGATAGACAATTAACATAATTTTATTTATAAGGCACAATTTGGATTATAGATTATAAACACAAGGTAATAAGACCAAATCCATATAAATAAATAATGTGTGACGTAATGTTTGAAGATGGTAACAACGCTGTTACCGAAACGTCACACATTATTTATTTATTTGGATTTGGTCTTATTACCTTGTGTTTATAATTTTATTTACATCTTGTCTATACATGCAAAAGAGCACAGTCTGCACTATTTTAAAATTTTAAAACTATATACAATGAATATGGCGCCTCTGCCACCGCTGCAGAGTTTGGTGGAGAATCGCCAGTGGGTCTTCAGCAACACCACGCATTTCGCGATCTATGAAGAAAACGTATATCGCGTGCTTCGGCGATGAGGAGATGGTAATGGCGTGGTCCTTGAGACCAACTGGTAATGGAAGATAGATAAGTGGGAATTCAAGGAGATGGAATTTGTTCAGCAGTGGGTTGAAATAAACTTAAAATACTTATGAAAAAAATATGCCACTCCCAATCAGAATCTAGGGTTGAATTAAAGTCAGTGTTGAATCATAGTCCGTTAAAGTAAAGTAAATAGGTTGATTGTGTATGTGGGATTTGAAAACTGTTGAATAAAGTTGGCTGAATATTAACGAAGTTATATGTATTTTTTCCAATGTTCTATTTTTCAGTCAGAAACTATTTCTCTGCTTGAGTAGCTCTCAAAATGTCACTCCCAGGTTTCATCCAGTCTGGTAAAAATATCCTCAATTTTGAGATAGGTTAGATTCTGCGCACAAACCTATTCCTTGTTGTCCCTTAAATAAAGTATTAAATTATTGGAAACTGCACATTTATTCTATTAGGCCCATAGAATCCTCCAGTACCTGCACATACCTTACATATCCTTGCAGAGCTATCTCTAAGTCAATACTGTAAATTTATACAACTCCGTCTTTGCCTGTCCCAAGCCCGGATGAAAAAGGAGGAGGATGAGCAGTAAAAAGCTCGCCAAAAAAACCTGAGCTCAGCTCGACTGGCTGATAGTACCCTGTAAGGGCTAATGATCCAGGGATACAGGATGAGCAGCGTTTGTACTCCATGTTAGGAGTGGCTGCACATGGCATCTGTTCATCATGTCAGAGGAGGCTATTTCTTTTGGAACTAAGTCGGCCTGCCACTGAGTAGTGCTCCCATTCTTTATGACAAAGGCATTCTACTTCGCCCAGTAGATAAGAAAGAAGAAGAAGAAGACTATCTTATACATTAAATTGATAAACCAGAAGGATCAGTTTTACTGAGGTAATGTTCTTCCAAATACTTCAAAATTCCTTAGAGCACTGGCTCATGAACAATTTTAACAGGTCCTTGGAGATTTTTACCTGTATGCATTAAAAAAAAAAGTATTTTAAAAAATATATTTTTATGTGAATGCCCTAAATTTTAGGATTTAGATTTTTAAAAATAAAATGAGTTAACTTATATAGTCTTTTAAATGTCTAGTAACGTTTTTTTTTTTAAATGCAGGTATGCAATTTTTTTTTTCTCAGAAATTTTACTTGTCCAAGAGGGTCTAAAATGGTTGGAAAATGGTAATTCAGAGTCAGACAATCACCTCCCTGCAAATAATCTCACCACAGGAAGAAACCCAAGTGCTGTCTGGTGTAGTGTATCAGGGCTAATAATCCAATAGGGATTTGGTTCCAGCGGGTTTACTCATGTAAACATTGAAACCATCTCATCCAACTTCAACAGGAAAACAAGTGGGAGGATCACTGTTTTTCTAACTGAACAGTAATTGCTTCTTTTTTTTTAATGGCAAAAAAAATAATATTTTAAAAATTGATTTAATTTTTATAGTTATCGATTCATTATAAAATATTGCCTTCAATACATAGGTGTGTAAAGCATTAAGATCACCAGTGTTTGTGTGCCCAACCTATGATGCTTCACACTGCCATCAACTGGTATACTTATGTCATTGGTGCCAGCAAAATTATTATTTGAAGATGATTTCTGACCATGGTACATGTATGTTATAGGAATGTAAGAACTATTTGGTTTGTCTGTTGTTGTTGTTTCTTATCCCCTTGTGTAAAGATTACATTAATTCCATGAGTCCATTCATGGAATGGGGTGTAGGGGTGCAGTTTTCGTTGATCATGGCACCATGATCCAGGAACACTTTGGTGAAAGTCTGACTTTGCCTGTAGTTTGAGGCCGTTCCTAACATGGAAGCAGACGCCTTTGCTGCCGACTCTAACATGAGTACAGACGCATCTCCTCCGTATCCCTGGAGTGGGACCCTTGCTGAGGTCTATCAACCGGGTCAGTTGAAGTCAGGATTTTTAAAGAGGTCTACTCCTCTTCTAACAATGCTGCTGTTGGTCCGCGACTGGCTATTCGTCAGAGTTATTCTGCTTGTTTCGCAGCTGGCCTTCATATCTGAAGGTCGTTCCTCTATCCACCACCTGGGGACGCACCCTATAACAGTCAACTCTGCCAAGGGATTTGGTTTGTCTATTTACTAAAGGCATCCTTGGATGTTTATATATGGTTTAGTATGCTCTGTATTTATGATTTAGAGGGCTACTAACATTACAACATTAATCTCTGATCACTATTCTATGTCAATCATAGTCTTTTCATAAATATATCTAAAACATTTATTTTAGACAGTTTTGTTGTGAGGGAAGATAATAAAGTACCGTGTGTGTGGAGCAGGAATGAGCTCCTGCGCAAGCAGCTAGGGCAGTCTTCAGAGCGGCGAGCTACCACACCTACTGTACCAAGCTACACCACAAAGAAAGAGCCTCCACCCATCGTGTCTGACGCCCATCGAAGGTTCCAGGCTCTAGAGAAGGAAGCCCTGGCTCTGGAGCGGAAGCTAGAGGAATTCAGATCTAAGAACTCTTGGCTGGGCTCCACACTGCTGACTGGCATGAAGCAGGGTCCCCCTCAGTTCCCCATCCCATCCTCCTGGAGTCCTCCTCCCATCTCTATAGCCCCGTCCTCAGACTCCAGCCCATCTCCCCATCCAGACCTCCCCACTTTCCAGTACCTGGAGGCCACTGATCTACCAGCTCCTAAGACCTCCACTCCCCAATTTCTACCGCCCCACAATACACTTCCTAAACTACCTGTCTACTCCCCACCAACTTTCCTTAACAGCAATGTGTCAGCATCCATTTTACTTCGGGAGGTCCAACAGGAGTCAGTAGCTGTCAATCCTCCCACTGCCACCCAGCCTGGACACCCTAACATTCTGCCCACACTTCAGGAACCAAATACCTCACAAGCTTTCAACCTAAACAGACAAAGCAGATTGTCTTTTTCCAAGAACATCTCAAGTTCTGTGGATGTATTAGACAAAGGGAAGCAGATCTCTAATTATAATTCTGTAACCAATGATTTAACCACAGATTCTTTCTTTAAATCAGATTCGAAAGTTGTCATCAATACTGATGCTAATATCAAAGATTTCCAGCCAATTCTCTTATCAGAGGTGAACAGGGAAATCCAACGTGATGAGGAGATAATGGCGCAGGGATCTTCAAATATCAACACTCCAACCCAAGCTTTAGAACCAGAATCCCTGACCAAGCCTGCAACAAAAAGCCAGAAGCAATTGGAAACTTTCAGCCATTCTTCAGATATAGGCCTTACAAGTAAGCAGAATACAAGGGGTTCAGAAGCACCTCCTGGAAAATTAACAGATAATCAAGAATTTAGGCTAAGGAGAGGGAGTAGTGAGGCCCAGATAAACGAAGATTTCAACACAGTGAACTCTAGTAGAAACTTGGTTCGTCAACCTCAGGTGCCAGAAAAGTCTGTCGCCATCCAGCCAAATTCTGATAGTGAAGATGGCTCAGACCAAATGGCAGCAAAGTTCCTCATGGCTGGTACGACCTCAACACATTACGATTCTGATATGCCTCAGTCAACCAAAGACTTCTCCCATTCCAATGAGTCTGGAAAGATTACAGTGTCCAAGGAACATTCCAGTGAGACTGACAGAATCTCAGTGCCCAAGGAACATCCCAGTGAGACTGGCAGAATCTCAGTGCCCAAGGAACATTCCAGTGAGTCTGGCAGAATCTCAGTGCCTAAGCAACATTCCAGTGGGTCTGAAAAAATCTCAGTGCCCAAGGAACATTCCAGTGAGTCTGGCAGAATCTCAGTGCCCAAGGAACATTCCAGCCACGACAACTCACATAGGGAAACAGCCACTACCCAGAAAGAATCAAGCAAGGCATCCTCACTCACATCCAGCATTGTCAGAGGACCCACCAAGGAGGTTCCCCAACGTGATCAGATCAGACCTCCACTAACAAGAGAGATTCTCCAGCCTGCCAAGCCACCGGGGAAATCCCCACTGACCATCACATCCTTACAGAAGTCCTCAGCCAGCCCGGCCAGGTCTCCTATCACCCGAGAACTGATCCAACAGAGGGGCGATACCAAGGAGTGGCTTGGTCCCACAGGCCGGCAGTCCAGCGATTCATCTGTATCTGACGACATGGTGTCAGCCGCGAAGAAGCCTTCCCAGAAAAGGCGAACCCCGGCCAGCGGAGATGCAACAACCAATCAGCAACCTCTAGTCAAACCAGACGATTCCTCAAGCGAAGCTTCGCTCTGGTAAAAGCCGTCCATATTGCCTTATTTATTTATTTATTTATTGGAAATAAAGTAAATTTTACACACGCCTTCTTTCTGTGTCATTCTAGAACCTTTTATGATTGGTAGATGGAATGTTTCCTTAGTTGTTTATCTGCTCCCTTCTGAACAAGAAAGAAATGATGATCTATCAATATATTGAACCAGGAAGAAAGACATTGGATCGATTGTTTTGGATATTTTTTGGTTAGAGATTCCCAATGAGAGAGTTAACTGACCCTTGAGAGGTGTAAAAGGGCTAGAATGGGTTTTATAACCCATATATAGTGCACAGTGAGGGCAGGCCTTGCCAGAACGTTATGGTCCTGTCTGTGGAAAGAAAGAACAGGTTGTGCCAGGGAATCAACAGACCTGTTGATGCACAGTAAGGACAGGTTGTGCCAGGGAATCAACAGACCTGTTGATGCACAGTAAGGACAGGTTGTGCTAGAATTTCAAAAGACCTGTCTGTGTGCAGTTAGGACAGGCCATGCCAGAATGTCGAAGCAACTAACAGTACCCAATAAGGACAGGCCATGCCAGAATGTCGAAGCAACTCACAGTACCCAATTAGGACAGGCCATGCCAGAATGTCGAAGCAACTAACAGTACCCAATTAGGACAGGCCATGCCAGAATGTCAAAGCAACTCACAGTACCCAATTAGGACAGGCCATGCCAGAATGTCGAAGCAACTAACAGTACCCAATTAGGACAGGCCATGCCAGAATGTCGAATCAACTAACAGTACCCAATTAGGACAGGCCATGCCAGAATGTCGAAGCAACTCACAGTACCCAATTAGGACAGGCCATGCCAGAATGTCAAAGCAACTCGCAGTACCCAATTAGGACAGGCCATGCCAGAATATCGAAGCAACTCACAGTACCCAATAAGGACAGGCCATGCCAGAATGTCAAAGCAACTCGCAGTACCCAATTAGGACAGGCCATGCCAGAATATCGAAGCAACTCGCAGTACCCAATTAGGACAGGCCATGCCAGAATGTCGAAGCAACTCACAGTACCCAATTAGGACAGGCCATGCCAGAATGTCGAAGCAACTCACAGTACCCAATTAGGACAGGCCATGCCAGAATGTCGAAGCAACTCACAGTACCCAATTAGGACAGGCCATGCCAGAATGTCGAAGGAACTGTTGGTGCACAGTAAGAACAGATCATGCCAGAATGTCAAAGCAACTGTCGGTGCACAGTAAGAACAGATCATGCCAGAATGTCAAAGCAACTGTCGGTGCACAGTAAGAACAGACCATGCCAGAATGTTAAGCAACTGTTGGTGCACAGTAAGAACAGACCATGCCAGAATGTCAAAGCAACTGTCGGTGCACAGTAAGAACAGATCATGCCAGAATGTCAAAGCAACTGTCGGTGCACAGTAAGAACAGACCATGCCAGAATGTCAAAGCAACTGTTGGTGCACAGTAAGAACAGACCATGCCAGAATGTCAAGCAACTGTTGGTGCACAGTAAGAACAGATCATGCAGAATGTCAAAGCAACTGTTGGTGCACAGTAAGAACAGACCATGCCAGAATGTCAAAGCAACTGTTGGTGCACAGTAAGAACAGACCATGCCAGAATGTCAAGCAACTGTTGGTGCACAGTAAGAACAGATCATGCCAGAATGTCAAAGCAACTGTTGGTGCACAGTAAGAACAGACCATGCCAGAATGTCAAGCAACTGTTGGTGCACAGTAAGAACAGATCATGCCAGAATGTCAAAGGAACTGTTGGTGCACAGTAAGAACAGATCATGCCAGAATGTCAAAGGAACTGTTGGTGCACACAGTAAGAACAGATCATGCCAGAATGTCAAAGCAACTGTCGGTGCACAGTAAGAACAGACCATGCCAGAATGTCAAGCAACTGTTGGTGCACAGTAAGAACAGATCATGCCAGAATGTCAAAGGAACTGTTGGTGCACAGTAAGAACAGATCATGCCAGAATGTCAAAGGAACTGTTGGTGCACACAGTAAGAACAGATCATGCCAGAATGTCAAAGCAACTGTCGGTGCACAGTAAGAACAGACCATGCCAGAATGTCAAAGCAACTGTTGGTGCACAGTAAGAACAGACCATGCCAGAATGTCAAAGCAACTGTCGGTGCACAGATAGAACAGACCATGCCAGAATGTCAAAGCAACTGTCGGTGCACAGTAAGAACAGACCATGCCAGAATGTCAAAGCAACTGTCGGTGCACAGTAAGAACAGACCATGCCAGAATGTCAAAGCAACTGTTGGTGCACAGTAAGAACAGACCATGCCAGAATGTCAAAGCAACTGTTGGTGCACAGTAAGAACAGATCATGACAGAATATTAAGCAACTGTTGGTGCACAGTAAGAACAGACCATGCCAGAATGTCAAAGCAACTGTTGGTGCACAGTAAGAACAGATCATGACAGAATATTAAGCAACTGTTTTTTTTTATTATCATTTACAAAGCACGCGATATCCGTCTTGGATATTTGCATGCATACACAAGTTTGGGAGCTTTTACAGTAATTATTAATATGATTTTAGTTATTATAATAGAAATTATTAACGTATTTGTCAGTTAGTCAACGATTTAATTACCCTATAATGAATATTAGTGAACATCACAGTTGAGAACAGAAATTTAGAGCTATTTACAGCGTATAACTATTTGCCATTTATTACAGCCCAGGCTATCTATTACTAAAAAACATTCTACAAAATCTATTAAAATTTATATACATATATCTGTTATTAACTATTTGATTTAGACAATTTATATTTATTTGATTTTTGACTCTCAAGTCCTCTACAAGTCGACAGTCCGTTAGAATATGTACAGGATTTTCTTCTTCTGCGCCACATGAGCATTTAGGCGAATCCGTCTTTCTGATCTTGTACAAATATGATCTAAAGTTACCGTGTCCAGTAAAAAATTGAACGTTGTAAAAATTTGGCTTGACATATTTGGGTATTTGGGAATCAGTAAAGAAGGACTTGAAAATGGTGTTAGTCTTCTCATAGTATTTCTGCAATTTTTCCCTTATATAATTAGAAATTATATTCCTACTTGAAGAGTCAAATCGATTGTAATTTATTTCGGTTTTCAGCATGTTAGATTCAATGTATTCAGTAAGTTTGGGGACTTGTGCAAGTATGTGTGTACAATCCGATGATGTTGTACTGTAGGCTTGTATACAATGTTTTAAAATATTATATTGAAGAGAATTTAGTTTGTCCTTAGACTTTTTGTTTATGAATGGATACCATATTGGATAACCGTATGTAATTGTACTTCGATATAATGTCTTATACAGTATCAGTCTTCGTCTAAAGTCTAGACCCCATGCTTTCTTTGTCAGGCCAAATAGGTATCCACTAGCTCTAGTTACTTTTATGATCGTTTCATTAACGTGAGGCGTAAAGTCCAGTTTGCTTCTGACTCGGTGATTTTTAATAGTCACTCCTAGGATCTTAAGTTCTTCAACCGGTTTAATTAACTTGCTACCTGAGACTATTATATCGCTATTGCATTTATATAAATATAATATTTTTGTTTTTTCATCTGACAATTTTAATTTACGACTTTCACACCACTCATTGATTTTTCTTAATACGTTATCTATTGTCTTTCTTAGTTGTTCAGGAGTTTTATTCTAACATATTAACGTAATATCATCTGCATATCCTATTGTTTCACAGTTATCATCCAGATTATTATTCAGTATCTCATTAATAAGAATATTCCATAATGTGGGAGACAGTGGTCCTCCCTGTGGACATCCTTTACTTAGTTTCTTATTAATTTCAGTTGAGGAATATCTAAATCTTATTCTTCTATTATCAAAGTATGATTGTAGAAGTTTTATCATTGAAGCCTGCACACCATCCTCATCAAGTCTTTTCATCAAGGCCGGCCACCATGCATTATCAAACGCTGCACTAATATCCACTGCAATTATTGCTGCATATTCTCTTGTTTTATGTTCTAACGCAATTTTTATTATTTCAGTTAGTGCAGTAATAGTAGATTTCGATCTTCTAAAGCCATGTTGTCGATCACTTAGTAAATTAAAATCTTCATAATATTTTATTATTCTATTATTAATTATTTTTTCAAATATTTTAGAAATGTTGGAATTAAGACATAAAGGTCTATAATTTTTGTAGTTATTAAAATCTGTTTTTCCAGGTTTAGGAATAATTATTGCCTCTGCTCTTTTCCATTCAGCAGGATAGTATTGTATGTCTAAACATTTTTGAAATAGTTTCACCAATATAGGAGCAATAAATTGTTTAGTGTGCCTTATCATGTTGTTAGAGATGTTGTCTATTCCGGGAGATTTCTTTGGATTTAATTTGTCAATTAAGTCGTTAACTTCAGTAATCATAACCATCGGTTTTTCTTTATTGAGTAATTTTAAATTATAATTTCTTATACTTTTATGGGTGTTTGTATCTTCTTCACATTTATCATCTGGAAATAAGTTGTTTAATAATTCCTCACCCTTCTGCAAACATTCCGTGTCAGTATTACCCTCCAAAATTTGCATATTTCTCTTCCGATTAGATCCACTTTTGATGTTTTTGTACACCTTATATAAGTTTCCATAAGGGTTGTTCGACTTGTTTTCCTCCAGAAAAATTCTCCAGGATGCTTTCCTAGCTTTTTCTATTTCCCGTAAATACTTATTTCGTATGCTTTTATAGTATTGTTTAATATGATTAGGGCAATATTTGTTTCTATAGTAACAGTTTCTAAGATAATGACAGTGATCCTTTAGAAGCTGTAAATTCGTATTCCACCACTTATTACCAACATTATTTTTTGTTGTCATATTATTATTTACTTTAAGTGAATTATATGCTGCCTCAATCAGTATGTTCGTAAGTTCTTTTATCGTTTGATCGATCATTTCTGGTGTATCCACTATATCTAATAAGTTTTCAATTTTTTCTCGTTCAGTTCTGTTAATTATCTGACTAAAACTTAACCAGTTCGCATTTTTCTCATTAAATTTCCAAGTGGAATAATATTTTTCTGAACTAAATTGTTCGTTTGTATGTAGTTCAAAAGATATAGCTACATGATCTGAAATTTGCGATATCTGCTGTGTCTTCCAATTTCTGATCGCCGCAATTGCCTGTTTATTCGTTAGTGTGAGATCAATCACACTTGCATCACGACACGTGAAAGTTTTATTATTATGGATGATTAAGTTTATTTCATCTATGATAGGGATCAGTCTGTGTCCATTATAATTTTTCCTGATGTCATACCATAACGGAGCTCTGGCATTGAAATCGCCGCAGATTATCACCGGTATATGTAAGTTTGTGTTAATTAACCTCCTCATAAACTCCTCGTGCTCATTTTTCATTGAATTCGGATGTATATAAATGTTCGAAAGATATATTTTCTTACTTTTTGTTTGTATGGTTATAGTTGTAGCGAATGAGTTAGTGAATTCTGTACTTAATTGAATTTTTAGGCTGCTATTTCTTACAATTATTGCCGTATTTATATTGGGATTGTTCATCAATTGATATTTTGTACAAGGTCCTGGAAATATTACTTCCTCTTTGATTATATAAGGTTCTTGTATCATTACTATATCTGCATTTCTAATTTCATCAGATGCACAAAGCTCATTTATGCAATTTTTGCTTTTTCTGGTATTTTGTTGAATAATTTTAATATACATTAAGAACTCAATAAATTTCTGAAAATTTAGTTTACACTATCTTCAGAGCCTGTTGTGTAATCTGTTCGCTGAATCATCAGGCTGATTTGTTTATTGTAAATTGGGCAGTCCTTAGAATTTGGTTTGTGATCAAGATTGTTATTTTTAAAGTATGGGTGTTTGACGCAGTTGCAACACTTTATTATATTAGAACATTGATGTTGACCCTCTGTACCGCAGTTCACGCATTTTTTCAAGTTTGGGCAGTCGTTTTTCTTGTGGTTAGGGTTGAATATGAAACAGTTCTGACATTGGTTCACCAGGACTTTGTCTCGAACTTCACATCTTTGTACATCAGTATAAATTTTGTTGGCTTTCATTATAGCTTGGTAGGCCCGAGGCGAAACCCTCAGCACCACGTCATGATCAGGTTTATTGGACTTAATTGGGAAAAGTACCTTTAGTTCGTTTTTAAGGTTAGTAAGTTCTGGGTTCATCTCACAAATTGTGTTTGTAAGGATAGATATGTCTGTTGCTTTATTTACATTCTTTATAACAATAGTTGGATCTCTTTGCTTAGGCTTATAAATTTTACATGTTTGGTTCAATTCGTCTATTTTCTTAAAACTCTCAATCAGTTGATCTATGTCTTGTTCGTTGGGTGATTTTAATATTGTACCTTTTCGTGTGTTTATCAATTTTGAGATTTTGGCAGTATTTCCTTTTTGGCGAAATTGCTTTATTGTTTCATTCACCTTTTGGTGTACATGAGCTGTATTTTGATCATCATTAGCAGATATAATCAGTGTTTTCTCATCATTAGTGTATCTATTTTTTTGTAATATTTTATCATTTCTATTTTTGACTATTTCTGCGTATGTATGCGATTCTTTGATTTTATTTTGTTTAACTAATTGTGCTATATCATTTTTAATATCTGTGAAATTACCGTGCAATTGTTCCTCAAATTTATTTATATTTTCGTCCAACTTTAAAAGCTCAGTTACGCTATCTTTGACCTGTTTTATTGTACTTTTAAGAAAACCAAGATCTTGTTTACGTATTGTTTTTTGGTTATTATCAAATTTATCGGAGAAATATTTCCATATTTCATCCAATCGAGCAATTACCAGTGTATTCATTCTTAGAAAATTTGCATGTTACTTAACTTTACTCAATCTTTAAACAAATTAGCGCAGAACTTTAAAAATTAAATCTATCTTTATAAAAGTCAATATTAAGTTTCACCTATCAATTTCAAATTATTAACCAAGAAGAAGTTATAAAAAAGGGAATCAATAAACAATATTTACCGAGTTTGGAAGAGCGATGAGTAAGAACAGACCATGACAGAATATTAAGCAACTGTTGGTGCACAGTAAGAACAGACCATGCCAGAATGTCAAAGCAACTGTTGGTGCACAGTAAGAACAGACCATGCCAGAATGTCAAAGCAACTGTTGGTGCACAGTAAGAACAGACCATGACAGAATATTAAGCAACTGTTGGTGCACAGTAAGAACAGACCATGACAGAATATTAAGCAACTGTTGGTGCACAGTAAGAACAGATTATACCAGAATGTCAAAGCAACTGTTGGTGCACATTAAGAATAGATCATGCCAGAATATCAAAATAACTCTCGATGCACAGTAAGGTGCTAAAATGCCACAGAACATGGTCAAAAAAGTTACTCTAATGAATTCATAGTAAGAAAAATAATTACCTAATATGTGTTGATAATAAGTTCTGATAACCCACTCCTTAATTAAATTGATAGATGACTATCGATAACATTTCTTTTTTTTTTCCCCTTCATTTTATAGAAAAGAACTAGTTACCCACAAAGTGATTAATCAGGGGAGAAACGAGTGTGTAGTATAATTAAAAATCATTTTTTTCCCTTTCATATGGACCTACATTGCCACGAGGCATCCCTTTTTTTTTTTTTGCTTATCCCTAGTACACGTGGTATAGGCCATGATAATCATGGTGGGTAGAAGTAGGCGACTGCTTTTACTGTAAGTGCACCACATGTCTACACATGTGAAAAGCAGTTCGACTTTGCACTTACAAATGTGCCAGAGTCCCGTTTGTTTACTTGCACGCGCTGGTGGGGTTGGACTTTTGCAATAATCGGGGGCCATTGGAACATTAAAAAAAAAAAATCAGAAATGCGATTTCTGATGCGGGAATTGAACCCGGGTCTTAGCGGTCGAAAACCAACGGTTTAGACCATCCTTCCACCGACCCTTTGACTAAAACTCGTGTGGAATAAATTCTCCAAACCAACTCAGATTCTCAACCATCATGTTTTATCTAAAGTGGTCATTTTCCCAAGATCTCGGCAACCATTTTTCCTATATGCAAAGAGTTTTCGGATTCCAATCTTGTCATGCCTTCACTTTCGGTTCTTCCCCCTTATAAAAGGTTTATGCAAATAATAATAATGATTATCTATTTCTAGGCAAAATTACCTTGATGTAGAAACATTGGGGAGTTTCCGAAGGCATTTAGCCTAAAGGAAAACAAATCTTAATGACAGCCTTTTGTTCGTTCCGATCCGGTTCGGAATATGTGTTGGCAGTAGATCTTTTCTAAAACCTCATTTTTTATGTCCATAAATATCTAAAAAAACAAAACAAAATATTGCATTTTATGGTAAGACACTTGAGATGGTTTTAGAGAGTTGAAATTTAATATATTTTATATAATGAGAGAAAATGATGTCGTAATTTTTAAAATCGTCACAGTCATCTAGATACTTTTTAGGCACTTTATGTGCTTGTTGTACAAGGGAGAGTAGTTGAAAATTTATTGTAATCTTTTCATATATCATTAAAACAATAATAAACAATAAGAGGAGCTTCTTGTGTAAATTTCTTTATTACCGCAAGCTTTCGAACAGAACGTTCTTCAACGGGCGTGGATAGTAAAAACGTACTCAGTCTTGAGTACGTTTTTACTATCCACGCCCGTTGAAGAACGTTCTGTTCGAAAGCTTGCGGTAATAAAGAAATTTACACAAGAAGCTCCTCTTATTGTTTATTATTGTTTTAATGATCGTGATTTTAAGAGTTTAATTTCTACAATCTTTTCATATATATTTCTTCTGTTTTAAGTAGTTCTTCTATATTTTATTACCGCTATTGTGTCCATATTTTCCACGCTCACTTCGATACTGACGGAGTGTTCGGATTGTTCTAATTTTCTCAATCCAATTTGCATATCTGAAAGAAAAAAAAGTAGAGTATTTTATCTCCCGAAACAATATCGTCTGCTTCTCAAATGTATGGGAAGCGTCACGTGGCGATTTGATTGGGCTAATACGTCACGTGACTAGGCAGGAGCAGATCGTGATTGGTTAATCTTCGATTAGTGCCGTTGTTGATGGATGGCGCGAGATGCAATTACGATACGGCGGTGGTTATTTAATTACGGGGTACCACCCCACCTGTGTTTACAGTACCGCGTGTCTCCGGGACCTGGGTGTGGACTGGCCGAGTGTTTACAGTACCGTGTGTCTCCGGGACCTGGGTGTGGACTGGCCGAGTGTTTACAGTACCGTGTGTCTCCGGGACTTGGGTGTGGACTGGCCGAGTGTTCACAGTACCTCTTGTCTACGGGACCTGGGTGTGGACTGGCCGAGAGTTTACAGTACCGCGTGTCTCCGGGACCTGGGCGTGGACTGGCCGAGTGTTTACGGTACCGCGTGTCTCCGGGACCTGGGTGTGGACTGGCCGAGTGTTTACGGTACCGCGTGTCTCCGGGACCTGGGTGTGGACTGGCCGAGTGTTTACGGTACCGCGTGTCTCCGGGACCTGGGTGTGGACTGGCCGAGTGTTTACGGTACCGCGTGTCTCCGGGACCTGGGTGTGGACTGGCCGAGTGTTTACGGTACCGCGTGTCTCCGGGACCTGGGTGTGGACTGGCCGAGTGTTTACGGTACCGCGTGTCTCCGGGACCTGGGTGTGGACTGGCCGAGTGTTTACGGTACCGCGTGTCTCCGGGACCTGGGTGTGGACTGGCCTAGTGTTTACGGTACCGCGTGTCTCCGGGACCTGGGTGTGGACTGGCCGTGTGTTTACGGTACCGCGTGTCTCCGGGACCTGGGTGTGGACTGGCCGAGTGTTTACGGTACCGCGTGTCTCCGGGACCTGGGTGTGGACTGGCCGAGTGTTTACGGTACCGCGTGTCTCCGGGACCTGGGTGTTGACTGGCCGAGTGTTTACGGTACCGCGTGTCTCCGGGACCTGGGTGTGGACTGGCCGAGTGTTTACGGTACCGCGTGTCTCCGGGACCTGGGTGTGGACTGGCCGAGTGTTTACGGTACCGCGTGTCTCCGGGACCTGGGTGGGGACTGGCCGAGTGTTTACGGTACCGCGTGTCTCCGGGACCTGGGTGTGGACTGGCCGAGTGTTTACGGTACCGCGTGTCACCGGGACCTGGGTGTGGACTGGCCGAGTGTTTACGGTACCGCGTGTCTCCGGGACCTGGGTGTGGACTGGCCGAGTGTTTACGGTACCGCGTGTCTCCGGGACCTGGGTGTGGACTGGCCGAGTGTTTACGGTACCGCGTGTCTCCGGGACCTGGGTGTGGACTGGCCGAGTGTTTACGGTACCGCGTGTCTCCGGGACCTGGGTGTGGACTGGCCGAGTGTTTACGGTACCGCGTGTCTCCGGGACCTGGGTGTGGACTGGCCGAGTGTTTACGGTACCGCGTGTCTCCGGGACCTGGGTGGGGACTGGCCGAGTGTTTACGGTACCGCGTGTCTCCGGGACCTGGGTGTGGACTGGCCGAGTGTTTACGGTACCGCGTGTCTCCGGGACCTGGGTGTGGACTGGCCGAGTGTTTACGGTACCGCGTGTCTCCGGGACCTGGGTGTGGACTGGCCGAGTGTTTACGGTACCGCGTGTCTCCGGGACCTGGGTGTGGACTGGCCGAGTGTTTACGGTACCGCGTGTCTCCGGGACCTGGGTGTGGACTGGCCGTGTGTTTACGGTACCGCGTGTCTCCGGGACCTGGGTGTGGACTGGCCGAGTGTTTACGGTACCGCGTGTCTCCGGGACCTGGGTGTGGACTGGCCGAGTGTTTACGGTACCGCGTGTCTCCGGGACCTGGGTGTACACTGGCCGAGTGTTTACAGTACCGCGTGTCTCCGGGACCTGGGTGTGGACTGGCCGAGTGTTTACAGTACCGCGTGTCTCCGGGACCTGGGTGTGGACTGGCCGAGTGTTTGCAGTACCGCGTGTGTCTCCGGGACCTGGGTGTGGACTGGCCGAGTGTTTACAGTACCGTGTGTCTCCAGGACCTGGGTGTGGACTGGCCGAGTGTTTACAGTACCGCGTGTGTCTCAAGGACCTAGGGGTGGGCTGACCGGATTGTTTACAGGAATAGCCCCTCCCGTTAGTTTCAGCCCAGACCAAATTCCACATTTAATAAATAAAATGGTCGATCAAGTTACCACACATTGTTTAATATTTGCATTAAAGATAAGTGATAAGCATAAAAATAATTGAAAGAAGCTCCTCTTAGTCTTTTTATGCTTATTCCTTTAACCAAATTTTAAGAGTTCTTATCGTTTAATTAAAGATAAGTCCATACAGAATGGATAACATTCACACGAACTGAAAACCTCAGCTGCAAGGAAATGTACCTACCGATGTATAACCTACAAAAGTAAGAAATGATCAATTTTATTGATCTACTTCATTCAAGATATGAAGATATTTTGAGAAAAAAAAATCATTTTGTCGAGATACAAATCTGAATGCAAACTACTGTGGTACCATTGTTCAGGCTCAGTTTACATACTGGTCTTGGATTTTCGGCATTCGAGGATCATCCAGTTGCGAGTTGGACCGATATTTGACTGATCCGAATAAATCTGAAGATGTACATCTACGGCTAGGAGGCCCACCGACAGAGTCCTCCTTCAGAAAATGTCTTCACGAACTCAACTAGAACTTGTCAGACACGTCACTGACGTCCCGGGAGTTGTGTAAAAAAAGGGGGCCGCAGCTAGAGGTCGTCCAGCAGGGAAACCCGGACATCTCCGCGAATATTAAGAAGGGACTGAAGGACATTCGACATTAATAGCCATTTGGAGTCGCTGCGGGTGTGGCGTACAGCTTTGGGCGGTATATCAGATCAATTCCGTACATTAATACCTACGTGAAGGATGGCTTAAGTCGAACTAATCGGAGAACTACTTGGTATGGACGACTTAGTTTTTTTTTTAGGGTTTTGAAAAAGTATAACAAAGTTATCTCTGATCGATCGTAAATTGTTGAACGTTCTAGAACGAACGTGTAGTGCCTAACGCGTCCAGAGTCTAACGCGTCCAGTGCTTAACGCGTTCAGTGCCTAACGCGTCCAGTGTATAACGCATCCAGTGTCTAACGCGTTCAATGTGTAACGCGTCCAGTGTCTAACGCGTCCAGTGCGTAACGCGTCCAGTGCGTAACGCGTCCAGTGCCTAAAGCGTCCAGAGCCTAACGCGTCCAGTGCCTGAAGCGTCCAGTGTCTAACGCATCCAGTGTCTAACGCATCCAGTGTCTAACGCGTCGTGTCTTACGCGTCCAGTGTCTAACGCGTCCAGTGCCTAACGCGTTCAATGTGTAACACGTCCAGTGTCTAACGCGTCCAGTGCCTAACGCGTCCAGTGCCTAACGCGTCCAGTGTCTAACGCGTCCAGTGCCAAACACGTCCAGTGTCTAACGCGTCGTGTCTTACGCGTCCAGTGCCTAACGCGTTCAATGTGTAACGCGTCCAGTGTCTAACGCGTCCAGTGCGTAACGCGTCCAGTGCCTAACGCGTAAAGCTGGGGTAAAGTCGGGCTACTCCGCTTTATATGAGGAGTATTGTACATGATCAACCTAGGCCAGGGGTCGGAAAACTGCGGCTTGCGAGCCACATGCGGCTCTTTGAATGTGAAGCTGCGGTTCTTTAGTTCGATATGCAAATACTTATTTATGCGAGAATATACTATTTATTGTTGGCAATAAAAACATTTTGCGGCTCTTTAATAATTTTAAATTCTGCAAATTGAAGTTTGTGACTTTCAACTCAAAAGATTGCCGACCCTTGACCTAGGGGATAGGGCAAAACGATATAAGTTTGATTAGAACCCATCTACATTACCTAAAAATTTCAAATGAAAATGTTGAATAATAATAATATCTTAAGAAAAAAAAAGGAAATAAAGTTGAAAGAAAAACAATAAATAAAGAAAGAACAAGGCTGTATAATAGAGGAAAAACTGTCATATACAACCACGCAGGTTACCGAGATAAGATGGTTGGCTATAGCATAAGTTTTAATGGAATCATAAAAACTTTCAAAACTGACAGCATATATCTAATATGATATTTATTTAAGGAATTTGATAAATTCGACACCAATTTGTTTATTTGTCTTAATTAAAATATTTTAAATTGAGATTTATTATTTTGGTTCTCAAATCTTTTTCACAAAATTTTACAAAATCCCTTTAAAAGGCAACATCGATGGAGCAGCACGCCTTGTTTGGTAGGTTCCCAGATTAGACCGCGATAAAAGTAAAACACTGGAATGGCCTAGTTTTAGACCTATACAGCATGTTTGGCTTAAGACAGGGCTCGCAAAAAACACTTTTTACTGTCTTTTTTCTTCTTCAGTGTTTCTGCACATGAGTAAGTCCTGGTTCCATTAGCGTCATGCTACTCTATCTTGAGCTCTTTATTTCTTCATAGCTCCAGGCCATCCTTCCAATTTTTCCCTATCGTATCATTAATCATTTTATCTATCATTGATTTTATACTGGATAATATAGAGAAATGTGGCTGGTTAAATCCCAACTACAAATCGGTTAAAAATAGTCATTTAAAGAAAAAGGTTGAAATCGATAGCATAGAATAGGGTTTAACAGAAAAATCGACCTTAGTGATTTGATGCACCTCTTCGCGATCATCAATTCGATAAGAAGATCAACGCTAGGAGTTCATTTAGTTACCGGAGGTCCTGAACTGACCGGCTGACCTGGTATTGATCCAATCACAGCGCCCATTACCAACCTGATCCATCCATTGAATTAGAGTCCATATTTCACTGCCCATCCCCACCCGCTCCGATGAAAATAAACCTTGATGGGATTAACAATAAGTGAGTTGTGAAGTATGATTGTCTGCATGGTGAAGTAATGAAGCTAGACTTGGAACAAAGGGTAATAGACTGCCAAATGGTACTTCAAAGTGATGCTCTGATCCAGATAATCTTTCTAATTCGCATATTTATTGAATTGTACTTAGCAGGTGTGGATCCAGTATTTTATAGTGATTGCGGTCACCCATTACAAAAGGGATATATGCTATAATTGTTGGTTATAATTTTACAAGCAAGAGATTCTACAACAATCTAACGATATATTTCTTTAATTAAAATCTACAAGTATGTTTAAATATGAGTCTGAGGAAGAGAGAGCCTGCGGATTGAAATCTTTCTAGTCAAATTTTAATAAAAGAAAGGAGACAACGAATCATTGTTGTGGAATTTCTTGATTGAAAAAAAAAACTACTGTAATGTAAATTTATGTTGCTATGAATTTTGATGGGTTTAATTACTCTTCTCTACTACAGAAATATTTTCAATTAATATTTCCAGAAAAAAAAAAACACATTGAAATTGTTATAGCTCTCTATTTTCAAATTCTTATGTATTCACCAATTTTCTAGCTGTGACTCTGAGATGCTCTGTAAACCAATTTCTGGGGAAATTTCTTCAAAAATTTCCAAAAACCCATCCTTGAGCTAGAAATTCCTTCCTCTCCTATACAGTTTCGAACAAATTAAACTGAAGATATTTATATGAAACTTGTACTGGTTTGTTAATCTAACTTGTATTCTTCTAAAACCTAGTCCATAGTTTGTTTTGAGAAATCTTTAGTTTTTTTATTTGTTTTCATAAAAACCGATATCCTAGTTTTCTTTCTTATTTTCTTAAATTGCTACAATTTCATCCAAATAAATCCATTCCTTCTCATTATCAGGATCCATCTTTCCATACTAGATGGTCTCTCAATCTAGTGTCTGCATATATATATGGGGTACTATTGCCGCCAGTATTATCTTAATTGAGGGTTCAAGAGAGCCAATAACTATTGGAAGAAGATTAACGTAGTTATGTTCGATATCACATCTGCAACCTCTAGACACAACGTCACTGTTGGGCAGTACGCCAAGGTAATATCATTTGTTTTATGGAAATATGGATGGGTTTCTTTAGAAAAACACAAATGGTAACAGTGCAAACACTGCGATTTTAAATGAATACCCTTTGTAGATATTTTGGCACTCTCTAAACCTCCTATTTAGGACTTCCTGGTGGCAAGGGAAGTAGACCAATCTAAATCATGTATGATCGGGTCATTGAATTTTCTACAATTCCACAGAGTTCAGAAATTAGAGAAATTTCACTTTACGTATGACAAAGACAATATCTCCATACCCAGATAGTTTGGTTTCTAGTTTGTATTCCACGATCGATTTAAAATACCTATCTAAATCAACCTTCACTCTAGATATCTTATAGGCATCACAGTTGTGCTGCTATAGATTTTAGATTAATTGAAGTCAATTTTAAAAATTACTGTACGAGTGTATGTCCACGCGCGTTTTATATACTTAATAATATGAAATTTATTATATTCTTTCTTGTAAATGTAAAATAATGTCCACATATGTACGCAGGAATTAATTAATTGTTTGCAAATTCATTTCTGCTTACTTTCAGCCGAATATTCTAATGTTACCTTTGTGCGAAATGCGCGTAAACTTTACCTGCATACAAATAACCTACAAATAACTCATAAACGCGTTTCACTACTTTGGGTAAAGTTTTAGAATATGTTCGTTCCTTGCTGCGGTGTGATATTTCCTTACACTGCCAACTCCAACTTAAGAGAGCGATTGGCCTCAACAAATCCTTGTTGCGACATCTGGTGATATTTATCAGCACACAGGACTGTAAATTAATAGCGTCAAAACAAGGCGGAGGAAGTTTCAAAATATTGATAAAGAGCCGTAGCTAAAGGTCAGTCAGCATACGCGTGATGGATGCACAGGAAGCATTCCTGTGGAATCAATAAGTGACGTCCCATTAGCACCTGGCGTGTGACAAATGAAACGGTTTTGTGAGAGTCTTGTTAGGAGGCATAAATCAAGGAGGCGTCATTAATAAGTGGTTTTAATTAGGTGGCTGCTGGTTGTCGCCCTGGGCCGTCATTGTTCCTTCCGCGGCGATGTCTTTCTTCCTGGCGTTGGTACTGCGGCTTCGGCGGTAAGGTGGTACATCGTGGAAGTCCCTCTCTGCTACTAGAGCGGGAGTCGGGACATCTGCCCCTTGTTACAGCAACTTTCACGGTAAGATGGTATATGGTGGAAGTCCTTCCCTGCTACTAGAACGGGAGTCGGGACATCTGCCCCTTGTTACAGCAACTTCCGCGGTAAGGTGGTATATGGTGGAAGTCCTTCCCTGCTACTAGAGCGGGAGTCGGGACATCTGCCCCTTGTTACAGCAACTTCCGCGGTGGGGTGGTATATGGTGGAAGTCCTTCCCTGCTACTAGAGCGGGAGTCGGGACATCTGCCCCTTGTTACAGCAACTTTCACGGTAAGGTAGTATATTGTGGAAGTCCTTCCCTGCTACTAGAGCGGGAGTCGGGACATCTGCCCCTTGTAATAGCAACTTTCACGGTAAGGTGATATATGGTGGAAATCCCTCCCTGCTACTAGAGCGGGAGTCGGGACATCTGCCCCTTGTTACAGCAACTTCCGAGGTGGGGTGGTACATGGTGGAAGTCCTTCCCTGCTACTGGAGCGGGAGTCGGGACATCTGCCCCTTGTTACAGCAACTTCCGCGGTAAGGTGGTATATGGTGGAAGTCCCTCTCTGCTACTAGAGCGGGAGTCGGGACATCTGCCCCTTGTTACAGCAACTTCCGCGGTGGGGTGGTACATGGTGGAAGTCCCACCCTGCTACTTGAGCGGGAGTCGGGACATCTGCCCCTTGTTACAGCAACTTCCGCGGTAAGGTGGTACATGGTGGAAGTCCCTCCCTGCTACTGGAGCGGGAGTCGGGACATCTGCCCCTTGTTACAGCAACTTCCGCGGTAAGGTGGTATATGGTGGAAATCCCTCCCTGCTACTAGAGCGGGAGTCGGGACATCTGCCCCTTGTTACAGCAACTTCCGCGGTGGGGTGGTACATGGTGGAAGTCCCTCCCTACTACTGGAGCGGGAGTCGGGACATCTGCCCCTTGTTACAGCAACTTTCACGGTAAGGTGGTACATGGTGGAAGTCCCTCCCTGCTACTGGAGCGGGAGTCGGGACATCTGCCCCTTGTTACAGCAACTTCCGCGGTGGGGTGGTACATGGTGGAAGTCCCTCCCTGCTACTGGAGCGGGAGTCGGGACATCTGCCCCTTGTTACAGCAACTTCCGCGATGGGGTGGTACATGGTGGAAGTCCCTCCCTGCTACTAGAGCGGGAGTCGGGACATCTGCCCCTTGTTACAGCAACTTCCGCGGTGGGGTGGTACATGGTGGAAGTCCATCCCTGCTACTAGAGCGGGAGTCGGGACATCTTCTCCTTGTTACAGCAACTTCCGCGGTAAGGTGGTATATGGTGGAAGTCCCTCTCTGCTACTAGAGCGGGAGTCGGGACATCTGCCCCTTGTTACAGCAACTTCCGCGGTGGGGTGGTACATGGTGGAAGTCCCTCCCTGCTACTGGAGCGGGAGTCGGGACATCTGCCCCTTGTTACAGCAACTTCCGCGGTAAGGTGGTACATGGTGGAAGTCCCTCCCTACTACTGGAGCGGGAGTCGGGACATCTGCTCCTTGTTACAGCAACTTCCGCGGTGGGGTGGTACATGGTGGAATTCCTTCCCTACTACTAGAGCGGGAGTCGGGACATCTGCCCCTTGTTACAGCAACTTTCACGGTAAGGTGGTATATGGTGGAAGTCCTTCCCTGCTACTAGAGTGGGAGTCGGGACATCTGCTCCTTGTTACAGCAACTTCCGCGGTGGGGTAGTACATGGTGGAAGTCCTTCCCTGCTACTAGAGCGGGAGTCGGGACATCTGCTCCTTGTTACAGCAACTTCCGCGGTGGGGTGGTACATGGTGGAAGTCCTTCCCTACTACTGGAGCGGGAGTCGGGACATCTGCTCCTTGTTACAGCAACTTCCGCGGTGGGGTGGTAAATGGTGGAAGTCCCTCCCTGCTACTGGAGCGGGAGTCTACCCTGTGTTACCGCAACTTCCGCGGTGGGGTGGTACATGGTGGAAGTCCCTCCCTGCTACTGGAGCGGGAGTCTACCCTGTGTTACCGCAACTTCCGCGGTGGGGTGGTACATGGTGGAAGTCCATCCCTGCTACTAGAGCGGGAGTCGGGACATCTGCTCCTTGTTACAGCAACTTTCACGGTAAGGTGGTATATGGTGGAAGTCCCTCCCTACTACTGGAGCGGGAGTCGGGACATCTGCTCCTTGTTACAGCAACTTCCACGGTAAGGTGGTATATGGTGGAAGTCCCTCCCTACTACTGGAGCGGGAGTCGGGACATCTGCCCCTTGTTACAGCAACTTCCGCGGTAAGGTGGTACATGGTGGAAGTCCCTCCCTGCTACTGGAGCGGGAGTCGGGACATCTGCCCCTTGTTACAGCAACTTCCGCGGTGGGGTGGTACATGGTGGAAGTCCCTCCCTACTACTGGAGCGGGAGTCGGGACATCTGCCCCTTGTTACAGCAACTTCCGCGGTGGGGTGGTACATGGTGGAAGTCCCTCCCTACTACTGGAGCGGGAGTCGGGACATCTGCCCCTTGTTACAGCAACTTTCACGGTAAGGTGGTACATGGTGGAAGTCCCTCCCTACTACTAGAGCGGGAGTCTACCCTGTGTTACCGCGACTTCCGCGGGTGTTGAAAATCGACGAGGTGTACCACTCCTCCACCAATCTTCATCCATCACTTGTGATGACAGGAAAGTATCCTAAAAGTTGCGAATAAATGATGACTACCTTTAATGATATATAAGGAAAGCATTTTAGAAAATTTTAAGTAAAGAGACATGGTAATAAAGTGGTTAATTGATTGAAAAGGCATCTATTGATCTTGAATCTGAACATTTCAGCTACCGATTAGGCATTTCTATCAACATTTTAACCGATCCTATTAACTCTCTTTATTATCTTTTTCACCTGTTTTAAAATGTATATTTGATACAAATACGTTTCCCCGGATAGCAGGTTCTGACCACCTTGATAGGTTGTTGAGCTTACCTCGCAGCATGCTGAAGAAATTTCGAAACACTCCTGAAATAAACAAACAAACAAAAATCTTAAGAGCAGCGCTATTTTTATTTATTTTTTATTATTTCGGGAACTCTTTTAAAGAAAATTTCAAAACTCTAAAAAAAGATACTCATTACAGCCAACATTTAATGAACACTTTGTAAAAAGGATATTCTGAAATCTAGTAATAAGAAAGAAAGTTTCAGGGCTGCTTTCAAGTTTCATTTTTATATTTATCACAGAAGCGCCACTCGATAAGTTATCTAAGAATATTGACACCTGTTTGCCTTGCCTAATTCATCAGATGAATTTTGAACAATCTGATGAAAATAAAAAATAATAATAATAAAACGACGTTTAGTTAATGCTATTGAGGAGAATGAGATTCATGTACCAAAAGTGACACCTCTTTTTTTTAAATTCCTTTATCATCACTGTTACCTTTTGTACTGGAGGTGATAAACCAAATGCATTGTTTTAGCGAATTTTTAAATAGAGAGGAGATACTTTTGGTATAATTATTATTGTAGATGGCACAAGATATATCCGAAAATGTTTGTTAAATGTTCAGGAAATACTTTTTTTATAATCATTTCAGAATGTTCGTGTCTCCACTACGGAACGTTCTACCGACACAAGTCTGACCCGGGGGTTGATGGTTATAAACCTGGAGATTTAGTAGCCAATTAAAGTTAATCCCCCGCCCATTAATAAATGATATAATCAATGTAATTAACCCTCTAATCAACAGGTCGATATCCATCATAAAATCTTTGATAGATTTACAGTACTGTCATGTCGGTAGATGGCATCGAGGCCAGCGGAGGTATGCTGCAGTAGGGGCAACAAGCAGTAGAATATTCTAGGTAGTTCCCCACAAGACAGGGATCTTTTCTGGAGGTGATCTCTCATTGGAGTTTGGGTTTTTTCGAGTCAAGATATTTTCGGTTTTATGAAGGTGGTCGCTCATTGAAGTAATGCTCAATCGGTGCTCATGGAATATTTTACTGTAGTTTTGCTACCACAGCAATTTGCTTGTGTTGCTAGGTTGATCCCATTGTCAGCGATTGGGTATCATCTTTTATGTCGATGGGTAGGCATAGAAGCATTTTGAAGGAGAAGACTTTAAAAAGCTAACCACGTTTGTTCATTAGAAAACTATGGTATATACTGAGTTGGAAAAGTATAGAACGTTTTAGAATTTTGCATGTAAAAATGGCGCAAGGATAATTCTAATATATTATTCTCTTTCCTATAATGTCTACTGTATCGAATAGTAGCTGTAGAGAGTATGAGAGTATTGAAGAGGCCTTGCTAATATTCTATGTATGCATCGTTACTGATGTAGTACCTCCTAACAAGTATTGCTGAAGCCATGCTGATATTCTCTGTATCCTCCTTAATGTTATAGTTGTACAGCTTTAAAAGCGTTTTCACCCTAAAGTGAAGTAAAGAAACATGGAGTTACTATCGGTGTATCATTAACAAGACAGCATGTATGCTTACATGGCTTGATATATTGGAAGTCACCTGTCTATGACAGGATTACTGTATCAGGGCCACGTTTATAGGACTTCATCACTCAAGGATGTTTGTCAATAGACTACGTATAGATTTTTTTTTATCCCTAGTACACATGGTAAAGGCCATGATAATCATGGTGGGTAGTTAGTGGCTGCTTTTACTGTAAGTGCACCACATGTCTACATATGTGAAAAGCAGTTCGACTTTTGCACTTACAAATGTGCCAGAGCCCCGTTTGATTACTTGCACTCGCTGGTGGGGTTGGACTTTTGCAAGAATCGGGTGCCATTGGAGCATTCTTTTTTTTTTTATTAGAAAAAGTTCCCAATGCGGGATTCGATCACGGGTCGTAGTGGTCGAAAACCAATGGCTTAGACCCCCCTTTCATCGACCCCTCTTCGGTAAAGAATGGAAGAGAGGTGTTAAGATAGTATCTCTGAATATAGTTTGGATTTAATGTATAACATAGGTGGGTTGTATTGTGTGAGGGATCTTGTCGGAACCTAGTGTCAGAGAACTTGGTTACAGATTTATTCAAACTATGACTCCACTTTGCTGATCTTGTTACTGTTTTCGAGGTAGTGATCCTCTGGAGCATGTTAACGGAATGTTTACTTTTAGTAAAACACAAAACCAAAAAAGACACTATTTTCGAACAAGTTTTACGATCTCTCGACAGTTGAGGTTTAAAAGTTAATAAATCTCATTACTTATATCATATACAATTTATTATATGACCGTCTACAAGTGACACGAAGAATATATATATATAGTGTATAATAGCGTATCCGTTTAAAACACAGATATCACCCTCCAAACTCACAATTAATAACTTAGGATTTTTCCCAAGAGAATTCTGCATTTATTATCAAAATCACAAAATAGTGAGACAAAGAGTTTCTGGTAAGCTTTTTTTAAAATTTATCCGAGCTTTTCAAGCATTTCTGTCCTTCTTGTAATACCATTTTATTCCTGATCGAACGTTGTGGCCCACTGTATGTATTACATTCCAAACACGATTGCCCTTTTAAAGAAGTAAAAACTATTCTACACGTCATCTTTACTCCTGTAGAAGGTCAGAAATACTCGAAAGCTCGGCCAAATAAAAAACTTACAAGAAACTTTTCGCCTCACGATTTTGTAATTTTGATAATATATACTGCTTTAGGCGATTATTCAACTTTTGAGAAGTTCTGCATTTGTCGAGACATGGGCGATTGAAGGGAATCAGAACGGACGGTCCATGGGTTTAACCAGAAAGTTGTACTACAGAAGTTTGTGTGTCTATCTAAATACGATAATACCATCTCACATATAGCGGCTACCCGACCTCCTGTTCAGGCAAGAATTAAATAACCCGCCCACTTTATTCTCACATCAACACAGAAGGCATCCATTTACAAGTTCGAGGAGAGTTAACGAAGACCCCTGATTATCTGTGGGGGTGACTCATTGTAGTTGGGAGAGCCTCCCCGACTGCACATAATTGCTTAAATTTCTTCCCTTTTACTGTGTGTAAGTGAGTTCCTCTATATTAGTTTCTTTATCATTGACGGTTGTTAATATAATTGTTTAAATTTGAATCTAATAATACGATTATGTGTACTAGAGAATGTTCCAATTTGGTAATAGTTCTGTGGTTCCCAACCAACCAGTAACAACATACATAAAAGTTGAATGAATTTTTGGCGGCATACAGGAATTACAAACTGGTAGGAGAGAACTCTGTGTTAAATGTGTATCAGGCATATATATAATTAAAAATAAAGAAGGCATCTCCTGACCACGAGCACATGTGCTTTTTAGATGGCAGAGCGCCATCTAGTGGAGCAAGAATAAACTAAACAAGCTAAATAAACGTTTAGTTTATTCTTGCTCCACTAGATGGCGCTCTGCCATCTAAAAACCACATGTGCTCGTGGTCTGGAGATGCCTCCTTTATTTTTAATATCAACACCTGACCCACTTATCTTTTATTTTTTTCTATTGTTTTCTCATATATATAATTATAAAAATATTTTTGAGATAGAATTTGCTCAGGTTGTTTAAGGATACATGAGTTTGTTTGTGATATTTTGCAGACGTGGTAATAATAATAAAAAAAAGGGAAACAACAACATTGGGTTTTATAAAGGGAAAGTCGCGACATCTGGCGGTCGATTTTACAGAGTAATTTGTTCTAGAATTTATAATTTTAAAATAAAATATTTTCTATATAACATATTAATAGTTGCGAGAACATAGTGAAGTTTTCCAGTATTGTTACAGATATGGTTCTCTATTCTAATAAGATCGACCAATTGTATATAAACTTTGATATTTAGAAACCCACCCCGGGAACTCCCGCACAACAACTGAAGGACCTGGGCATAGGCAGGTACCCAACACTTCACACACAGTAGCATGGCCGGGATGGATTAGAGATGAGGTATCTTGCAACAGCTGGTAGCGGTGGTTGCGAGTTGGTAGCTCGGGGAGTTAGGCGCCATTATAGAAACTGGGTCCGAATCAAATCAGGGGGATGAGGGATCACGACGGGTCAGGGAGGAAAGGTCGGACGCCAGGGTAAATTGGTCCCGCACGAAACTGATCCGAATGAGCAGCGCGGATTTCCTCATTGGGGGAGTGAGCCGCGTTTATCTCCAGGAAGGTAACTTAATGGCCTCGCCCTGTACTGAAGGCTTCCTCTTCTGCATATAAACAGCATAGGTTCTCAACTACCCAACTGATGCAGAGCATAGGTCCTTAGATACCCAACTGATGCAGAGCATAGGTCCTCAGCCACCCAACTGATGCAGAGCATAGGTCCTCAGCTATCCGACTGATGCAGAGCATAGGTGCATAAGTCCTCAGTTACACAAATTTTGCAGCGCCTAGGTCCTCAGCTACCCAACTGATGCAGAGGATAGGTCCTCAGCTATACAACTGATGCAGAGCATAGGTGCTCAGCTATACAACTGATGCAGAGCATAGGTATTCAGTTACACAACTGCTGCAGCGCAGAGGTCCTCAGCTACTTAGCTGATGCAGAGCATAGGTCCTCTGGTAACCAACTGATGCAGAGCATCGAGTAGTGAACAGAATAGGTTCTCAGCTAGACGAGTAGTGAACAGAATAGGTTCTCAGCTAGACGAGTAGTGAACAGAATAGGTTCTCAGCTTGACGAGTAGTGAACAGAATAGGTTCTCAGCTAGAAGAGTAGTGAACAGAATAGGTTCTCAGCTAGACGAGTAGTGAACAGAATAGGTTCTCAGCTAGACGATTAGTGAACAGAATAGGTTCTCAGCTAGACGAGTAGTGAACAGAATAGGTTCTCAGCTTGACGAGTAGTGAACAGAATAGGTTCTCAGCTAGACGAGTAGTGAACAGAATAGGTTCTCAGCTAGACGAGTAGTGAACAGAATAGGTTCTCAAATTGACGAGTAGTGAACAGAATAGGTTCTCAGCTAGAAGAGTAGTGAACAGAATAGGTTCTCAGCTAGACGAGTAGTGAACAGAATAGGTTCTCAGCTAGACGAGTAGTGAACAGAATAGGTTCTCAGCTAGACGAGTAGTGAACAGAATAGATTCTCAGCTAGACGAGTAGTGAACAGAATAGGTTCTAAGCTAGACGAGTAGTGAACAGAATAGCTTCTCAGCTAGACGAGTAGTGAACAGAATAGCTTCTCAGCTAGACGAGTAGTGAACAGAATAGGTTCTCAGCTAGACGAGTAGTGAACAGAATAGCTTCTCAGCTAGACGAGTAGTGAACAGAATAGATTCTCAGCTAGACGAGTAGTGAACAGAATAGCTTCTCAGCTAGACGAGTAGTGAACAGAATAGGTTCTCAGCTAGACGAGTAGTGAACAGAATAGGTTCTCAGATAGACGAGTAGTGAACAGAATAGGTTCTCAGCTAGACGAGTAGTGAACAGAATAGCTTCTCAGCTAGACGAGTAGTGAACAGAATAGATTCTCAGCTAGACGAGTAGTGAACAGAATAGCTTCTCAGCTAGACGAGTAGTGAACAGAATAGGTTCTCAGCTAGACGAGTAGTGAACAGAATATGTTCTCATCTAGACGAGTAGTGAACAGAATAGGTTCTCAGCTAGACGAGTAGTGAACAGAATAGCTTCTCAGCTAGACGAGTAGTGAACAGAATAGGTTCTCAGCTAGACGAGTAGTGAACAGAATAGGTTCTCAGCTAGACGAGTAGTGAACAGAATAGGTTCTCAGCTTGACGAGTAGTGAACAGAATAGGTTCTCAGCTAGACGAGTAGTGAACAGAATAGGTTCTCAGCTAGACGAGTAGTGAACAGAATAGGTTCTCAGCTAGACGAGTAGTGAACAGAATAGGTTCTCATCTAGACGAGTAGTGAACAGAATAGGTTCTTAGCTAGACGAGTAGTGAACAGAATAGGTTCTCAGGTAGACGAGTAGTGAACAGAATAGGTTCTCATCTAGACGAGTAGTGAACAGAATAGGTTCTCATCTAGACGAGTAGTGAACAGAATAGGTTCTCATCTAGACGAGTAGTGAACAGAATAGGTTCTCAGGTAGACGAGTAGTGAACAGAATAGGTTCTAAGCTAGACGAGTAGTGAACAGAATAGGTTCTCAGCTAGACGAGTAGTGAACAGAATAGGTTCTAAGCTAGACGAGTAGTGAACAGAATAGGTTCTAAGCTAGACGAGTAGTGAACAGAATAGGTTCTCAGGTAGACGAGTAGTGAACAGAATAGGTTCTCATCTAGACGAGTAGTGAACAGAATAGGTTCTCATCTAGACGAGTAGTGAACAGAATAGGTTCTCATCTAGACGAGTAGTGAACAGAATAGGTTCTCAGCTAGACGAGTAGTGAACAGAATAGGTTCTCAGCTAGACGAGTAGTGAACAGAATAGGTTCTAAGCTAGACGAGTAGTGAACAGAATAGGTTCTCATCTAGACGAGTAGTGAACAGAATAGGTTCTCAGCTAGACGAGTAGTGAACAGAATAGGTTCTCAGCTAGACGAGTAGTGAACAGAATAGGTTCTCAGCTAGACGAGTAGTGAACAGAATAGGTTCTCAGGTAGACGAGTAGTGAACAGAATAGGTTCTCAGGTAGACGAGTAGTGAACAGAATAGGTTCTAAGCTAGACGAGTAGTGAACAGAATAGGTTCTCAGATAGACGAGTAGTGAACAGAATAGGTTCTAAGCTAGACGAGTAGTGAACAGAATAGGTTCTCAGCTAGAAGAGTAGTGAACAGAATAGGTTCTCAGCTAGACGAGTAGTGAACAGAATAGGTTCTCAGCTTGACGAGTAGTGAACAGAATAGGTTCTCAGCTAGAAGAGTAGTAAACAGAATAGGTTATCAGCTAGACGAGTAGTGAACAGAATAGGTTATCAGCTAGACGAGTAGTGAACAGAATAGGTTCTCAGCTAGACGAGTAGTGAACAGAATAGGTTCTCAGATAGACGAGTAGTGAACAGAATAGGTTCTAAGCTAGACGAGTAGTGAACAGAATAGGTTCTCAGCTAGAAGAGTAGTGAACAGAATAGGTTCTCAGCTAGACGAGTAGTGAACAGAATAGGTTCTCAGCTTGACGAGTAGTGAACAGAATAGGTTCTCAGCTAGACGAGTAGTGAACAGAATAGGTTCTCAGCTAGACGAGTAGTGAACAGAATAGGTTATCAGCTAGACGAGTAGTGAACAGAATAGGTTCTCAGCTAGAAGAGTAGTAAACAGAATAGGTTCTCAGCTAGACGAGTAGTGAACAGAATAGGTTCTCAGCTAGAAGAGTAGTGAACAGAATAGGTTCTCAGCTAGAAGAGTAGTAAACAGAATAGGTTATCAGCTAGAAGAGTAGTAAACAGAATAGGTTATCAGCTAGAAGAGTAGTGAACAGAATAGGTTCTCAGCTAGAAGAGTAGTAAACAGAATAGGTTATCAGCTAGACGAGTAGTGAACAGAATAGCTTCTCAGCTAGACGAGTAGTGAACAGAATAGATTCTCAGCTAGACGAGTAGTGAACAGAATAGGTTCTCAGCTAGACGAGTAGTGAACAGAATAGGTTATCAGCTAGACGAGTAGTGAACAGAATAGGTTCTCAGATAGACGAGTAGTGAACAGAATAGGTTCTCAGCTAGACGAGTAGTGAACAGAATAGGTTCTCAGCTAGACGAGTAGTGAACAGAATAGGTTCTAAGCTAGACGAGTAGTGAACAGAATAGGTTCTCATCTAGACGAGTAGTGAACAGAATAGGTTCTCAGCTAGACGAGTAGTGAACAGAATAGGTTCTCATCTAGACGACGGCTGCACAGCATGGGTCCTCAGATTCACGACCTCTGAACATCATTGTTGCCTCAATGTTATAAGACCCCCGGTCTGAAGGCTTTCTAGCTTTTATTCTAATGTTGGCAATTCAGTTGTAACTGTCTTTACCAGTGGTGCGGGTTCTTGCGGGACAAAATCCAGAATGGATTGAACTGATTAGAAAACTTATTCCAAATAGACGTTATGATTGACTAATAATTATGCCTATTCTGTAATCAAAACAATTTCGTTAAATTTTATCATTTCCAAGGATGTTTATATTTTAAAATATTTGTGAGATACTTAATTATCCATTTAAAGGTAATGGGAGTTGCTTTTGGAGATTGGGAGACTTATAGCATATTTTTCGCCATCTAGCAATATTGGTACAAGTAGTGTTTCAAAAGTTGCCTAGGTATACAACTTGAAGGAATCTCAACTTCCTTAGCAGAAGAGCCACTGAAAAACGTTCTCTTGATTCTTTGATAACCAAAGCTGGGATATTTGAGTTTTATCTTGTACTGATAGGCTTTTTGTAACTTTGTAATTAAATAGAAAATAGATATTTATACTGAGTGTGCATGATTTCTTCAAACAGAATATTCCTTTTTGAGCACAGCCGTAGGTTTCAACGAATGTTGTTGATATAAATTTTGCCCAGCCCAAATATCACCAGAAAATGTCCGTCGTGACTCAACACACACACACCGTCAGAGCCAGAGAGGCTGTCACCGCCCAAGGCCCCGCCACGGTGTCAGGGCACAACACACACACACACCGTCAGAGCCAGGGAGGCTGTCACCGCCCAAGGCCCCGCCACGGTGTCAGGGCACAACACACACACCGTCAGAGCCAGGGAGGCTGTCACCGCCCAAGGCCCCGCCACGGTGTCAAGGCACAACACACACACCATCAGAGCCAGGGAGGCTGTCACCGCCCAAGGCCCCTCCACGGTGTCAGAGCACAACACCCACACCGTCAGAGCCAGGGTGGCTGTCGCCGCCCAAGGCTCCGCCACGGTGTCAGGGCACAACACAAACACCGCCAGAGCCAGGGAGGCTGTCACCGCCCAAGGCCCCGCCTCGGTGTCAGGGCACAACACACACACCGTCAGAGCCAGGGAGGCTGTCACCGCCCAAGGCCCCGCCACGGTGTCAGGGCACAACACACACACCGTCAGAGCCAGGGAGGCTGTCACCGCCCAAGGCCCCGCCACGGTGTCAGGGCACAACACACACACACACCGTCAGAGCCAGGGAGGCTGTCACCGCCCAAGGCTCCGCCACGGTGTCAGGGCACAACACACACACCGTCAGAGCCAGGGAGGCTGTCACCGCCCAAGGCCCCGCCACGGTGTCAGGGCACAACACACACACCGTCAGAGCCAGGGAGGCTGTCACCGCCCAAGGCCCCACCACGGTGTCAGGGCACAACACACACACTGTCAGAGCCAGGGAGACTGTCACTGCCCAAAGCCCCGCCACGGTGTCAGAGCACAACACACACACCGTCAGAGCCAGGGAGGCTGTCACCGCCCAAGGCCCCGCCACGGTGTCAGGGCACAACACACACACCGTCAGAGCCAGGGAGGCTGTCACCGCCCAAGGCCCCGCCACGGTGTCAGGGCACAACACACACACACACCGTCAGAGCCAGGGAGGCTGTCACCGCCCAAGGCCCCGCCACGGTGTCAGGGCACAACACACACACCGTCAGAGCCAGGGAGGCTGTCACCGCCCAAGGCCCCGCCACGGTGTCAGGGCACAACACACACACCGTCAGAGCCAGGGAGGCTGTCACCGCCCAAGGCCCCGCCACGGTGTCAGGGCACAACACACACACCGTCAGAGCCAGGGAGGCTGTCACCGCCCAAGGCCCCGCCACGGTGTCAGGGCCAGCGGCGCATTGTGCGCTGCCGTCGTTAGGGATGACCTCCTCCCTCCACCTAAAATTTGGCGCAATTAAAACTTCTTCCTCCCGGGATTCCAGTTTCTGCCGCCGCACGCTATGGGATTCCCATTGAGCCTGGCTGCCACGGCATGCGTTATACAGATATAGTTGAATATAGATATACTAGCTAGAGAGTAATCTGTTCATCTTCCATATATACATACCCTTCACTCATTCACTAGATTTGTTCCTAGGTATTTCCAATGATCCAAACCCTTTTTGTTCCGGGTTATCAATTAACCAAATTTCATTTTCAGTATGTAACTGACAATATCACATTGACGTTTCACATTTCCCCGACGTTCCGGGGACCCGCTGCTGCCCTTTCTGGCGAACACTATACTAGAGCAGGGATTCTCAGCCGCTGGTTTGGCGACCGACATAAGTCTGCGGAAAATTTTGATCGGTCTCGAAGATTTTTACCTGCCGCATTAAAAAAATATTCTTATTAAAAATTGTACAATGTTTTTACTACGATGTTTTAATTTTGATAATTTAGATGATAAAGTTAATAATTTACTTATTTACGTGATAGATATTTAATGTGGAGCAAAATTTTATTGTTAAAAAAACCTACATCGAAAAATGTTCACCAATTTTACCAGGCCGAGGCCCAATAAAGATTGCAAAACGCCGTACAAGAATGCTTATAGTAAATGTAAGGTAAAAACGCAGCATCGATATAATTAAGAGAAATTATTATTTAAAAAAAAAAACACTTAAAAAATTAAAAACAAATTCTTACTGCGCCATACAGCGATGTTAAAAATACGTATTTGAAGGGAAAAACTTCCCATGCTAGTAAAACCGCAGGGAGGATTCGGGGTTACCCACTGATGAACAGGTCCTTCAATATTTCCCTCATCAACAGAAAGAAGCAGTCAGAGGTTGTATTTAATTGAGAAAAAAGTAATGTTGTATAATTTAAACTCTGTATAATTTCTTTGCTACAGATGTATCTACAGACTCTGTGCCCTATACCTATTTCAAAATTATTATAAAAATAAGCCACAGCGAGTGACCAAAATGCCGAAGTAGAAATTAAAGGTTGACGCGACCATATCACTTTCATTTAAATCCTAAATAAAAGTCCGCCATATATGTACACTATGTACAATGTGATTCTTTCTATGGTCAATCCATATTTATTTTGTTACTCCCTCTTGGTTTCCAGAACAAAAAGAGAAGATAGAGGTGAGAGTTCATACTGCGGGCAGATATGACTACAGAGGATGCTACCTATAGGAGTTTACAAGTTCTATATAAATCCGCTGTGTGATAATAATAACAAAATAAATAACTTTATTTTAAAAAGTTACACGCCTTTTCCTAAAAGCTAATTAAATTGGCTAGTTACATATTCTTATTTACAACACATCAAAATTACAATATACTATATGATATAATACTTACAATTTGAAGAATCTTGACTTCTGCTGTGCCACTCCTGGCCCTCCTAGATAATGTCCCCCTAATGTCAAAGTCTGTCATTTCTCCTGAAGTCTCACTATGGCCTCTTCTGTGGGGGTGGATTTCCCTCTATGTGAAATCATTAACATATACGCTGTCATGATGCACTAGCGCGCCATCTGTTATGAAAATTCGAAACTATTTTAGACGCGTAAGATTATTTTTGAAATTAAAAAATTCTACTGCCATTACTGCAATGAAAAAATTAATGGGAGGACCTGGCTCATCAGTGGTGAACCCTCCCAGCGGTTTCGCCAGTTTAATCTACCATACCGCTGTTATATGTTATATAAGAGAGAGAGAATTAATACAGTTTTATTGACATCCCGTCAATACACGCAAAGGTGCACAGTTCGCATTATTTAAATATTGATGAAAAATTTACAATGCAGGGTTTGATGGAAGATCGCCAGCGGGTCTCCAGAGACACCACGCATTTCACGATCTACGAAAAAAACGTAGATCACATGCTTCGGCGCTGAGGAGATGGTAATGAGAGAGAGAGAGAGAGAGAGGGGGGGGGGGGTTCTTTAATCATGATAAAATATATTTTAAACGTTATTTATTTTGAATTTTACTTGACAAAAGAGATAAGCTTTCGGAATATATTCTTTTTTTCATTCTTAATTGATAAACACATTGCGTCAGATTGAACTATTTTAATATATAGTTTAATATCTTCCACAATGTGTTTATGTAATTAATCAGAAAATTCAAAATCTCTTCCCCGAAAACACTCTTCGTTTTATAAAAAAAAAAATTAAATTAAAAAATAGCGTTATATATCTAATTTAATATGATTAAAGATCATAAATACGCTAATGTCTCGAATATAATTTACTTAAGGATCTGTGTAATTATTTTTAAACCCCTAATAATCATACTACACTTTTTGCATCATTCCTAACATCTTTGAACCAAATCCAGCTCTCGCTCTCCCGATTGGATGATCAGTATAGTACAGGGGTCGGCAACCTTTTGAGTCAGAAGAGTAAAAAATTACAATTTACAAAATTTCAAAGTTTTTAAAGAGCCATACAACTTTTTTTTTGCCAACAATAAATAGTACTCACATAAATAGAAATTTTATTAATGCGATTCCTACACGCAGCTTCACATTCAAAGAGCCGCATGTGGCTCGCGAGCCGCAGGTTGCCGCCCACTGGTCTAGTGCCTTTAAATTAGTATAATTATTGATGTCCGATATTGTCTGAATTGTACCAGGAATTGGTCACGAGAGGGTAAGGAGAGTTCTCGGGAGTCTACGAATGTACAATTCTGTGATCACGAAATTTCTGTGCAGCTTTCCAATAGAAATTCCCTTTAACGAGAATTATCCATTGTATGTATCGGCACTGCAAGCAGCGGGAAATTATAAAACGCCGTATATTTCTTAAAATTGGGTCAATTTCCAACACTGCTTCTTTATAATTGAAAACTTCACTTCTAAAGACCTTACTGCTATTAGAGAGCGTCTCACGATGATATCCCTGATAAGCCAAGCCATCTAAGAACAAATATTCTCCCCTTGCAGTAAGAGGTCAGCTTATAGAAATAGTTTTCAGTTCGAAAACAAAAATAAGTTTAAATATTTGAAGAGAGACGCCAAATGATAAACAATCTGTAGATAAGATATCGGAACTGCTGGAAGGGTTCACCACTGATGAGCCATACCTTCCGAATATTTTCGTTTCTCCTAAAGAGAGTATAGAAATGGATTATAATAAAAACTAGCCCAGATACTTGTTCATATGTAGGAGACCGAGGTTGTGGGATCTTAACTCTTGGATCTTCTGTATTAGGAAATATGAGAGGGAGATTTGCGGTTAAGAGAAAACATCGGACTTCTCAGAGTGCTGATAAATTGCGTGTTGGAACTTGTACTGTTGATAGGCCATTAGGATCTCACGTGAAATGTCTACTGTAGTGCTAACTATTCCAAGCACACATGGTATAGACCATAATAATCATGGCGGGTGAAGGTTTGCGGCTACTAATGCAGCTAAAACACCACATACATGTAGAAAAAGTTTTAGTTAGCGCTTACAAGATGCCAGAGTCCCATTTGGTTACGTAGAAAGTCTGTGGTGTCTTGTGACCATCCCTTGACGTTCCACCAAGTTCTATCGAGTTGGCTCCAGTTGTGTCATGACGATACAAAAGTTAGAGGCTACAATATCAGCCATACTGATGATCTAAATTATATTTTCTTTTTCCAACAGCCGTCCTTCAAATCTATGAAATATAGTCGATATTTTAATCTCGATAGAGGATCCTAAGGCGTTGGATATGTAAAAACCGCTGGGAGGATTCATCAGGATATGCCATATATCCTTCCTGATTATATATATTTTTCTCATTGCATTAAGAACTATAGTTTTTTAAAGATCGTTAATTTTCTTCATAATTTCCATCAAACTTTTTCGAAAATAACAAAGTGCTTCAAAAAAGGCTCTCAATCTCTCTAGATTATTGAAAAAGTCCAACTCCATCAGTCAATGCAAGAAACTAAGCAGCTCTGGCTGTAAGCTCGAACTGCCTGCCTCTACATGGCGTACAGTACAGCACAGACAACCATGTGGTCATTATGGCTTGTACAACGTATACATGAGATAAGTATTAATAACAACAGCTTACATTCTATTTGAACATGATACCATGCACCAAACTATGGACCGATGATTCTATAAATTCTTATCCCTCACATATACTTGATTTTTTTAAATTCTATAAAAAGTTCTTGGAACATGGAAGGGTGGATCCTTTTTATTATAGAACATCTTAAAGCCAAGTCTTATCTTGTTTCTTTGTTCCTGAAACTTGTTCTGGCATGGAAGATAACTGCAAGGTCGTCGCTGCACGTCCTCGTTTCTCCGAGAGGCTTACATAATGTTCGTAGATTGTCGTCGTGTTGGACACTGTGGGGGTTGTTGACATCAGGGAGCTTCAGTGGCTAGATAGACAAAACCTTACCTCATCTTATCAATGGTTGGAATTAAATAATTAAACTTCGATAATAGAATACATTCCTTTGTGAAAATTTGAAAAAAAATCCTACTGAAAATGAAAGTATCTTGATATGAACTCTGGTTTAAAAAATGTCTTTTTATTTTAAAAATATTCCGCTGACCTATGTATAATTTTGAAAACAAGCCATTTTTTTCCAAGATAGATGTTTTCTCTTTCTTATCGTAAAGTCAAAGAAAATACGGAAAAATAAATAATAAAATTGAAAAACAAAACATCAAAAGCAGTTTAATTCAGGGTCTTATGTAGGTGTTCTACAGTTGTTCCACCTCGCGCCATGTGCTTGGAGAGTGTTCTACAGCTGAGTGTCCCATAGAGCATTGGGGTCATGGTATAGCAACTATAGGGTACCCTGAACAATATTAGCTTCATTATTTGGATATAAGAGTTCTAAAAACTATCGAATTTCTACAATAATGACGTCGTTGTGGGGCATCGTACAAGGTTCCAACGAGCCAGGCTTACAATAATAACAGTAACGATCACACAAACTTGAGTAGAGAGGAACAATCAACAGATTCAAGACTGGGCAGTCACTCTCAAGTTTACAGACCTCACATCAAGACATTTACAACATTCAACAAGTGAAAAAACGACAGTTCCTAACACCTTCTCGATTGTGTCAAAGCCACAAAACTGGATCTTCGGGACAATACAGGAAAAATCATGAAGTTTTAGAGACATCACCAGCCTATGGAGTTGGTATGATATTCAATCATAGTGTGGGAATAAGCAACCATTATCAACACATTCGTAACTCACATATTTTAAATATTCCTATATTTAATTTTCTTATGCTCTGCTTAAAATAGGTTCTGTTGACGGTCACAAAAATATCTCTGTTATTTTCCGCTCTTGCTCATTTATTTGACAAAATGTTCACGAAGTTTTATCATGTCATTCATTATGAATATTCTCTTTCATATATGTGGACACCACAAATCTTCTAAATATTATATATATAGCAAACAGTTATTTTTTAATAATATTTATTAATGCGCCGCTTTACTCTTTTTTTACATTATTAATGATGTATTCTTTCTCCCTATATTCTCATGTCAATTTTATCCATCAAAAAGGAGGGGGGTACTCAGCAGTTTCTCATTCTATAGATATATACGGGGAGCTTAGCATTTACTAAGATGTTTCAACACAATATATTTCAAATGACGTAGATCCACACTCATAGGTAGATTTAAAAATAAATATCGTATCTACGGTCAAAATAGAATCTAAAACTAAGAGCCATCTATTGACCGTCTACTTGCGAACCTTGGTCGGTGACAAAGTACAACCCCAGCTTTAGCAAATTGAAAAGCACCTGCCTGGCGACCATCATTTCGGGCTAATGACCATCGTCAGTTAAGGGCAGGCTTTGATTTCATGAGATCCACAAGATATCAAATAAAGCCTTCAGAATTGGCATAACGTGTTTAGCTGGTAGAATTAAGACAAATTAAACAATTTTATTGATTCTTTCAATCAAATTTTACAAAGGAGAAAATATAAAAGAGTAAATGGGCATATAAAGTGTAGGGGAATATATATACAAATATCTTCAGCAAGGAAGGCTTCCCCACCTTGAGAGGGTCCTCCTCCAGACAAGGAGGGGGTCTTCTTGTACACTCCTCAGTTCCGCGCCGAGGAAGTGCCTATAATGTTTAGCTGGTAGAGTGGCTAGGCCAATTCTATCTCTCTCTATGGCCAAAATATAGATAGAATTTTTGACGAAGGTGATTGATATATAAAAGTAAATGTCACCTCTCCCGTCAAACTAGATTAAACTAAAACTGAGCGCCATCAGGTAGACCTGATGTGGAATTGATTGATCCACCCAGCATTGCAGCAAGTCTCACCTCGGGCTCTCACGGAGTGAGTCACTGGAAACTCCGCCGATCACAGAACGTGTTGCTCGATTTATGATCTCCTCTCATTAGCCTGATTAGCCGCGGACTTCCCAATAAACTTGTTTTTTATGCTTCGTCCACAATAACATGCCGAATACCGGAAATGTTTGGCTTGTTTTTACCTCAGCCTATGATTGGCTGGAGTATTTGGCGATTACGTCCCTTCTAGCACATGGATACCTTGAATGTACGGGTTTACCCGAAACTGTGAAAATTTACATAGCTCTATATGTATATTAGCTTTCAATACATTTCATTTTTTAAAATCTTAAATAGGCGCATTCTGCGCAGAAATGTATAACAAAATGCATTTAGGCATAACAGGAGAAATGCCCTTTTCACATATCTGTATATAAAAAATTCCATCTATATCTGTATATATATCTACACATTTTAAACTTCAAATTAAGGTATGCAAATTCACATGAGAATAAACATATTCATACGAAAATCCAGGATGCGGCAGCTTGTTGAGAGCAAATTGATGTCCATAAGAAAAATGAATAGACAAAGGAAAAATATCATTTATTACATATTAAAGTTTTATATAGATTAACACAAATACCTAAAGGACGACATCATTCAATAACAGCTTCTATACGTTGCCGAAACCGACTGCAGACAGTAATGAGAAGGGTCTTGGGAATGTTCACCATTGCTTCCACTAAAAAGCCTTGAGAGCTGCCACAGTGTTGTGGGAATTACTATTGGAGTATCTCTCAACTACGCCCCACACGTAATATAGTCCAGCGGTTTGACATCATGTGTGCTGGGTGAAAACGTTAGGTATTAAACTGGGAGGGTTCACCACTGATGAGCCAGGCCCTCCCATTAAATTTTCCATTGCAGTAAGGGCAGTAGAAATTGTTTATTTTTAAAAAGAATCATACGCGTCTATATAGCTTCGAATTGTCATGTATATTTACCATGAATATATATTCTGTGATGTCTAGATTCTATGGAACTGGACCATCGGTACAGCACAGGAATGATTTCAGCGAATGTTTATAGTTTCACCCGTCCAGATACTATGGGATTAGACCATCGGTACAACACAGGAATGATTTCAGCGAATGTTTATAGTTTCACCCGTCCAGATACTATGGGATTAGACCATCGGTACAACACAGGAATTATTTCAGTGAATGTTTATAGTTTCACCCGTCCAGATACTATGGAATTAGACCATCGGTACAACACAGGAATTATTTCAGTGAATGTTTATAGTTTCACCCGTCCAGATACTATGGGATTAGACCATCGGTACAACACAGGAATGATTTCAGCGAATGTTTATAGTTTCACCCGTCCAGATACTATGGGATTAGACCATCGGTACAACACAGGAATTATTTCAGAGAATGTTTATAGTTTCACCCGTCCAGATACTATGGGATTAGACCATCGGTACAACACAGGAATGATTTCAGCGAAGGTTTATTGTTTCACCCGTCCAGATACTATGGGATTAGACCATCGGTACTACACAGGAATTATTTCAGTGAATGTTTATAGTTTCACCCGTCCAGATACTATGGAATTAGACCATCGGTACAACACAGGAATTATTTTAGTGAATGTTTATAGTTTCACCCGTCCAGATACTATGGAATTAGACCATCGGTACAACACAGGAATGATTTCAGTGAATGTTTATAGTTTCACCCGTCCAGATACTATGGAATTAGACCATTGGTACAACACAGGAATTATTTCAGTGAATGTTTATAGTTTCACCCGTCCAGATACTATGGGATTAGAACATCGGTACAACACAGGAATGATTTCAGCGAATGTTTATAGTTTCACCCGTCCAGATACTATGGGATTAGACCATCGGTACAACACAGGAATTATTTCAGTGAATGTTTATAGTTTCACCCGTCCAGATACTATGGAATTAGACCATCGGTACAACACAGGAATTATTTCAGTGAATGTTTATAGTTTCACCCGTCCAGATACTATGGAATTAGACCATCGGTACAACACAGGAATTATTTCAGTGAATGTTTATAGTTTCACCCGTCCAGATACTATGGGATTAGAACATCGGTACAACACAGGAATTATTTCAGTGAATGTTTATAGTTTCACCAGTCCAGATACTATGGAATTAGACCATCGGTACAACACAGGAATGATTTCAGTGAATGTTTATAGTTTCACCCGTCCAGATACTATGGAATCAGACCATTGGTACAACACAGGAATTATTTCAGTGAATGTTTATAGTTTCACCCGTCCAGATACTATGGAATTAGACCATCGGTACAACACAGGAATGATATAAGTGAATGTTTATAGTTTCACCCGTCCAGATACTATGGAATTAGACCATCGGTACAACACGGGAATTATTTCAGTGAATGTTTATAGTTTCACCCGTCCAGATACTATGGAATTAGACCATCGGTACAACACAGGAATGATATAAGTGAATGTTTATAGTTTCACCCGTCCAGATACTATGGAATTAGACCATCGGTACAACACAGGAATGATTTCAGTGAATGTTTATAGTTTCACCCGTCCAGATACTATGGAATTAGACCATTGGTACAACACAGGAATTATTTCAGTGAATGTTTATAGTTTCACCCGTCCAGATACTATGGAATTAGACCATTGGTACAACACAGGAATTATTTCAGTGAATGTTTATAGTTTCACCCGTCCAGATACTATGGAATTAGACCATCGGTACAACACAGGAATGATATAAGTGAATGTTTATAGTTTCACCCGTCCAGATACTATGGAATTAGACCATCGGTACAACACAGGAATTATTTCAGTGAATGTTTATAGTTTCACCCTTCCAGATACTATGGAATTAGACCATCGGTACAACACAGGAATTATTTCAGTGAATGTTTATAGTTTCACCCGTCCAGATACTATGGAATTAGACCATTGGTACAACACAGGAATTATTTCAGTGAATGTTTATAGTTTCACCCGTCAGATACTATGGAATTAGACCATCGGTACAACACAGGAATTATTTCAGTGAATGTTTATAGTTTCACCCGTCCAGATACTATGGAATTAGACCATCGGTACAACACAGGAATGATTTCAGTGAATGTTTATAGTTTCACCCGTCCAGATACTATGGAATTAGACCATTGGTACAACACAGGAATTATTTCAGTGAATGTTTATAGTTTCACCCGTCCAGATACTATGGGATTAGAACATCGGTACAACACAGGAATGATTTCAGCGAATGTTTATAGTTTCACCCGTCCAGATACTATGGGATTAGACCATCGGTACAACACAGGAATTATTTCAGTGAATGTTTATAGTTTCACCCGTCCAGATACTATGGAATTAGACCATCGGTACAACACAGGAATTATTTCAGTGAATGTTTATAGTTTCACCCTTCCAGATACTATGGAATTAGACCATCGGTACAACACAGGAATTATTTCAGTGAATGTTTATAGTTTCACCCGTCCAGATACTATGGGATTAGAACATCGGTACAACACAGGAATTATTTCAGTGAATGTTTATAGTTTCACCAGTCCAGATACTATGGAATTAGACCATCGGTACAACACAGGAATGATTTCAGTGAATGTTTATAGTTTCACCCGTCCAGATACTATGGAATCAGACCATTGGTACAACACAGGAATTATTTCAGTGAATGTTTATAGTTTCACCCGTCCAGATACTATGGAATTAGACCATCGGTACAACACAGGAATGATATAAGTGAATGTTTATAGTTTCACCCGTCCAGATACTATGGAATTAGACCATCGGTACAACACGGGAATTATTTCAGTGAATGTTTATAGTTTCACCCGTCCAGATACTATGGAATTAGACCATCGGTACAACACAGGAATGATATAAGTGAATGTTTATAGTTTCACCCGTCCAGATACTATGGAATTAGACCATCGGTACAACACAGGAATGATTTCAGTGAATGTTTATAGTTTCACCCGTCCAGATACTATGGAATTAGACCATTGGTACAACACAGGAATTATTTCAGTGAATGTTTATAGTTTCACCCGTCCAGATACTATGGAATTAGACCATTGGTACAACACAGGAATTATTTCAGTGAATGTTTATAGTTTCACCCGTCCAGATACTATGGAATTAGACCATCGGTACAACACAGGAATGATATAAGTGAATGTTTATAGTTTCACCCGTCCAGATACTATGGAATTAGACCATCGGTACAACACAGGAATTATTTCAGTGAATGTTTATAGTTTCACCCTTCCAGATACTATGGAATTAGACATCGGTACAACACAGGAATTATTTCAGTGAATGTTTATAGTTTCACCCGTCCAGATACTATGGAATTAGACCATTGGTACAACACAGGAATTATTTCAGTGAATGTTTATAGTTTCACCCGTCCAGATACTATGGAATTAGACCATCGGTACAACACAGGAATTATTTCAGTGAATGTTTATAGTTTCACCCGTCCAGATACTATGGAATTAGACCATCGGTACAACACAGGAATGATTTCAGTGAATGTTTATAGTTTCACCCGTCCAGATACTATGGAATTAGACCATTGGTACAACACAGGAATTATTTCAGTGAATGTTTATAGTTTCACCCGTCCAGATACTATGGGATTAGACCATCGGTACAACACAGGAATGATTTCAGTGAATGTTTATAGTTTCACCCGTCCAGATACTATGGGATTAGACCATTGGTACAACACAGGAATTATTTCAGTGAATGTTTATAGTTTCACCCGTCCAGATACTATGGAATTAGACATCGGTACAACACAGGAATGATTTCAGCGAATGTTTATAGTTTCACCCGTCCAGATACTATGGAATTAGACCATCGGTACAACACAGGAATTATTTCAGTGAATGTTTATAGTTTCACCCGTCCAGATACTATGGAATTAGACCATCGGTACAACACAGGAATTATTTCAGTGAATGTTTATAGTTTCACCCGTCCAGATACTATGGAATTAGACCATCGGTACAACACAGGAATTATTTCAGTGAATGTTTATAGTTTTCACCCGTCCAGATACTATGGAATTAGACCATCGGTACAACACAGGAATTATTTCAGTGAATGTTTATAGTTTCACCCGTCCAGATACTATGGAATTAGACCATCGGTACAACACAGGAATTATTTCAGTGAATGTTTATAGTTTCACCCGTCCAGATACTATGGGATTAGAACATCGGTACAACACAGGAATTATTTCAGTGAATGTTTATAGTTTCACCAGTCCAGATACTATGGAATTAGACCATCGGTACAACACAGGAATGATTTCAGTGAATGTTTATAGTTTCACCCGTCCAGATACTATGGAATCAGACCATCGGTACAACACAGGAATGATTTCAGTGAATGTTTATAGTTTCACCCGTCCAGATACTATGGAATTAGACCATTGGTACAACACAGGAATTATTTCAGTGAATGTTTATAGTTTCACCCGTCCAGATACTATGGGATTAGAACATCGGTACAACACAGGAATGATTTCAGCGAATGTTTATAGTTTCACCCGTCCAGATACTATGGGATTAGACCATCGGTACAACACAGGAATTATTTCAGTGAATGTTTATAGTTTCACCCGTCCAGATACTATGGAATTAGACCATCGGTACAACACAGGAATTATTTCAGTGAATGTTTATAGTTTCACCCGTCCAGATACTATGGAATTAGACCATCGGTACAACACAGGAATTATTTCAGTGAATGTTTATAGTTTCACCCGTCCAGATACTATGGGATTAGAACATCGGTACAACACAGGAATTATTTCAGTGAATGTTTATAGTTTCACCAGTCCAGATACTATGGAATTAGACCATCGGTACAACACAGGAATGATTTCAGTGAATGTTTATAGTTTCACCCGTCCAGATACTATGGAATCAGACCATTGGTACAACACAGGAATTATTTCAGTGAATGTTTATAGTTTCACCCGTCCAGATACTATGGAATTAGACCATCGGTACAACACAGGAATGATATAAGTGAATGTTTATAGTTTCACCCGTCCAGATACTATGGAATTAGACCATCGGTACAACACGGGAATTATTTCAGTGAATGTTTATAGTTTCACCCGTCCAGATACTATGGAATTAGACCATCGGTACAACACAGGAATGATATAAGTGAATGTTTATAGTTTCACCCGTCCAGATACTATGGAATTAGACCATCGGTACAACACAGGAATGATTTCAGTGAATGTTTATAGTTTCACCCGTCCAGATACTATGGAATTAGACCATTGGTACAACACAGGAATTATTTCAGTGAATGTTTATAGTTTCACCCGTCCAGATACTATGGAATTAGACCATTGGTACAACACAGGAATTATTTCAGTGAATGTTTATAGTTTCACCCGTCCAGATACTATGGAATTAGACCATCGGTACAACACAGGAATGATATAAGTGAATGTTTATAGTTTCACCCGTCCAGATACTATGGAATTAGACCATCGGTACAACACAGGAATTATTTCAGTGAATGTTTATAGTTTCACCCCTTCCAGATACTATGGAATTAGACCATCGGTACAACACAGGAATTATTTCAGTGAATGTTTATAGTTTCACCCGTCCAGATACTATGGAATTAGACCATTGGTACAACACAGGAATTATTTCAGTGAATGTTTATAGTTTCACCCGTCCAGATACTATGGAATTAGACCATCGGTACAACACAGGAATTATTTCAGTGAATGTTTATAGTTTCACCCGTCCAGATACTATGGAATTAGACCATCGGTACAACACAGGAATGATTTCAGTGAATGTTTATAGTTTCACCCGTCCAGATACTATGGAATTAGACCATTGGTACAACACAGGAATTATTTCAGTGAATGTTTATAGTTTCACCCCGTCCAGATACTATGGAATTAGACCATCGGTACAACACAGGAATGATTTCAGTGAATGTTTATAGTTTCACCCGTCCAGATACTATGGGATTAGACCATCGGTACAACACAGGAATGATTTCAGCGAATGTTTATAGTTTCACCCGTCCAGATACTATGGAATTAGACCATCGGTACAACACAGGAATTATTTCAGTGAATGTTTATAGTTTCACCCGTCCAGATACTATGGAATTAGACCATCGGTACAACACAGGAATGATATAAGTGAATGTTTATAGTTTCACCCGTCCAGATACTATGGAATTAGACCATCGGTACAACACAGGAATGATTTCAGTGAATGTTTATAGTTTCACCCGTCCAGATACTATGGAATTAGACCATTGGTACAACACAGGAATTATTTCAGTGAATGTTTATAGTTTCACCCGTCCAGATACTATGGGATTAGAACATCGGTACAACACAGGAATGATTTCAGCGAATGTTTATAGTTTCACCCGTCCAGATACTATGATGGGATTAGACCATCGGTACAACACAGGAATTATTTCAGTGAATGTTTATAGTTTCACCCGTCCAGATACTATGGAATTAGACCATCGGTACAACACAGGAATTATTTCAGTGAATGTTTATAGTTTCACCCGTCCAGATACTATGGAATTAGACCATCGGTACAACACAGGAATTATTTCAGTGAATGTTTATAGTTTCACCCGTCCAGATACTATGGGATTAGAACATCGGTACAACACAGGAATTATTTCAGTGAATGTTTATAGTTTCACCAGTGCAGATACTATGGAATTAGACCATCGGTACAACACAGGAATTATTTCAGTGAATGTTTATAGTTTCACCAGTCCAGATACTATGGAATTAGACCATCGGTACAACACAGGAATTATTTCAGTGAATGTTTATAGTTTCACCCGTCCAGATACTATGGAATTAGACCATCGGTACAACACAGGAATTATTTCAGTGAATGTTTATAGTTTCACCAGTCCAGATACTATGGGATTAGAACATCGGTACAACACAGGAATTATTTCAGTGAATGTTTATAGTTTCACCAGTCCAGATACTATGGGATTAGAACATCGGTACAACACAGGAATTATTTCAGTGAATGTTTATAGTTTCACCAGTCCAGATACTATGGAATTAGACCATCGGTACAACACAGGAATTATTTCAGTGAATGTTTATAGTTTCACCCGTCCAGATACTATGGGATTAGAACATCGGTACAACACAGGAATGATTTCAGCGAATGTTTATAGTTTCACCCGTCCAGATACTATGGGATTAGACCATCGGTACAACACAGGAATTATTTCAGTGAATGTATATAGTTTCACCCGTCCAGATACTATGGAATTAGACCATCGGTAAAACACAGGAATTATTTCAGCGAATGTTTATAGTTTCACCCGTCCAGATACTATGGAATAAGACCATCGGTACAACACAGGAATTATTTCAGTGAATGTTTATAGTTTCACCCGTCCAGATACTATGGAATTAGACTATCGGTACAACACAGGAATGATATAAGTTAATGTTTATAGTTTCACCTGTCCAGATACTATGGAATTAGACCATCGGTACAACACAGGAATGATTTCAGTGAATGTTTATAGTTTAACCCGTCCAGATACTATGGAATTAGACCATCGGTACAACACAGGAATGATATAAGTGAATGTTTATAGTTTCGCTCGTCTAGATACTTTGGAACTGGACCACGGTACAACAGGAATGATATCGGTAATGGTGTTTGATGCCTAAGTCGTGACTTCTGGACGCTGTGCTTGCCAAACAAAGCTGATGAATATTAATGGAGCCATTTTTTCTAGCTTCCCGTTGTACCGGTTTTAATTTTGAGGCCCAGAGCGCGTGATGAATGGGATGATCGGGGTGTCGTCCGGAAAGATGTGTTCATCAGGAAGATTTGGCGGATGAGTAATTGATGGGGACGGCCATACATCACGACGACGTGGGCGGGAAAATGTCAGAACGCCGGCCATTGGGAAACGGACGCGGCGTGAAGAGCATCCAGTAGTCCGACGGCCTTGTCCCAAGGACCCACTGTTGGGCGCCACACCACTGCCCTATATGCACAGCAGATGTGGATAGGCAGGAGAATAAAAACAACATACATTAAAATATGGCGTGAAATTTCACTACATTATTTTTAACTATTATTATATTATATATGCATTTTTACTTATTGAGCGCAAGGGCTTTGCAAATCTCCTCATTTAAAAACGTTAGCAAATGCAGTGCCGTGAAAGGTATTGCATGTGAACAGTGCAAATATATATAAAAAATAATAATAAAAAAAGTAAATCGACGCATTTATCCCTAGCCGGGATGTCGCCTTTTGTGTGTTGAAATAAATAGATAAGTGCAAATATTTTCTGCAATTTTAAAATTGTAGTTGCTATTAGACGTTCGAATATTAGACGTGCTGATCTTCTCTGTGTTGTTTCAATTATAGCAAATGTAGTAAACAAACTTAATGGTTTTTATCTTTATATAAATATAAATACTGGTGGAAATATTGAAATTTTCTTGCATTAAATTGTTTCAATTGCTATCTACCAATAACACAATGTATTACATTGGGATGTACCAATATTCATGCATTGTTCCAATTGTTTATTTCCCGATACACATGTATTATATAAGTTTTGATAATATTCTATGCATTGTTCCAATTTTCTATCTCCTAATACACATGTGTTACATGGGCAGTACTAATCTTCGCATTGTTCCCATTATTTATCTTCCTATGCATATGTAATATGAACGACTTCTGCGGCGTGCACAACGAAATTGTTTGAGTTTCTTCGGTCACATCGCGCGACGCAGGGGAATGGAGTACACAATACTGATCGGAAAGATGTCTGGGCGACGCATACCTGGACGCCCGCCGACACGCTTCGTGGACCAATTGAAGGAACCCACTGGCTTAACGGTCGACGAGATGATACATCGAGCTCAAGACAGAGATGGCTGGGGTCATGTTTAGGATATGATACGTACAGTAGACCACAACGGTCGATCTCGAATAAAACGATTTTTATATATATATATATATGTATTACACGGGCAGTACTAATCTTCCTTGCTTTGTTCCAATTGTTTATCTCCCAATTCACATGTATTACATGGTAGTACTAATATTTCCATTGTTCCAATTATTTGTCTCCAGATACACATGTATTATATGGAATGTACTAATCTTTAGATTGTTCAAATTGTTTGTCTCCCGATACATTACACGGGTTGTACTAATCTTTGCATTGTTCCAATTGTCTGTCTCCCGATACATTACACGGATTGTACTAATCTTTGCATTGTTCCAATTGTTTGTCTCCCGAAACATTACACGGATTGTACTAATCTTTGCATTGTTCAAATTGTTTGTCTCCCGATACATTACACGGGTTGTACTAATCTTTGCATTGTTCCAATTGTTTGTCTCCCGATACATTACACGGGTTGTACTAATCTTTGCATTGTTCCAATTGTCTGCCTCCCGATACACTTGTATTACATGGGCAGTACTAATCTTTGCATTGTTCAAATTGTTTGTCTCCCGATACATTACACGGGTTGTACTAATATTTGCATTGTTCCAATTGTCTGTCTCCCGATACACTTGTATTACATGGGCAGTAGTAATCTTTGCATTGTTCAAATTGTTTGTCTCCCGATACATTACACGGGTTGTACTAATCTTTGCATTGTTCCAATTGTTTGTCTTCCGATACATTACACGGGTTGTACTAATCTTTGCATTGTTCCAATTGTTTGTCTCTCGATACATTACACGGGTTGTACTAATCTTTGCATTGTTCCAATTGTTTGCCTCCCGATACATTACACTGGTTGTACTAATCTTTGCATTGTTCCAATTGTTTCTCTCCCGATGCATTACACGGGTTGTACTAATCTTTGCATTGTTCCATTTGTCTGTCTCCCGATACACATGTATTACATGGGCAGTACTAATCTTTGCATTGTTCAAATTGTTTGTCTCCCGATACATTACACGGGTTGTACTAATCTTTGCAGTGTTCCATTTGTTTGTCTCCCGATACGCACGTATTATATGGGATGTACTAATCTTTGCATTGTTCCAATTGTTTGTCTCTCGATACATTACACGGGTTGTACTAATCTTTGCATTGTTCCAATTGTCTGTCTCCCGATACACTTGTATTACATGGGCAGTACTAATCTTTGCATTGTTCAAATTGTTTGTCTCCCGATACATTACACGGGTTGTACTAATCTTTGCATTGATCCAATTGTTTGTCTCCCGATACATTACACGGGTTGTACTAATCTTTGCATTGTTCCATTTGTTTGTCTCCCGATACGCATGTATCATATGGGATGTACTGATCTTTGCATTGTTCCAATTGTCTTTCGTACGATACACATGTATTACATGGGCAGTACTAATCTTTGCATTGTTCAAATTGTTTGTCTCTCCCGATACCTTACACGGGTTGTACTAATCTTTGCATTGTTCCAATTGTCTGTCTCCCGTTACACTTGTACTACATGGGCAGTACTAATCTTTGCATTGTTCAAATTGTTTGTCTCCCGATACATTACACGGGTTGTACTAATCTTTGCATTGTTCCAATTGTCTGTCTCCCGTTACACTTGTACTACATGGGCAGTACTAATCTTTGCATTGTTCAAATTGTTTGTCTCCCGATACATTACACGGGTTGTACTAATCTTTGCATTGTTCCAATTGTCTGTCTCCCGTTACACTTGTATTACATGGGCAGTACTAATCTTTGCATTGTTCAATTTTTTTGTCTCCCGATACATTATACGTGTTGTACTAATCTTTGCATTGTTCCAATTGTCTGTCGTACGATACGCATGTCTTACATGTGCAGTGCTAATCTTTGCATTGTTCAAATTGTCTGTCTCCTAATACACGTGTATTACATGAATGTACTAATCTTTACATTGTTCCAATTGTCTGTCTTCCGATACACTTGCATTACATGGGCAATACTAATCTTTGCATTGTTCAAATTGTTTGTCTCCCGATACATTACACGTGTTGTACTAATCTTTGCATTGTTCAAATTGTTTGTCTCCCGATACATTACACGTGTTGTACTAATCTTCGCATTGTTCCAATTGTTTGTCTCCCGATACATTACACGGGTTTTACTAATCTTTGCATTGTTCCAATTGTCTGTCTCCCGATACACATGTATTACATGGTATATGCCAATCTTTGCATTGTTTCAATTGTCTGTCTCCCGATACACATGTATTACATGGGCAGTACTAATCTTTGCATTGTTCCAATTGTCTGTCTCCCGATACACTTGTATTACATGGGCAGTAGTAATCTTTGCATTGTTCAAATTGTTTGTCTCCCGATACACATGTATTACATGGTATATGCCAATCTTTGCATTGTTTCAATTGTCTGTCTCCCGATACACATGTATTACATGGGCAGTACTAATCTTTGCATTGTTCCAATTGTCTGTCTCCCGATACACTTGTATTACATGGGCAGTAGTAATCTTTGCATTGTTCAAATTGTTTGTCTCCCGATACACATGTATTACATGGTATATGCCAATCTTTGCATTGTTCCAATTGTCTGTCTCCCGATACACATGTATTACATGGTATATGCCAATCTTTGCATTGTTTCAATTGTCTGTCTCCCGATACACATGTATTACATGGGCAGTACTAATCTTTGCATTGTTCCAATTGTCTGTCTCCCGATACACTTGTATTACATGGGCAGTACTAATCTTTGCATTGTTTCAATTGTCTGTCTCCCGATACACTCGTATTACATGGGCAGTACTAATCTTTGCATTGTTCAAATTGTCTGTCTCCCGATACATTACACGGGTTGTACTAATCTTTGCATCGTTCTAATTGTTTGTCTCCCGATACATTACACGGGTTATACTAATTTTTGCATTGTTCCAATTGTCTGTCTCCCGATACACAAGTATTACATGGTATATGCCAATCTTTGCATTGTTTCAATTGTTTGTCTCCCGATACACATGTATTACATAGGTAGTACTAATCTTTGCATTGTTCCAATTGTCTGTCTCCTGATACATTTGTATTACATGGGCAGTACTAATCTTTGCATTGTTCAAATTGTTTGTCTCCCGATACATTACACGGGTTGTACTAATCTTTGCATTGTTCCAATTGTCTGTCTCCCGATACACATGTATTACATGGTATATGCCAATATTTACATTGTTTCAATTGTTTGTCTCCCGATACGCATGAATTACATAGGCAGTGTTAATCTTTGCATTGTTCAAATTGTCTGTCTCCTAATACCCGTGTATTACATGGGGTGTACTAATCTTTGCATTTTCCCAATCATTTATCTCCCGATATAGATCTTTTGTATAGAAAATACTTGATCTCCTCGTTGTTTTAATTTTTAACTACCACTACAAATGTTTCACAAATTTGGTGCTGATATTCTATGATTAAAGTGTCTGATAATTCCATTCGATACTTATCCTGAAAAATCATGGGATATATTTATAACGTGGTCACACCATAAAATGGCCACAAGAGGAGAAGTAGCCAGGCCAAGGCATTTGATTATAACTCGTGTCCCATTGGCGATTTATTGTATCGTGTTTTTTTTCCGTAGAAAACATTCCTTGCCGGGAAGCTTGAGATATAATTTATATTAAAAAAATAGAGAAATTCATCCCTGGATGTTTGCTGCTTTCAGCTTAATATTTATACAAGGGGTTATTTGGTTGAATTGAGAATAATATACACACATATAGTGAGACGAATGAATTGGAACCATTATACACACACGTTGGGACAAATACACGAGAACACGTCTATAGAAACATACAGGGACAAATAAATGAGATAACTTATACACTACTATAGTGAGGAATAAATTGGAACAATGTATACACACACGTTGGGACAAATACACGAGAACACGTCTATAGAAACATACAGGGACAAATAAATGAGATAACTTATACACTACTATAGTGAGGAATAAATTGGAACAATGTATAGAGAGACAAATACAGGAGAACACATGTATACACTCATACAGGGACAAATAAATGAGATAAACTATACACTACTATAGTGAGGAATAAATTGGAACAATGTATAGAGAGACAAATACAGGAAAACACATGTACACACTTATAAAGGGACAAATAAATGAGATAACGTGTATGCACATTTAGGGGAAATCCACGAGAACAATGTATAAACACTTATAGAGACAAATACGCAAGAATAGATGCATACACACATACACTGTGCGATTCTGAATTTTCAACACCAAGAATTGCTGTGCAGAAAAATATACAAATTTCAGAGTAAAGTTAGTTCACCGAGTGTTGTAAATGGTGTAAATTGCGGAGCTATCCCTCGCATGTTGATTGAGATACAAGAGAGAGAACTTGCAAAATTTCCGATATTTTTTCAACTCTCTGTCTGACATGGAAAGCATTTGAATTTTTATTTGTTGACTCAGAGAAAACGTTTAGTAGCTTCCAGGCCAACGCTAGCAGAGGCAGTTCCAGCAGACGGACGATTTAGCGTGAGGAATGGTGATTAGACTCAGAAAAGGGCTGGTTGGTACATACGTAAAATTTCTACGGACAGACACCTCGACGCGTCCAAAGTTCACCGGCTATGGATAAGATAGTTGTAACAAGGAAATGTGGCACGATTGAGGGGGTGCTAGGGCGGCTAGAGTGACGTCATCACGAGTGAACCGACGTATCCGCCGGATGGCGTTGGCGGCCCCACAGTCCACTTATGTCGCCTTTTTTTCAGGATGTTAAGAACACTCTTGATTCTTCCATATCGACCAGAACCATTACACGCGGATTGGTCGCAGGCGGCCTTCACTCGTGGCGTTCGTTAAGAAGATTGTCATTGACCCAACGGCACCGACATTCCCGTTTGCCTATTTGGCGGGATAGAGCCACATGGACAGCGGAATGGCACAGGTAGCGTTCTCAGATGAAAATAGCTTCTGTTTTAGCAATGACATTCCCCGAATAAGAGTTTGGCGCCGTCTTGGTGACAGGTCTAATTCGGCCGCATCTGTGGAACGCCGCACCTCACGACAACGCGGCATTATGGTTTGGGGAGATATCGCCTTTTATAAAATATCACCTATGATTCGTGTTGAGGGCACTTATGACGGCCAATCGATACGTGAATGGCGTGCTGCGGCCGGTGACGCTACCCTTCATTCAGGGGGAACCAAATGCCATTTTCCAGCGGGATAACTCCTGACCTTACACAGCACACATAAGCCAACATGCCTTGAATTAAACCTCGGTGCTTCCATGGTCGCCAGTCTCTACTGATATCTCTCAACTATAGAATACATCTGGGACCTAATTGGACGTCGTTTTCGCGCGCTGCCACAGCCGCGTTCAGAAGATGAACTGTGGCTGATGGTTGACAGGGAATGGGCAGCCATCCCTCAGTGTACCATCCGCATACTCATTGAGTCAGTACCAAGGCGTGTTGCTGCCTTCATAGCCGCCCGCGATGGTCCCACAACATATTGAGTGGAGGGCGATGTCGCTCAGTGTATAGGTGTATTCTGTTCTAATAAAAAATCATTTATTGTTCGTTACTGGCATTCTATGCAGATTTTCACAACCTTTTGCCCACTAGTTCTTGGTGTTGTAAATTCAGTCTCACGTAGTATATAAGGACAATTACACCAGAACACACGGATTTCCATACAGGTTTTATTTACAGTTAAATATTAACATATATTGATAAAACAGCAAATATGAGATTGATTCCGATGAGATCAGTCTGAATAGCTTTTTCATGTCGAGGGCTTTCTTCCAATATGGAACACGTATTTGAAATCTTCATGTCAAACCTTTGCTGCATAAAGTTTCAATTGAAATTAAAATATGATGCTGAAAAAGTCTATTTTACAAAACAACAAAGCATCATAAAAGTGTGGTAGGATGGCATTCATGTGAAAACGGCAATTTTATTAAATGCAACAAGATAATGGTTTTATTTGACCTTCCCCAACGCGCTGAGTCAGATTAACGGATAGGCCACATTTCTGGAAAATTATAACAAATGCCAACATGCAATGTCGAGAGACATTGCCCGAAACTATGGTATAAAGGCTGGCTTTTGTTAGAATTTTCCAAAACTGCTGTTGTGGCATGCATATATAATGATCCTAATCTAAGTGTTCTGAGGAGAGAAGATTAAAAACATGCATTGTTGCTCCTCATATCTTAATAAAAAGGTTTCGCTTTTGAACAACACCAACAATTATTTACCTAAATGTATTCGGGCCGTATTGGAATAGATGTTTCAATTTTGTATGGTTTTTGATGTATGCTTTCAGTAAAGTTTAAAAAGTGGCTGACAATATTTGTCATCTTTGACGGTTCTAACTTCATTACAAAGATCCTCTCACAGTGTTCCTCCCTTCCTTTGTTTTACTCGAGTTTGGAATGGACATTCTGTAATCAGAGACATCGGTTTAAAAAGACAATCATGGTTCGCTACTAACCAATATTGATCCATAAAGATACTTCTTTCAAGTATTGAGACAGCCTTCTTCTGACAGGTGTCAAACCTCTTAAAATTACCACTTACACCTCTAGTAACATCACAGCCTCATAGTTTACCATAGCCATTTCAATTAAGAATAGTCACTCTTGTTTAGATTTATTTGTGCTTCAAATTTAGGAAAATACCAAACCTCCAGTGTTAATACAAATAGGGCTGAAAAGCGGATACCAAGTTAGTTCCTATTCCAGACAGATCACATAAAAACAATTGGCATTATCTCTAGAAGTGAAGAAAGAATGATTATCAATGGTATAAAACGATGATAAAGGCCTCCCATGCATTTACTGGCTGTTGCCATATGTTACTTATATAGGAATGGGTATAACTATATAAATGGTGATTTTTAATTTGCAGTTAAGAATAGTGAACAAAACATTTTCTCATAACTTTCAATGCTATCGATGTAATTTTGTGCTCGGCAAGATATATGCCGCTAGTACATTGTACCAAATAGGACTCAGTCCGAGAGGATATATCCTCGATATGATTTTGTAGCACCTAAAAGGATCAACCTCTAGCAATGAACGCGAGCTGCAGTCCCTCGTCATCATGGTACGGGATATACATCAACAAAACTCTTAACCTAGTAGCGTGATCAGAAGATGGCTTTACCATTATGGCTTCTAAAAAATCTCTAGCAAAGAAAGTGCGACCATCACGTGACAGTGAAGACCTCTGACCCGCCAGATGTACTTCCTCCTTCCTCGTAGCGCAACTCTCTCTCCACTTTATTTACAAACATAAAATGGCGGAGTTTTTACACCGTTAGTCCACGCAGTTCCATATAGTTTTACAATGGAAGAGAGAAACAAGGGCACAATTAAACATAAAGCATCGGTGCGCAATCTATATTCAACAAATGAAACCCATATTTCCTTTTTCAAATAAAACAAGTTTCTACCCGGCTTATATACCACGCAAAGGTTGAATATCCCTTCCTCTTACACAATTTATATCCTTCCTCGACACCCATGTTAGACACTCCTGAAAGAAATCTTCGTTTTACTTACTTCGCTACTCTTTTTCACTTTCGTCTTTATTATCATATTTCCACCAAGTTGACATATTTTCCCCGCTAATTAGCTCAGGGGTAATCGATATATTGAGATTTATCTGCCTCCTGTCCTTCTTTCCAGAAAATTACGCAGTTGATCTCTATTTACTTCATTTGTTGGGAATTAAAATTTGTCTCGAATGCAGGAATATGTTTTATATGTTGCTACTTGCATATCTTTCTATACTCTTTCTTTTTTTAATCTTTTTTTGTAAAGAAGCAATGTGTTACATGCATATGAAATAGGGAGACTTATTCTTTGGCTGAAAGCTTTTTTTCAGAATGAAAGATGGATAATCCCAACAATGGATTATCTTCTAATCTCGTTTAGGTATAGGAATATTCCTAATTCCCAGAGAGTCAACCTTATTAAATGGTAAATTCCATATCAGTCACGCAATGATGCCTGCATACTCTCAGTTTCTGATACGGTCATGTGAGTATGTACGGGGACAAGTAACTGCAGATACTAGGTGTCTGACGCAATGCTGCGAGGAAGGCACGTGGACAAGTAAGTGCTACCTGCAGACACTAAGTGTCCGACGCGATGCTGCGAGGAAGGCACGTGGACTAGTAACTGCAGATACTAGGTGTCCGACGCAATGCTGCGAGGAAGGCACGTGGACAAGTAAGTGCTACCTGCAGACACTAAGTGTCCGACGCGATGCTGCGAGGAAGGCACGTGGACAAGTAAGTACTACCTGCAGACACTAAGTGTCCGACGCGATGCTGCGAGGAAGGCACGTGGACAAGTAAGTACTACCTGCAGACACTAAGTGTCCGACGCGATGCTGCGAGGAAGGCACGTGGACAAGTAAGTGCAGTCACTAAGTGTCCGACGCGATGCTGCGAGGAAGGCACGTGGACAAGTAAGTGCTACCTGCAGACACTAAGTGTCCGACGCGATGCTGCGAGGAAGGCTGGTGGACAAGTAAGTGCAGACACTAAGTGTCCGACGTGATGCTGCGAGGAAGGCCGGTGGACAAGTAAGTACAGACATTAAGTGTCCGACGCGATGCTGCAAGGAAGGTACGGGGACAAGTAAGTGCTGCCTGCAGGCACTAAATGTCCGACGCGATGCTGTGAGGAAGGCTGGTGGAAAAGTAAGTACAGACACTAAGTGTCCGACGTGATGCTGCGAGGAAGGCACGGCGACAAGTAAGTGCAGACACTAAGTGTCCGACGTGATGCTGCGAGGAAGACCGGTGGACAAGTAAGTTCAGACATTAAGTGCTCGACTTGACGACGTGAGGCAGGCACGTGGGCAGGCAGGGATGCTGTAATCAGGTCGGATTGAACATGTTGTTATTCGGCCTCCTCCAACTGATGGAGGGTTGGGCAAACAAGATGGGAGGTCTGATGTTTGCTTTTTCTATTACACCACTTGTGGATGTCGTGTTGGAGCTTCCACTGTGGGTAGGTGGGGCTACACCTCATTTACATATATCCCCTGTCTGCACACTGGCTCAAGAAGCCAACACGTGTGTGCAAATTTCAAATTCTACCAAAAAGAGTTAAGAAATTACTTCTGAATATTCCTCATGGCAGTTGAACAAACTAAATGCTGCTAGTCAGCAGTCGGGATTGTTGGTGTACACAGTTAATTCTTGATAACCATAACCCGGATTGAATTCCGTATTGGGATATTTTTTTGTGAAAATAAAAATGCTTCAATAACCCCCAAACTCTTGCACGAGTTCAATTCACACTTCTGAAAAGAAGGGAAGGTTTGATATGGTCTTCCCCATAGCTGGCGCACTGTGGATGGATCGAGGTGTCTGCACGTTGATATTTGACTATGGACAAACCGGCCCTTCTTAGTCCAATCACCATACCATGGTTTGAACAATAAATGCGGCACGATTGTTGGGTGCTTGTGCGGCCAGAGTGACGTCAACATGCGTGGACCGACGCCTCCGCTGGATGGCGTTTGCAGTCCAACAGTCCACTTCTATCTCCATTCTAGGACATTCTTGATTATCCCGTATCGACTAGACCTATTATATACACAAATTGGTCGCCGGCGGCCTACACTCATCAAGAAGACTGTCATTGACTCAACGGTACAAACATCTCTTTTTGTCGGGATAAAGCCACATGGACAGCAGAATGGCACAGGGTAGTGTTCTCAGGTAAATATCGCTTCTGTTTTAGAAATTATAGTCACGGAAAATTAGTTTGGCATGTCCAATCCGGCCGTATCTGTGGAACGCCGCACCTCATAACAACGCGGCATTATGGTTTGAGGGGCCATCACCTATAATAGCAAATCACCTCTGATTTATATTGAGGGCACTATGACGGCCCAACGATACGTGGATGACGTGCTGCGGTTGGTGACGCCATTTTTTCAAGGGTACCAAGTGTCATTTTTCAAAAGGATATTGCCCGACCTCACACAGCACACATCAGCCAACATTCCCTGCATTAAAGCTCGGTGCTTCCATGGCCACCAGTCTATCCTGATATCTCACCTATAGAACACGTCTGGGATCTAATTTAACGTCGTTTGCTTGCTGACTGACCACAGGTTAATTCTGACAGTCCATCTGGTAAAATCTGATTTCGGTACATAGATATCATACTCCCGTAACTTTATTATTCTAGCCTGAAAATCGGCCTTGCCGCTTCACCAGCTTTAACGCATTTTTGGTCAATTCGGCCGATTTAGTAACCCCTCTTGTAGGATGTAAGGATTTCTAAGCCAGAATGAAGAAAAGTGGGGAAAAAAAAACTACCTTTAATATTGAAGAAGTCAGAAAAAGCTTCCCCAAGAATAAGATCCATAAGGACCTGAGAACCCGGACTCAAAGACAATAAAATATAATTGCAAATTAACCTTTGTACATAACCCTGTCCCTCACACATTATTGTAAATATAATGATATAGGTTGCTCTTTTTGAGCGGCACATAATAAAATTATTTTGGAACTGGAAATGATCTATGAAATTGATGAGAGCCAAAGTCCTAACCATGGTATATAGTTTGGTTTTTTGTTTGAATTTTTGCCAAAATTGGTGTTGTGGATCATTCTTTATAATTACTAGTAAAGTTTATATTAGGATGATAAACATGATGAATGCATATTTCTGATGCATAATTAAATGGAAAGGTGCCTCTTTCGGTACAGATATTTTCTCTCGGTGCCCGGGCCGGACGGCGCGGGACACCCCGCCCTAAAGAGGCATACACAAATATACAGATGGGGAAATTTTTCTGGGAGGAAATTGATCTATAAAAATAAAGCTCGTCTCTCCCGTCTAACTAAAGTTAAGCGCCATCTCTTTGACAGATTATGAAGACTTCCTTTGATCTCTTGTGGATAATATAAAATAAAGTCCGCCCTGTGATGAAGAGGGCCATAAGTCCGAAACCATGGTCTCCAAGTGAACGCTACTCAGTTTGTCAAAGCTGGTGTTGTGGCTTTGTTACCGATCTGAGTCCGCTACTTTGCGGAGACGGTCAATAAATGGCACTTATAAGAAATTAATAGTATTTTTGACGTGTATGAATCTTTTAAAAATGTCGCATACCTCGAGATATTTGCTTAATATTGTTTTGTTTTATATATTTTTACATTTTGTTTCTTATGAAAGGTTGATATATCTGCATGTCCGCGAGAAGCGCGATGTATATATATAGGTAGGAAAAATAATAAAGTTAGAGTTTCTATTGTCATAGATCTTCTCATGTCTCGTGAACCTCGTTCTTCTAATATAGAACGTCACAAAAAATAAAACGTATATTTTGACGAGAGAGGCGACTTATATATATGTTATATAAAAAATGTTATTTTTTTGAATTATATTTTCTAGAAAACAACTCTATGAAGTCGACCGGCAGATAGCGCGGCTTTATACTATCTACATTTGTTGTTGTTTCCTTGGCCGGCTCGAATCTTTTTGTAAATATGTAAATACTTTTTTTTCAAGAAAAGCAACTGTACTTTTTCTCGATTGTTTGCATATAAGTTTATGTCAAGCTCTTTCATTATTCTTTCCCCCTATTTGATACATTGTAAATAACATTGCTGATTTTTGTTACTGTTATTTATGTATATACCCTCTTCTACTTGAAGAATCTGTATAAGACCAAATGTCTTAATAAAGTTTTTGTTGTCATTGTATGTAAATACTTAATTAAATTTCTTTATTCATCACGCCTTATATAAATCAAGTATTACATATCTCAAATTTTGTCTTATATATTTTGATCAGCACAATTAAAGAAGATTAAGATTTAAACTATCTACATTTGTTGTTGTTTCCTTGGCCGGCTCAAATCTTTTTGTGAATATCTAAAAAAAAATTTCAAGAAAAGAAACTGTACTTTTTTCTCGATTGTTTGCATATAATGCATATAAATTACAGTTAAGTTATTGTATTTTCTTCAAAAAGCTCACGTCTGCAAACCTCATTTTATTATAAATATATCTCTATAGAACGGTGGTGCTATTTGGCTGTCGGTGCGGACAGATTACACTGACAGCTAGGTCTACAACCGATGGTAAGCCATATCAATAATTCCATTTCCTCCAGATGAATCACACATAGAATTTTGGAGTCAAAAGGCGATATATTGAATATATATATACAAGGGTCGCCTCTCCCGTCAAAATAGACGTCTAAAACCAGACGCCATCTATTGACCGTCGTCGCAACTAGCGGCCTCGGGTCGGTGACAAAGCCACAACACCAGCGTTGACAAACTGAAAAGCGTCCACCTAGAGACCATGGTTTCGGGCTAATGGCCCACGTCAGTCTAGGGCGGACTTTATTCCACGAGATCCCCACGGGATCTAATGGAATCTTGACAATCTGCCAAAGAGGTGTTTAGCTGGCAAAGTGGCTGGGCCATATCTATGGCTAAAATATAGATGTAAATTTTGCCGGGAGGAAATTGATCTAAAGAGACAAGGGTCGCCTCTGGCGTCTGGTTTTAGACGTCTATTTTGACGGGAGAGGCGACCCTTGTCTCTTTAGATCAATTTCCTCCCGGCAAAATTTCCATCTATATATATATATATATATGAAAAATAATAGAAAAAATAAAAGATAAGTGGGTCAGGTATTGATATTAAAAATAAAGAAAGCATATCCTGACCACGAGCACATGTTCTTTTTAGATGGCAGAGCGCCATCTAGTGGAGCAAAATAAACTAAACGTTTATTTAACTTGCTCTGTGATATTTGGCCAACCCAATTTCTTGATAAATCAAGAAAAGCCATCCACGAACGCGTTTCGCGCTGTTGGCGCTCGTCAACGTGGAGCTATATATATATATATATATATATATATAAAGTCGTATCTGGATCTGTTAAAGAGAAGAAAAACAAACACATTTTTTTTCTTTAACAGATCAAGGTACGCCCTTTTTTATATAAATATATCCATATAGAACGGTGGTTAGTTGGCTATTGGTACGAACAGATTACACTGACAGCTAGGTCAACAACCGATGGTAAGCCATATCAATAATTCCATTTCTTCTAGATGAACCACGAAGTTGGAGTTAAAAGGCAATCTATTAAATATATTTATATAAAAAAAGGTCGTATCTGGATCTGTTAAAGAGAAGAAAATAATTCTTTAACAGATCCAAGTACGTCCTAAATATATCGGTATAGAACGGTGGTCAGTTGGCCGTCCGTCCGTCCAGACTACACTGACAGCTAGGTCAACAACCGATGTCAGATATCGACCGATCGATAATACATCCAGATGTACCACACGGTGGTAGCCTCCAATGGTCAGCCAGTCAGGCCGATGGTCAACTATCGTTCCAATTAGCCCAGGTGATAACGAGAGGACCGCTCCACTTCTCCCATTGTGTGTTTCAATTAGCCGCAGCAGGTCGTGGGCGGTGGGCGCGGGAGGCTCCCCGCCTGACCTTTCTCACTGCGGCGCCGGTCACGCGAGCCTGCCTGCCTGCCCACTGGGCATCTTGAGTTGTGGCCGCTTCTAATCCATGATGGATGTCTTGGATAAAATAGCTGAAAGCTGGTCATCTTTAAGTCACATCATTCTCTGCTAATTTTTATATTTATCTCCGGTACTACAGACCATGATTGTCATGATGGGTAAGAATTTGCGACGTTATATACTGTAAGTATATCATACATCTATGTATTTAAACTAGTTCGCGACACTGCACTTGCTAAGTACACAATTGTCCAGTTTGGTTATTTGCAGAGTAACTGATAGGGTTGGACTTCGTTCACACTTTTAACTTAAAATTTATATAGATGACTTGTCAGACAAGGTTTAAAAAAAAAACCTTACCTACAGGTTGAGAAAGGGCAAGATTCGAAAGATCCCAATAAAATACATTTATAAAAACCTTGTACATTTATATAATTTTTATCCATACAGTATATATATCACGCAATTGCCAACATTTTAAAGAACATATATTTAGAACATAGGATATTTGAACAGTAAAATAAACTTTGAGCTGATGCTAATCTTAATATTAAAAAAAAAAAAGAAACTTTTCCCTGGAGGTTTATGTTTTTATTTTAATATTAATTCAAGGGATTATTTGATCGAATAATGCTAATCTATTGCAATATATATCAGCTAAATTATTTATATAGATAAAACACATGGAAACCATCACACCTTCCTTATGGCTAAGAGAATCAATGATAGGATGCTACAATATTATAATCTTTACTTATGATGGCTTGTACAATTCTTTCTGAAAACTGGGAGCACCTCATGAGACTGTTTCTGTGATGTTTTTGTGAATACTGTGGGAGTTATAACGAATTTACAAATATAGATAAAGAATTCTTCCTGAATTGAAATTAGACGAAAAACATGGTGAAGGAAGACGAGTTTCTTTTATTGATGCATAGGTGCAAGATTTCGGGTAAAAACCCTTCAACAGGCGAGCAATGAAGCGCGACTTATAAGTACTATGGTACAAATGGTATATATATATCGCGCTTCATTGCTCGCCTGTTGAAGGGTTTTTACCCGAAAGCTTGCACCTATGCATCAATAAAAGAAACTAGTCTTCCTTCACCATTTTTTTCCGTCTATCTGTGGGAGTTCTTTGTATAGATACCATTTTGTAAATTGCTCTTTTGAAGTCGTTAAACCTGATCTTTGTACGGTAATGTGCGAAAATAAAGCTTACTATTATTATATATAAATATGATAGGATTGTGTATTTGTTCCTTATATACGTTTCAGCAATATTTGAACTACCTATGGAACTTTGAAACAATAGAGTTAGGTCTGGAGAAGTAGTCTCTATTATAGTTTCAACCAAGCAAAATATGTAATAATTAAGAAAATAAGTTAATTAACACATTCCGATGTGTCGTAAAATGATTATATTAATGAAACCTCAATATCAAATCCGACCTTTGTGCTTCTAGCAGATGCAACTAATATTGACAACAAAACTTGGTTAAACCAATATTTCAAGCAGGAGGCACTAGCGTGCTATCTATATACAAAATCTGGTACTATTATAGCACAGTTTTTTTATTTGTAAATATAACTCCTCCTACTGCCTTATTCTAATGGGAAAGTATTACTGGCTCATCATTGGTGAAACCTGCCAGCGATTCCGCCAATTTAACCGCTAAGGTATTGCATATAATACCGTATCTAATTCTATTGCAGTAAGGACGGTATGACGCTCTGTATTTGTAGAATAATAATTGAAAAACGTATTATAAATAATATAATTTATTATAAAACAATATTAGTGAGATAACTATTCACTGGCGCACAACCCGGGCGAAGCCAGGTCACTACTGTAGGATACTAGAGAGGGAGAGAGAATTTTCGGCCAAGAGAATGTCTACAACGTTGTACTCTTCAACGCCAATATGTTCTGTCTATGAAGATAGGCAGTTTTGTCGTACGAGGTACAAATTGGGCCCACATGGTATTCAACTGGTTTGTTGGTTAATTCCAACATGTTCTTGTGGCTTTAAGTATCTTGACACTTTGTCCCACAACGAGGTTAGAACACTTTCTTTAGCATCCTTAATTGGATATAAACGCTCATTTAAGTTTGTGGTAAGAGGTGTTCCTAGAATTCAATACAATACATAAAATTAATAAAACAGAAAGTACTTTATTAATAAGATAATTTAGTTGATATTCTTAACATGCATAATAATTCCATAATTGACCAATAAGTAGGTTGAGATGTAAGCATTGTTAGCTAATTGCAGAAAAGGGATATGCATCCTCATTTTTTTGCAAGTGAGAGTAGTTTTTGTGACTACAGGCGTGATAAAAACTAAAGAGTGCTCAAACAGAGAAACCAGGCACATCACAAGTGTGAGAGAGAGGTGTCTGACTATAGACATCCCAAACCAGTGGCTGAGCAAACAAAGAGGCCAGTACCTAGGTACATACGTACTTCCAGGGGACGCCCAGGGCGGGGAGGATCCAAAGAAAAACGCCGCTAACCCTAATTTTAGACGCGCGCTCGTCCACTTCCTTCCAGGAAGGCCAGCTTTGTATTCAGCAGCCAAAGCCCATAAAACTCCCCAGAGCCGCCCGCCGGTGGATTTCCTATAAATCTCAGATTGTGGCGGGGTGTGTTTTATTGACGGTGCACAGACACACAATAGCCTCCTCATCTGCATGCGCCACTCCCGGCTTCTGCTGCTGCTTCACGGGCCGACCAGGGCTTTTCTTGTATGGCCGAGCTTTGAACATATCTTCCAGCTAGACGGTCCGACGTACTGACCACACATGGTTCTTCTTGTATGGCTGAGCTTTGAACATATCTTCCAGTGAGACGGGTCAACTGACGGACCAGGGCTTTTATTGTATTGCTGAGTTCGAATACTTATTCGAGCTTAACGGGCAAACTGACGGACCAGGGATCTTCTTGTATATATATATATATATTAAAAATAAAAAAGGCATCTCCTGACCACGAGCACCTGACCCACTTATCTTTTATTTTTTTCTATTGTTTTTTCATATATATATATATATGGACAAGTTCGAACCTATATTCAGAGCTAGACGGTCCGACGTACGGACCATGGATCTTCTTGTATTGCCGAGTTCGAAAATATGTACACAGATGTAACTAAAGTCCTCCGAGCGACGTGTGATGTACATAGATGTAACTAAAGTCCTCCGAGCGCCGTGTGATGCACATAGATGTAACTAAAGTCCTCCTAGCGCCGTGTGATGTACACATATGTAACTAAAGTCCTCCGAGCGACGTTTGATGTACATAGATGTAACTAAAGTCCTCCGAGCGACGTTTGATGTACATAGATGTAACTAAAGTTCTCCGAGCGACGTTTGATGTACATAGATGTAACTAAAGTCCTCCGAGCGCCGTGTGATGTACATAGATGTAACTAAAGTCCTCCTAGCGACGTGTGATGCACATAGATGTAACTAAAGTCCTCCTAGCGACGTGTGATGCACATAGATGTAACTAAAGTCCTCCGAGCGACGTTTGATGTACATAGATGTAACTAAAGTTCTCCGAGCGACGTTTGATGTACATAGATGTAACTAAAGTCCTCCGAGCGCCGTGTGATGTACATAGATGTAACTAAAGTCCTCCTAGCGACGTGTGATGCACATAGATGTAACTAAAGTCCTCCTAGCGACGTGTGATGCACATAGATGTAACTAAAGTCCTCCTAGCGACGTGTGATGCACATAGATGTAACTAAAGTCCTCCTAGCGACGTGTGATGTACATAGATGTAACTAAAGTCCTCCTAGCGACGTGTGATGCACATAGATGTAACTAAAGTCCTCCGAACGCCGTGTGATGTACACATATGCAACTAAAGTCCTCCGAACGCCGTGTGATGTACACAGATGCAACTAAAGTCCTCCGAACGACGTGTGATGTACACAGATGCAACTAAAGTCCTCCGAACGACGTGTGATGTACACAGATGCAACTAAAGTCCTCCGAACGACGTGTGATGTACACAGATGTAAATAAAGTCCTCCGAACGACGTGTGATGTACACAGATATAAATAAAGTCCTCCGAGCGCCGTGTGATGTACACAGATGTGAGTAAAGTCCTCCGAGCGCCGTGTGATGTACATAGATGTGAGTAAAGTCCTCCGAACGACGTGTGATGTACACAGATGTAAATAAAGTCCTCCGAACGACGTGTGATGTACATAGATGTGAGTAAAGTCCTCCGAGCGCCGTGTGATGTACACAAATGGACGAGGGCCGTGAGAGCGGCCACACAATGGGTGCTCCCACCTTTGTTGGCGTCGTTAATTGGGGCTTGACCCCCGCCCTCCTGCCTGCCCCTAAATATAGCGGCACTGTACCCCCTCACTGTACTATACTCTATGTTTACTATACTGGAATATAGATGTATAGTCTCTCTTAGACTGTTATGTGCCTTTTACATTTTAAGCCACAGGACTCTTCCACCCTCTACCCTCACATTCCTGAACATCACTGCTTCACGAAATGAATTTACATGACCGCTCTATGCTCTGACGTACCGTTCTGAACTGTACTTTCTTTGACAATACATCCACCTGGCTGCTCTTTGCTGTACTGTACCGTTTGAACTGTACCTTTTAGACCATACTTCCACGTGACTACTCATTGGTTTGATATGTCGTTCCCGAAATGAACTGTTCACCAAATAAAGCCATGTGAACTCTTCGGCTGTATCATGCTGTTCCTGAAACGGACTCTACTGTATCGTTCTTGACTGAGCCTTCTCGAACAATAAGATCTCCTGTACCTTCCGTACTGTATGACCTTCACTGACCCCGATAGAACGGCAAAATTCTCACAAACATTCCATGTTCTGGGCTGGAGTTAGAGATTCAGTCACTCTTCAATCGCTACATCAGATATTATTCGATATAAAGAATTTTATTTCAAATGTATCTCTATTTCTCTCTCTGTCTTGCTTTAATTTAGTGTGACATCACCTCTAGTTAGCCCAGCAGATAGTTTGTTCTTTTAGTGTTCTTCCATTCATGATGATTTATACAAAATATCAAAAAAGAATTCCTATATCGTCCCTACAACTGCAAACTATCGAATGTGAAAAATTCAATTTTGAAGGAGAGAGAAATGAAGAGACCATGTGGCCTACCCTCAGTAGAGGAAGGCATTGAAGGAGGGAGAAATGAAGAGACCATGTCATGGTCTCTTCATTTCTCCCTCCTTCAATGCCTTCCTCTACTGAGGGTAGGCCACATGGTCTCTTCATTTCTCTCTCCTTCAAAATTGAATTTTTCACATTCGATAGTTTGCAGTTGTAGGGACGATATTATGTTTTAAGATACAAAATATATGAGAATTGACTACAGTTCTATAATATAAGAGATGTGAACATCGCTGCTGCTTGTAGGCATTATAGATCTGACCATCTCTAATTGAAATGGCGTATTCATAGAGAAAAAAAAAGAGTTATTACATATGCTACTGGATATAATCGCAAGGAACACACCATTCAAAATGTCAAATTTCTTCATAAACTATATACTCGAAAATAGCATAACACTATTTAGCTCTCTATCTTATTTTCTTTATAAACCTGAGCGGCTATAGTAAGATTTGAATTAACGTATACAATAAATGGTTCTGAAAATGGAGCAATCCATATATATAAAATGTTTAAATAATAAAAATACATATATATTGGATTAAATAAAATGATTTATTTGACTATATATCCCTTTTTATTATACAATAAATGGTGCAAATGAAATTATTGGGCGCTTTAATTAGTTTTTTAAATCATATAAGACAATTTCCTATAATATTAGTGAAAACTGAAGATGAAAAAAATTTGGGGAAGATTTGGTTCATAAGTGATGAACCTTCCCAGCGATTGAGCTCATGTAAGCTACTTCATTTGTTATGTTCATTCTGCTTATATAGTCTTCATTGGAAGGCCTATTCTTAGTAATGATATTTAACGAAACTATGAAAAGAGGATTTTGTATGCTTATAGAAATTTCTGATATATTTTTACTTCAAATACAGGTTTTCCACTTAAAGGACAAGCCATCAAAAACCTGTTTAGGCCATATTAGTAATCCACACATATTGTACATTCCTGTAGGTCGAGGAAATAGTGCTAACCCTCTCAACATACAAAGTGATGTTGTTTACAATAAATCACACCTTTACGGAAATATAAATTGGGGGAAGTCTGTATCATAAATCTCAGCCGCCCCAATAACGACAAACGTCGGAATACAAGTTCGATTTTCCCAATTTTACTAAACCCTATGTTCTATATAAATACCCCTTTTTGAAAGTCCAACCAATTTGCGCATAAAAAAAGACAACCCTCATTTGCATATATTAATAATAAGATTATTATCTTATTTTGTTGTTGTTGTTGTCGTGTCCAATGAAGAACCTCAGATGTCTCCATGCATCTCTATCACAGCAGCAGCAATGTCCACTATCTTGGAAAATGGGTGCCGTTGCCACGTTAGTCACCTTGGAAACGAACCATAATGTCTTATTTTCTAATTAACATATCGTTTTATAAGAGAACCTAGAATAATTGACAGCCAAACCTGTCATTAAGAAATAACTGCATAGATGGATCACTTTTTGAATGACTGTCAAATATGTTTCACCATTGTGACGGACCCTCTCAAAAGAAGTCACCGGTGATGGTAATTGATTTGGACGCTGTTGACAGGTTTGCTGTATTTTGAACAATTTATTTTTTACACATTGGAATCAGAAAATCTCTACTGTATAGAGAGGATCAACAAAGTATCTTAAATAGACAAGACGATGCATTTTCTCATATTTAGAATGAAATATAAAATTTTGTAAAGTTTTGCATAATCAGGAGTTTTTTCTTAATGTAACAACCATTTGAAATCCCAGTACAATTTAAATTTTGTATTATTTTTCCATATAGTTTTTGCATTCTTTATGCACTTTTGGCCGTACTTACTCATTCCATTATTTTTAAAGATTTTGTTTTATTTCTGTCTTTTACCATAGTAACAACATTAACGTTTTGTTAATGAAATATTTTCAATTGTCAAATGATTGGAACCATCTCTTTTGGTTATTGAGGTACAGCCTGCTCTGAGGGCCAACAGCCTGAAAAACGCACGTAGTTGTCCATCTTGATTAATCAAGAAAGGATATTTTTTGGAAATGATTATGGAATAAATAAAAATCGACAATATGTTGATATTTATTGCGACAGATGACGCAAACCATCAGCATCTTTTAATTGCACAATAAGGAGAGATGCTTTTTCTTAATAAAAATATAAACTTGGACACTTTGCTTTAAGAGAAACAAATATAAAATATGCATAGATGCACATTGAATCTATGTTAATCTTTGAAACGTTATTAAAACAATCTCAGAAAATGTTTCTATTTACTTACATACTCCTGAATAGTTTGAAGTGCCAGACGCTCTATTCTAATCAAACAGGTCGATGTCTTACTGCTGTTTTATCTACGTCTTTCTTGTGAGTTCTAAGTGTCTGAATAACGAGGATTTTTTTGGTGGAAATTTACTTTGTTCTGAGGCATCCTCTGCCTTTCACTCAGGAGTCGAACGCAAGTTATAAATAAGTCTATTTTGGTTCTTTCAATATTTCTGTATCATTGGAATTTTTCGGATACTTGAATATGAAACTATTTATATAATATATCAAGTTTAGATATAACCTACTCTATATGGTTACAATAAAGTGACCTAAAGATAGAGTCCCGTAGGTCTATTTCACCCATGGCAGGGAGAGGGAGGCGCTGTTGGCCGCAACGACGGGAAGATTCCATCGAGTGGGCGGAGTTGGGAAAGTGAGGTGGATCTTCTCAACGGCCTTGTTCCGCTTTCTCCAACAACCCTTTGTTTTATCGCTGTCCGTGTTCTGTTCCTTGTTTCGTGGTGGTCTAAGTACTGTTCTTACTGTGATGTGTAGACTCTAGACCTTTGCTATATCGCTGTCCGTGTTCTCTACCAAGTATCGTGGTGTTCTAAGTACTGGGCTTAATTTGATGTGTAGACTCCAGACCTTTGTTTTATCGCTGTCCGTGTTCTGTTCCTTGTTTCGTGGTGGTCTAAGTACTGTTCTTACGGTGATGTGTAGACTCCAGACCTTTGCTATATCGATGTCCGTGTTCTCTACCAAGTATCGTGGTGTACTATTTTAATCAAACTTAGAACACCACGAAACAAGGAACAGAACACGGACAGCGATAAAACAACGGTCTGGAGTCTATACATCAAAGTAAGCACAGTACTTAGAACACCTATAACACTTATAAAACTCCTTGGGTTGAAAATGTAGAGCTATTTTTTCGCCGCAACTTCCAATTTAGCGTTCGATCCAAAATTTCGTCCTTCCAGAGTGTTCTGGAAAGCTAAAAATAGATGAAAATCTCTCTCTCACTTGAAGAAATATCTGTCTATATTTCTGCGTTATATCGCTGCCCTTTTCATCCTACGAAATACCGCTTAGTCGCCTCGATGGCATGAGAATGATCACTATCATTCCAAAGGAAAGACCTTCCGTAAGAACAACCCAGGTCTTTAATCCAAACACGGAGATATAGTAGGTTTTTTTTGGGGGGGGGGGTATCTTGGCTCTCATTTTTAATTCACGAGAAACACTCATAGTAAAACTTAATATAGTCTTTGATTTCGCTGGACGTTCGTCTCTTTTTTTGAAATAGACAGAGGAAATTTTTCCACACTTAGTTATCTCGTGTCTTCAATAAAGAGGTCACTGTATATCAAATATATTTCAGAGTTATTGTCTGAATCCTGATATAATGCTAAAAGGTATAACTTCCTTAAGTTTTGTCCATGAATATTTTGGAATAAAAGAATACAGATTTACATTTGAGTAACATTTATTCGGTGTCTCTACACGTGTGAATTCACTACTTTCTCTAGTTTGAAGGTCTTTAGTGGTGGGGATAGGTTTCTTCGCCAGTAACTATGTGTTTCATGAATTACATTGCCTCAGTTGTGAATTACTTGCATAACTTTATAGTACTATCTCTCAATATATCGGGGGTACCAATTAAACGTATAATTTAACAATCAATGCGTTTGTTTTGCTCCGTTCAAATACACAACAGAATATGTTTAAAAGCAAAGAGGCAAAAACGCCATATGATATGAATTTCGATACTCACGTATATAATTATTTATTCTGAACAACACAAAGATCTTAATAAAACCATACAATTTGACGAGAAACATGTTTTTCAAATTAAAATGTGCGCGCGCAAATATAATTTGAATGAAACCATGTCTCGAATATATGCTAAATTATCATCCCCATAATATATATATATATACATTCTGAAAATAGAGCAATCCATACTTAAATCATTAGATAGTAAAAAGGCATATATTGGATTGAATAAAATATTTATTTGCCAATATTTCGGTTGGCTGAACGCCAACCTTTATCGAGGCATTACATTTTTGTATACAAGCCGAAATATTGGCAAATAAAACTTTTATTCAATCCAATATATGCCTTTCTAATATCTAATATATATACATATATAAGAAATATATATTTTTTATTTTACTTTTTTTAGATTGAAGACTATCTGGTTCGCGTTACCCCATTTTTTTTTTTTGACAAGTGTATGACGCCCTGAAAGCCGATTTATAAGCTAGGTACCGTTGTTAAATCTTGCTGTTGAGTATTTAAAATGTTTATTGAAACATTCGGAACACATTCACATATCATAATATAAATTTCCTCCTACTCTCTCATTATGTTTCTTATACTTGTCATTATATATTTTCTATAAATTATAAATACAGCCGAACTTGGATAATTCGAAGTCCAAGGGACCAAAAAAAATCGAATAATCCAAAAATTCGAATTAAAAACGGAAGTTCTATTTATAGGAAATTTTAGGGACCAAGATAAATAATCGAATTAAAGATGTTTTGAATATCCAAGTTCTATTGTAATAACACATATATTCTCTCTTAGACATGGTTTCGTTAAGAATTTTAAGTTAGACTTGCTTTCTAGATTATACAAATATCCGCCGGTCGTGGCTATCTATCTATGCTACAAAGTAATTGATTCTGGAAGGAGAAGAAGAGACAGTCGGCAAACATCACTCTAGAAATAAAAACAAAATCGCCGAAGTGTAAAATCGAATATGATGCCAAACATAATCAGAATAATATGAAATAAAGAAAAAAAAAAAGCAAATGGCGATTCCAGCAGTCTCGGCAGACGATGGGTCAGCCGGCGCCATGTTAATTCATCCACCAAAGGGGGGAACAGCAAACATCTTGGCCCTTGATAGTTCCGCTATTGTCCTGTAAAAGGTTTAAGACACTGATGTAGTTGCTGTCACCTTTATTCTCTTTTGATTTCTTTTTTTGTTCGGGATGTTTTTTTGCGACTGCTGGCAACGAGGAAGTGGGGCAAAAAGCTTCAGATAATTAGAGAGTGGCTAATGGAGGCTTGCCGCGCTACCACCCAGGGCCGAGTCAGTGGGTGGACCTACCTCGCCCTGTGCAGATGGAACAGTAGGATGATAGTACCGGAAACTTGCTGAACCAGGACGTCAACGTTTTTGTCAAGCATTGAGCTCAGTAGATGCAGCTAGAGCCAACCATAAATACTGGAGTCAATCTGAAACAATTGGAGCGAAGTAATGCACATATAATCTCTCCTTAGGTTAGAGTTCCATTAAAGGCTGTAATCTCTGGCCCCTCGTCGATTATGACTATAGGCTCGGAGATTCCTTTGTGTTCTTTGTCTTCTATATTTGTCCCTCGATGTGTCTGTATCAAGCGTTTCATTGAAAAATAAAGGGTAGCAGTCCTTATTCTCCTCGGAATCACATCCATTATCTTGCAATTGCCGATAAATTTCTATGCCCTGGATATAAATGGCTTTGGGTCCTGAGGGATGAACAGAACCACGGACTTACAAAAGGACGTGAAACAATACCTTTAGCAAATCATTGTGATCTTTTAGCTTCTATATCAGCTTCTATACTCCAGTCACTATTCCAGTGCTGCTGTGTAACGTGCATCTTTCTCAAACCAGTCTGTGAGGAAATATATCTAAATAGGCTCAGAATTAATGGCCGCTTCAGGGCATTGGCTTGTTGAGACTTCACATTTGCGATTCTTCTGAAATCACGAACAAAAATATTATGGGCATTAAGGCTTTCCTTTCTCTCACTTCACGCATATAATGGTAGCTTACAACATTTTGACCGTCAGTGAGGGTGGTAGCGGACAACGTACTTCAGTATACAATATTAGGAAACATCGCGCTCTAACCTCTTCAATTTCCAACCTAGTACTGATGTGTCCTAGGCTAGCAGGTGGTCCTATACCACATTGGCCCAGCGGCACGTCGAATCAGCCGCGCCGACCCAGACATTGTCCGGGGGCTGTTTGCGCTGTTCCCTGGGTGGTCTCTGCTTGTTTAGTCGGTCTTGTGCGGATTGCATACACCCTATGGTTACACTTGCATAGAAATCCTAGCATTATTTCAATTAGAAATGATCTTGTATACAAATGGTGTGTGTATAGGACCTTACCTACCAGCTTAGAACGCAGGACTTGAGATTGGAACTTTGATAGCAATTTAAACAAAATTCAGTTGATTCTTGCGAATTAAGACCTATCAGATTTAGGCCATGTAAAACCGCAAATTTTCAGTTCGGAGGCACTAAAATGATTTTATATGGAAAATTTTCCGGGAGGAAATTAAGCTATAAAATTAATGGTCGCCTCTTCCGTCAAAATATGCGCTAAAACTAAGCGCAGTAAGTCCGCTAGTTTTCGGAAACGGTCAATAGATGGCGATTAGTTTTTAGCGTTTATTTTGAACTTTATTTTTATATATCAATTTCCTCCCGAAAAAAATTCTATCTATATTTAGGCCATAGATTTGGCTTAGCCACTCTACCAGCTAAACACCTCTTTGGCAGATTGTGAAGCTTTAATATTTGATCCCGTGTGGATCTCAAGAAATGAAGTCCGTCCTGGAGTGACGAGGGCCATTAGCCCGAAACCATGGTCTCCAGATGTAGGTTTCTCAGTTTTCCAAAGATGGCGTTGTGGCTTTGTCACCGACCTGAGATCGCTAGTTTGCGGAGAAAATCAATAAATGGCGTTTAGTGTTAGCGCCTATTTTGACGGGAGTGAGATAACCTTTATTTTTATATAAATAATATTTTAGAGTATGATCACATTCAGTATTAAATTAGTTATACGTGCAGATCAGCCACTCCCCGTGACACGCTCTCTCCTCTCTACCCGGAATTTCTGAACAATTTTCTTATTGGGAAGCTGGAAATATTGAGAAGTGTGTTTGTTCAATATTTGTTCTTGCCTTCTTAATGTATATCGTGGAAATAATGTGTATATATATGTGTATTTAAGACAAATTCAGATAACTGGTACCCTGACTCAGTCTTATATCGAGAATCAATTATAAAATTTGATTCAATTGGGGTGTCCCGATATGTTCTCCCTAAAATAATTTTTACATATGTCCATGTAATAGGATAAATAACTTCGATGAATATATTTGTTTGAGAAATAGGGGCTTGACACATTTCTCTCAAATGTTATCTCAATCTATGTCTATAGATGTCTATAACATGGTGGTAGAGTTTTATAACAACACACTTTGATCTCTCTCTTGTCACCTTTATCTATCAATAAATAGTTCTCTACATAATGATTCTGACTGGATGTTGGTCTGTTCACTGCATTGTATTTGGATATATGCAGAAGCCAAAAAATCAAGATTTATCCCTTTTTAGATTATGGAAAAGAGGTATTCAAATTTTGTGGATTCAAGAAAACCTCATACGAATGAGCACTGCAATTTTTGGATGCGCAAGAATATAGTATAAAAATTTAAACAGGATGCAATAGGGCGCCATCTGTATTTGAAAATAGAAACTATTTACACTACGCAAGTTTATTTTAAAATAAACAAAAATGGACTTATAGTATTGCACTATCTTTAGTTTCTCTGCTCAGGTCTTTGTCTCCATTAGTACCATGGTTTTCTATATTGAGCTCTTCTCTTTATTTCTCTGTTTATCTTTACCATCCAGTTAGTCAGTCAAGTTCCTCTCTACTGTTTTCTTCTAGTTCAGTTTACACTTTCGAACTTTCTTCATCAATCTCACCCAAACATCTAGAATATTTAACCCCCCCCCCCCATCGCACACACTTCCTATTTAGCACAATTAATCCCACCTAATCAACAGATGACATTTACCTATATAATATTTATTAAAACTAATTTATTAAGACGATTAAGAACGAATTAAGATTATGATTCAATCTAAAATGTTACGATTTATTTGTCTAAAGAAAGGAGTTCATCGCTGAAAGTTCGCCAAGTTATAATAAAGATAATTATTTTTAGGGATATATAATAAATTATTGATTCGTGGTAGATCTTTCTCTTCTGTCTCTTTCCACTATCTCCTTTCACAACTAAATGATTGGACATTTGAATAGCAACACAATGTTGCCCCTAATAATTTCTTCGCGAGAGCGCTTATGGTGTGTGTGTGTGTGTGTGTATCGTCAAAGTGTATGATATATCAGAACTCCAATAAGCACAAAATAAGCAATAGCTGTGAAAAGTTCCGAAAATACGCATTCAAAATACGCCTTGTATACATTTATTATTATTTCACTAACATCTGTATTATAAAAATACAAAATTGTGAGGTGAAGAATTTCTTGCAAGGTTTTCTTATTCAGCCGAGATTTCTGTCCTTCTACAGGAGTACAGATGAGAACCTATACTCCAATAGAAGGGCAGAAATACTCGTAATCTCGGCTGAATACAAAAACTTTACAAGAAACTCACCTCACGATGTTTTTGTACTTTCTATAATATATACTGCTCCAGTCGATTATCCAACTTATGACTAACATTTATAACTGTAAACAGTCTGATGCACGTCCGCGAGGGCACATGCCAATAACAATTTTATCAATTATTTTTGTATAAATATTATTTTGATATTATAACATAAAAGTATTTACCCTTTGAAGAGCAGTAAATTTGTTCGAAAGCTTGCAAAACCTTTAATTTATTAAAATAAACTTTTTTTACCCGAATTATATTTTTCCCGTTTCAAATATTTTCTGGGTAACAATTGTTTACACTAACATTTGTCACCTAAAATTTCTTCCTAACATTAAAGTGGCCGGTGGTGGTCGAGAACCAGTGTTATAGAGCGAGGAAAGAAGCTGCCATTATATTCTCTAATCCCTCCTGTATGGCGAAAACCTATCGTGCATTCATCCTTTTTGTAATATCGTACATTAGTCATCTTACTGCGATCTAGTTCGAAAACGCGTAGACGTATTTTTGGCTTCGCTATGGAGAAAACGTATCATGTGGTATTCCTGCGATCCATGTCCGAAGTCGCGTATTTCCTTATAGAGGGGATGCATTGTGAAGTGAACTATAGAATCTCATCCAGCGTGAGGGAACGGAGAACTTTTCACATTCTGCCACTGTCTTTAGGATCTGTTCTTTCAACAGAATAAAAAATTCCATTATTGGGCTGCGTTTGAGCCTACATTTTGGAATGCAAGAGCACTAATGACAGCATCATTCTCTGCCAGGTAGTCAAATATATATTTTAGCAAAGTCGTATCCAGTGTGGAGGATGAATTACATTCCAATATTTACATCTGTAAACAGAATTATTTTGTTTAAAGTAAATTCGTCAGAGCAAAGGGAGTGAAACACTCCATGCCTACGGATGGTACGTACAGACAGACCTCCACCAGAGACTGCTGCCCTTATCTGCCACAATTAGCCGCCAGAACGTGCGGCGGATCCCATCAATATGGACGGGATCAACTGCGTTTTACGGCCCTTCGATAAGGCGTTATGGTAAAACAAATGTGCTGAATTTTATACGAGCCAATAATTGCCACGAAGTCATATGGCTGCCGAGAGATAAGTGCGGGTCTGGAATGCGCCGTAAACCCTAGTGTCGTAAATAGGCCTAGAGGCAGAGGGTTACGTGAGCTCCTGGCAAAGAGGTTGAGTAAAAGTTATCGGGAAAGCTTTGCTCAGAATGCTTATAGCCTGAAATTGATTAGCTTGGAAGAAGCGTCCAACTTTGTCAAGACACACTTGACAGACTTGTTTCCTTCAATATCTGATTTAAGAAAGCGCTCGAATGTTTATGCTAAACGAGCGTTCCTGCATGCGCCGATAGAATGTCTCTAAGTCTTGATAAAATTTCTTCGTTTATTTGTGATCCTGTGAATCTTCCAATTTGATTACGATAATTTGATCTCATCAATCAACCACTATTTTTTTTTGGATTTCTATATTATGTCTCCGTCTATTTAAAGTGATGATTCAATTCAGATAGTTTATATTTGGAAGCTGCCTTCAGCTGTCTGTATAAACGAAATAAGAACCTCTGTTGCCACAGAATATTAATTTTATATATAAGTCAGTCAATTATAAACCCCATGCAAAAAAGAGAACCAAAGTTTCAACAAAAGATTATCCAGATCGAAGAACACAGTAACACAAGAACATAAGACAGTAGCTGTCAACAATGCAAACGGGTTGGTACGAATTAACACTCAGACCAAAGTTGGATGGCATTTATAAACAATACAAGAACTCAGGTTTGTACGAATGATCATTCAGACCAAAGTGCCTGGCATTTGTAAACAATGCAAGAACCCAGATTTGTACGAATGGTCATTCAGACCAAAGTGCCTGGCATTTGTAAACAATGCAAGAACCTAGATTTGTACAAATGGTCATTCAGACCAAAGTGTCTGGAATTTGTAAACAATGCAAGAACCCAGATTTGTACGAATGATCATTCAGACCAAAGTGTCTGGCATTTGTAAACAATGCAAGAACCCAGATTTGTACGAATGATCATTCAGACCAAAGTGTCTGGCATTTGTAAACAATGCAAGAATTCAGATGTGTACGAATGATCATTCCAACCAAAGTGTCTGGCATTTGTAAACAATGCAAGAACTCAGATGTGTACGAATGATCATTTCGAACTAAGTGGCTGGCATTTGTAAACAATGCAAGAACCCAGATTTGTACGAATGATCATTCAGACCAAAGTGCCTGGCATTTGTAAACAATGCAAGAACCCAGATTTGTACGAATGGTCATTCAGACCAAAGTGTCTGGCATTTGTAAACAATGCAAGAACTCAGATGGGTACGAATGATCATTCCGACCCAAGTGGCTGGCATTTGTAAATAATGCAAGAACCAAATATAAAACCCTATGTGATATAAGATCAGAACACAATAGTTAAAAATGTTTAACAATCAAAATGTAGATGATGGGCTAGTGTATGAGAATAGGTAATGGAAGATGATATCTCGTAATTAAAGGTTGCGCTGAATATTTATCTTTATTTATGGCTCTAAATGGTAAACACAAGTAATTTGGCAGCTTACATTTCTATAAACTATGTGCACCAAAAGTTATGAATAGTTTGATCAAAACCTTTGCTAGCGTTGGTTTATGAATTTATTTATGTGATAAGTACGAGGGCCATCCAATAAATAAGTTTCCATATTTTTTTTTAACAAAAAAAAAAAAATCCAACATTATTTACAATTACGCAGTTATTTTATTTTCATTATACAACTCATAGACTACTTCTCTACATAATCACCATTTCTGTCCAAACATCTTTGGTACCGTTGTAGCAATTTTTTGATACCACTGTTGTACCAAGCCGTGTCCTGTCTTCGTAGCCAGTGGTTCGCCTCCGCCTGTACTTCGTCATCATTCGCAAAGTGCTTGTCTCCAAGGTGCAACTTGAGTGCTGGAAAAAGATGGAAGTCGCTTGGGGCAAGTTTCGGAGAATAAGGTAGATGTGTGAAAATTTAGCATTTAAGTTTTCCAGCAACGTTTGGGTCGTTCGAGCTGCGTGAGGGCGAGCATTGTCATGGACGAGTAACACTTTCCAAGACAAAAGTCCAGGACGTTTCCATTTTATTGCAGCTCTGAGTTTAGTGAGGACTTCGCAGTACCTCGCAGCGTTAACCGTAGTGTTTAGGGGCAGGTAGTCAACCAATAAAACACCCTTACAGTCCCAAAAGACGATAGCCTTAACTTTACCTGCAGAGATTGTGACCTTCGCCTTTTTTGGTGCACTTTCCTCAGGCTTCTTCCACACTATGCTTTGTCGTTTTGTTTCTGGAGTTGAATGATGCACCCAGCTTTCATCTCCAGTGACAATACGGGAAAACAGTTGAACTCCATCTCTTCGATACATTTCCAGGAAAGCTCGGGCTGCCTCCATCTGTTGTTGCTTGTGATTTTCCGAGAGCAAACGCGGGACATATCTTGCGCAGACTTTGCGAAAATTCAAAACATCTGACATGATTGTTCCAATCGAAGAGCGTCCAATTTCGATTCCAGGAGGCAGTCGAATCATTATTTCGTCAATGGTGACGCGGCGATCTGCTTCCACCACATTCCGAACAGCAGCAACGGCTGTATTGTCCGTAGCAGTAACGGGCCTGCCGCTTCGCTCGTCATCATGCACGTTTTGCCGTCTTTCCAAGAACCATGAACGCCATCGGCGAACCATTTGGATGCTCATACATCCTTCACCATACACTGACACTAAATTGCGATGAATATTGACCGCAGCTTCATTTTTCGCCGTGAAAAAACGAATTACAGAACGGAGTTCGCAAGTGGACACGTTCACCAGTGGTAGCTCCATGGAAACTGAAGCGCTACGGACTTGCGCTTACGAGTAGCGTGATTTTGAATGTCACGCGCTTCCAACGCATCCTAGTGACCATTTCTTACACTACTAACTAATTTTTACAACGTTTCGTTCGCAGAAAAAAAAATAGGGAAACTTATTTATTGGATGGCCCTCGTATATCGTTACATTTATATAAAATGTGCTAAGTCTCTGTTTTTTAAGAAACCTTATATATTCCCAAAACTACTGAATGAATCGTACACGCTTGTTCGGCGGTATATATACTAAAATTGGAACGATACAGAGAAGATTAGCATGACCCCTGCGCAAGGATGACACGCAAAATCGTGAAGCGTTCCATACTGAATGAATCATTAACACTATTCGAGGTCTATTCAAATTAATCAAATAACAAATTAGTTGCATATTTTCTGCTATAAAATTCTTATAATAATGATACTTCAAATATTTAATCTCCTATCATCATTCAGGCTAAATATTAGTACTCTACTACTCTCTCTCTACTAAATTAGATGATATAATCATAATTAGTAACATTTTTAAAACAACATTCGTTATGCAAACATTCACTCGAAAAGAACCCGGGCGAAGCCGGGACATTCTGCTAATAGTACATATGGATATTGCCACGTGGAAAATTAGAGAAGACAAACTTCAGGATGAGAGAGCAATTTATTTAAGGCAAGAACAAACTATGAATGATAAAAAAAAAGATAAGCAATGAGGGAAGTTTACAGAGTAGCAAAATATAAATATAAAAAAATGATACTCTGTTAATAAAATAAAAAAAAAACTTTGCTACAATATACATTTAGTATCGATTGAAAGGTAAGCTATTTTACGATATTCTTTTGAGAAAAAAAGTATACACTGGCTATTGTAGTGAAAATACCTTTGGAGGGACTGGCTGAGCAGTAGTGAACCCTTCCATCTGTTTCGCCAGTTTAATCTACTTGACCGCTGGGCTGATACAGAATAGTTCATAGGTTTATATAATCACATGGAGCAAATGATGAAAATCATGAAATCGTGAGGTGAAAAGTTTCTTTTAAGGTTTTATTATTCAGCCGAGCTTTCGAACATTTCTGTTCTTCTACAGGAGAAAAATTTGAAAACATACACGTGGCAATATCCATATGTACTACTAGCAGAATGTCCCGGCTTCGCCCGGGTTCTTTTCGAGTGAATGTTTGCATAACGAATGTTGTTCTAAAAAATGTTAATAATTATGATTTCATCATCTAATTTAGTAGAGAGAGTAGTGAGGTACTAATATTTAGCATAAATGATGATAGGATATTAAATATATGAAATATCATTATTATAAAAAAAAAATTATACATATATATATATGCATATTTACATAAATTCGAATATTTGCATTCTAAGAAAAAAGGAACGACAGAAATATATCATTTTAAGAGTACATATGCAAAACTGTATTTAATAGTTCACCTTTTAATCAATAGAGGGCGTGAGAATATATGTAAAATTTTAATAAAATGCTATAAAATGCTGTGAATATGTAGATACAGTAAAATTTGTAAAGAGAATATGTAACAGGGGTCAGATGTAGAACTCTGTGAGCACTCCAGGAAGTATCTATAGATAGATCTTTTGTCAAGGAGGGTCTTCTTTCCCGACCGGTTCCCAAGTTCCACTTCTGGAAGCCTTCACGTATGAAGAGGCCTTATATACCTCTATCCAATAACTATTAATAAATTGGAGCTGTGCTTAATTGGTAGTTTTTCAATTGGAAGCAATTTACTAGTGTTCCTATATACTGCAATGAGGAAATTATTGAGAGGGACTGGCTCATCAGTGGTTAACCCATCCAGCGTATTCACCAGTTTAATTTACCCAGCTGGTTTACTATTGTATCGGAGGTCTGTTATATTTATTTAGATTATTGACATTTTGAGGAATTCTTGGTGAAGTAAATAAAAGGAAATTGTGGCGTATTGAGAGAGTAGTGTACGGTGGCATTGTTTAGACATAAGTGAAAGGCTTCAATTCGAAAATATAATCCCTTGTATCAAAATATCAGACTTCCAGGGATTTGTTCCCTTTTTAAAAAATTTAATTTACAAATCTCTAGTTTTTAGGCTCGAGAGCCTCTCTACAGGAGAAAGCGTGATACAATATATCGCTAGTAGGATAAGAGTTGAAATATAATCATCTATAAATCATAATAATAACTATTTTATATAGTTTCATAAAAATGCTGTGGATATCAAATTTTCATATTTATTTATTATTATTATACAAATGGTGAGAAAATTTTAAAATGCATATCAAATAAAGAAACAAATAAATAAAGACTTCTGGGACACAACTATGGAAGCAAGGATTATATATTAAGCCGTAGTTATTATTACGAGATGTGTATCTGGTTTCACTATTGCTATTCAGAGGAGATTTCTCTATTTGGAGGATTTGGGTGGGCTCATCGAATAGTATAATATAGATTTCCGGAATGTCTATTCTTCTGTTAATACTATTGTGCTTTCTTGATAATATGGATTCTATGATGAGTCGGTTGTTTATTTTGGGATGTTGGAGTAATGGGTCTTTGGTTCTGATAGGGAGAAGTAATGACCTGTTTCTCTTATACGATGATACGCTAATAATCTGCTGTCTTGGTTGTCCATATTTCGTTTATGTTCTGATATTCTTAGATTTAAATGTTTGCACTAATTTCTCCTACATATTTGGATTTGAATTCTATGGAATATATGGCATTCTAAATATTGGTAAGATAATCAATGTTATTGTTCTTTGTAATGAGGTTTCTTAGTAACGAAATTATATCGGGCGAGTTACTGGAAAAGGTTTTAATTCCAAATTTCGTTAGATGTCGGGCTATTGATACGGATACTGGTTAAAAGGGAATACTGCGAATAGATTTGTAAATTGGGGGATTCCGAATTTCAGAGGGCTATAGAAATGCCTTGATATAAATAATAAAGGAGATATTGACATCTCTTTATATTTCTTAAGGTAATTCCGAGTCTCTTCCATTTTAAAGTTTTGAAGTGAGCAATAGCTATGGACACGTTTAGTTAAGGTCTATACAGTATTTACAAAGAAAACAAAAACCTAAGGGGCCACAACTCTTTTGCTTGGTTAAAGAAAAGCTTTTGGCAAGTTCTTCTTCAGGTAACTAAAACCATTATAGTGTTATTTTATGGCTGAGAGGGCAGTAGGAGGAAAAACGGATATAGTCGGGGTTGAAGGATGGCTTATGGTAAACACTTGTTTGGAATTGATGTTGTATGCGCATGATTTATCTATATATATAAAAATGAATGTTTGTATGTTTGTCTGTTGGTTGGTTGGTTGGTTTGTATGTCCGGTATACAAATTCGCAGTAGTTCACTAATTCAAACCAAAATTTCCATACATAGGTAAAAAATAACGAGGATGACGATAGGCTATTTTAAAAAATATATAAATCAATTATTAAAACTATATATTCAAATTATTCTAAATAGCTCATCTAGAACGCGGTGGAACTGATGGCGGGGCGCGTCATTGGCCGCCTGCGACACGTGGCTTCCCTGTGCGCGCGCATGCGCCGGGAGGCCACTCGCACGCCGGCGGTCGACGGGAGCAGTCGCTTGCTCGCCGGGAGTCAACGGGTGCACGCATGCGCCGGGAAGCCACTCGCACGCCGGCGGCCGACGGGAGCAGTCGCTTGCTCGCCGGGAGTCAACGGGCGCCGAAAACCCTAGGAAGCAAGGTGTATTCGCACTCGGGTAAAACCCGGGCGTTGCCCGGGCCATTCGTCTAGTATATATATAAAAAAAGCAGGGTATTGTTTGTTTCTTTTTCGTAAGTTGAATTCAGGTTGGGATGGTAACTGTTGAGTTTTTCCAGAACGTTCTTGGCTTTATTTTCGGGACATATGCAAAATATGTCATCAATATATTGAATCCATAAAACTATATCTGACGGGAATAGGGAGGTTATCCAACTGTCTATGCGACACAAGACAATTTCGGCGACTGAGGTCGAAAGAGAGCTCTCCATGGGAGAACCTTTTATCTGTTCATAAGCTTTGGAATCGTATGTTAGGATATTTGTTTAACCTGGGCTGGAGGAGGTGTTCCACTTGAAAGGTGCTAACCCGTTGTACCTCACTCCACCGTATTTAGAGGACTGTATTCTTTGAGGGAAGATCCGAACTGCCGGCGACCTAAGGCTGAGGGAGGCTTTGTTCTTCCGGAGGATGCGGCATCTCGCACACGGGAGTACCAACTCACAAGGACGAGGCCGACACGATTAACTGGTGACTCGTTTACTTTATTTTACATCACAATATATACATTTCAAAAATAAACACGTGACCAGACGTCCGTGGTCAAATTAAATTAAAACAATTACACAGAGTAATATTAAATAATAAAATAAACTTTAACATTCTCCCCGAGTTGATGGGAACCATCAAAACAAGCTGTGGGGAACAGGCCAACGCCAGCCCAACCAGGGGTCTTTTGAGTATGCCAGCCCTGGTGCGGATAGATACTACTCGTACCAATCCGTCCTTGCGCTTGGTTTTACGATTTTTCTTGACGTTCCATCTTTGCCATACCTCTGGTCTTGTATAATTCTTCACAGAATTCATCTGCGTCCGACTTGGCATGTCTAAAGGGGACCTCTTCCACCTCCCAGAAGCGCCGCAATACGTTGTCCAGGTTTTCTTCATAATTAACCCGAATGTTGTACACCCTGTGTGGGCTGACTTCTCCTTCACCTGGTAATTTTCCCGAGACAATCCAGCCCAATCGGGTGTTCTGCCCGCACAATTGGGTTTTTTCATCATACTTAACCTCGGGAAGCAATAAACTTCCATATACGTCTGCTCCCAGTATTACATCCACTCGGCCACTTGTCTCAAACTGAATGTCTGCCAATGGCAGGGTCTTCCAGCTGGACGGCACAGGGATGCGGAGATCCCGACTAGGTAGGATCCCAGTCATTCTTCCCACCACCAGCGCCCGAATCGGTATAGTCCATCCTGATTCCGTCAACGACGCCACCGAACAGGATACCATCTGTTTAACATGCTCTCCCCTGGTGTCGTTAATCCCGAAGATTTGTGCATTGACCCTGTGCACCGGGATAGTCAAGTGATGAAGAAGGTCTCGATGGACAAAGGACGACTGAGACCCCTGATCCAGCAACCCCCGAACAGTGATTCCCACGCCCCGAGGGCCCACCAGGCGAACCCGAGCTGTCGCCAGCAAGGCTGTTGGGATTGCGGTTCTCACATGCATCCCTGATAAGGCGATTTCTTGTTCACCAGGCGAGACCCGCGGCTCCTCAGTGTTTTGCCTTTCCCTTTGATCCCGATCTTCCATTGATACCCGCCTTGGCAGATGCAGAGTTGTATGATGGGGTCGATTGCAGTGCGAGCACCGGATTTGGGTTCGGCAGGCCGCCATCACATGACCCACCCGCAAACAGCGAAAGCAGGCGTTAACCTTTCTGATTTCATCCATTCGTTTGGCCACTGTCATGGAACGCCAACCCGCGCAATCCTGGATCCAATGCTTTCCTTTACACCTGAGGCACAGGGGAGTCACTCTACCCTGAACCTCTTTTGTCTGAGCGGCGTGCATCCTGGCTATATGTTGGCCATAGTTCTTCCTTTGGGATGATTCTCCAAACCCCTCTTTCATATATTCAAGCCGTTGATCCCCTTTCACCTCTCTCCTTAGGAACTCGAGAAGTCGTTCCAATCTTTGGTCGATGGTTATGGGGAGTTCTCCTTCGTCCTCACTATACCCCGCCAGCGCACTTCTTTGTCATATCTTCAACATGTCTTCCGGCAGACTTGACTCCACCAGGGGGTACAAAAATGCGGCATTCTGTTTTGTAGTGACGCCCAATGACTCCAAGGCTCTTAGATGTGATTCGACCTGGTCGTACAAACCTTCCAATGTTAAGGTCTTTTTCCGTGCATTATTTATAACCAACTTCAATAGTTGGCGCACATAGACCTCGGTCAATATCACTTTATCCCCAAACCGATCTTGCAAAGCCTTAACCACCTTAGGATAATTTTCCGTGGTTAGCGGGTAACTCCTGACCAATCTCTCCGCTCGGGTACCAGCCTTCATTGACTGCACAAGGTATTGGAACTTTTCCACCTCCGACAACACTGCACTCTCGTGGATCATTTCAAACCGCGACCACCATCCCATCCACTCGAGACATGTGCCATCAAAAACCGGGAGTGCCATTTTAGGCAGCTTGCACGATGGCACACCCCCCTGGGCGCTCCCAGCAGGGTCCAGAGTGCCCCGGCCTTGTTGTCCAGTCTCCCTGACCTGGAGATATTTAGCTACCCTGCGTTTGGTTCTCACAAAACTCTCCTCATACTGGACCACCATGTCCTGTTCCTTCTCCAGATCAGGTGAAGATATTGCCTCATCCTCCAACATCAGATTCATAACCTGCACATTTGCTTCCCTAAGTTGGTTCTCAATTGTCTCCAACACTTCAAATTTTATCCCGATTGTCTCACGAGATGGAGATTCCGTTTCCAATTCCGCCTCGATTTCCCTTATATTCTTTGTTGCTGATGATCGCAATAGCGTTCGGAGTTTCAGATTCCTTTTCATTTTGAATTCTTATCAATGTTTTACTTGGTTAATTAAATTTGCAAATTTTCCTTTTAACTTTCAACCAAATTTTTTTTCTTCAGAGGTATGCAAATTTTCCGTCTTTAGAATTCTTTTTTTTTCTTTTCTTCCCTACTTTTCTTAGCCTCGTTTAGATCCTGCTCGATTAGGACCAATAATATTTAACCTGGGCTGGAGGAGGTGTTCCACTTGAAAGGCGCTAACCCGTTGTACCTCACTCTACCGTATTTAGAGGACTGTATTCTTTGAGGGAAGATCCGAACTGCCGGCGACCTAAGGCTGAGGGAGGCTTTGTTCTTCCGGAGGATGCGGCACCTCGCACACGGGAGTACCAGCTCACAAGGATGAGGCCGACACGACTAACTGGTGACTCGTTTACTTTATTTTACATCACAATATATACATTTCAAAAATAAACACGTGACCAGACGTCCGTGGTCAAATTAAATTAAAACAATTACACAGAGTAATATTAAATAATAAAATAAACTTTAACAATATTTGTTTCGAGACAAAGGGCTATAAGTTGAGTTATTTTTTTTTTTTTGACAGTGATCTGATCAATCTGATTTTTTCTCAAGAACTTTTGCGGTGCTGCTCAGTATCAGCTGGTGAGGGAGTCTGGGGTAAAGACAACGTCGAATAAGACCATGATCTTGTTTGGCTGGGCTTGGTATTGCTTGGAGTATTTTTCTAAGAAGGTGTTGGAAATGAAGAATGGTGAGTTTTGTTGCTTGATTATGGGCTGGAGAAAGGCTGAGATGATAAACTTGGAAAGAGGCGTTGTTGGGAAATGGTAGAAGGCAACTCTGGGTCTTATGGGGGCCATACATACCTGGGGTATGTATTTTAGGGAAGCCACATATGTAGGCATCGACTTGCATATTAGATGAGAAGTGTTTTGAATTCTTCGTTCGAAATTTTCTGCTCCTTATGCATCTTGTTGAATTATTTTTAAATGAAGAGTATGCTCGAGTTTTTCTTCTTTGTAGATGTGTTTAAAGATAGTTTAATCTTCAAGGATGTTTCACATTTTACTACGGTAATCAGTCTTGTCCAGAATAACCTTTTGTGTGATGATTATTACTTTTTTTAAAGTCTTTAATCAATCAGTCCTTATGATGGCTGCATAGGGGGGAAGGGTTACCGATTCACTTAAAAGATTAACTACGTGTGTGTGATGTCTAATGATATTCTTTTCCTTGCGCACTGAAATTTAATAACCCACAACTAAATTTAAGTGATGACCCCAATATAAAATAGTCAACCGATCAAAATCTACCCTAACCCCAGAAGAATTATCTTTCCTATCCAAAGGAATGAAATATGGGAATATGCAAAAACCGGATCCCATCAGAATAGTAAGTTGAGTCGAAACAGCTACATATCAAAGCTTTACCACCAGGAAAATATTATCGTTAAAGACATCATGTACCCATCTTCTAAGTGAGCGGTAACCCTTCCCCCATGCAACCCTCAGGAGAACCGATTGATTAAAGAGAGAGAGAGAGAGACAAAAGAAACAAAAAATAATAATAATCACCCAATCAGATAAAGGCGGACAAATATTCTGGACAAGACTGATTACCGTAGTAAAATGCGAAGCATCCTTTAAGATCAAACTACCTTTAAACACATTTCCAAAGAAGAAAAAAACCGAGCATACTCTTCATTCAAAAAAGAATTTAGCAAGATGCAAAAAGAACATGAAATTTCGAAATAAGAATTAATTTTTTTTTCTAATATGTAAACTGATGCCGACATATATGGCTTACCTAAAGTACATACACCAGGTTTACCCTTAAGACACCTATAGTGGCCTTATACCATTCACCAACAACGCCTCTTTCCAAGTTTACGATCTCAGCCTTTCTCAAGCCCATAATCAAGCAACAAAACTCACCATTTTCTATTTCCAACACTTTCTTAGATAAAATACTCAAATACCAACCCCAACCAAACAAGATCATGGTCTTATTCGACGTAGAATCCCTTCCCCCCAGACTCCTTCACCAGCTGATACTGAGAAGCACCGCAAGAGTTCTTGAGAGAAAATCAGATTCATCAGATCACTGTCAAAAAAAAAAATAATAACTCAACTTATAGCCCTATGCCTCGAAAAAAATATCTTAAAATACGATTCCAAAACTTAAACAGATAAAAGGCTCTCCCATTGGGATCTCTCTTCTGGCCTCAGTCGCCGAAATTGTCATGCGTCGCATAGACAGTTGGATACCCTCCCTATTCCCGTCAGATATAGTTTTATGGCGTCGATAAATTGATGGCATATTTTGTATCTGTCCCGAAAATAAAACCAAGAATACTCTATACAAACTCAACAGTTACCATCGCAACCCGAATTCAACTTGCAAAAAAAAAGAAGCAAACAAATAGCCTACTTTTTCTATACATAAAAATCATCCGCATACTACATCAATTCCAAACAACTTTTTACTATAAACCATCCTTCAACCCCGACTATATCCGTTTTTCCTCTTACTGCCCTCTCATAATAAAATAAATACTGTAAAGACCTTAACTAAACGTGTCCATAGCCATTGCTTATTTCAAAACTTAACAGAAAAAAAAGGAAGAGGCTCAGAATATCTTAAAGAATCGAAAAACTTGTCAATATCTCTTTTTATTTTTAAGACCTTTCTTTATCCCTCTAAAATTCGGAGAGTCCCCCAATTTACAAATCTATTTGCAATTTCCCTATTCACCAGTATCCGTATCATTTCCCCTTATCTAGAGAAATTTGGATTTAAAACATTTTTCAGCAACACGCCCAATATAAGTTCGTTACTAAGAAACCTCATAACAAAGAACAATAAAATTGATTATCCTACCAATATTGGAATGCCATAAACAAGGTGTGTCTAATAAATAATGAGACTGGTCAAAAATAAAGAAAAAAATAGAATGATTAAAAAATTTCATTAGTATTTTTCAAAATAGTCCCCTCCCGCATCTATACATAATTTCCATCTCTTCTCCCATGATTTAAAACATTCAGAAAAGGCATCTTTCGGGATGTTCTTCAAGACCATTTTCGAATCCGCTATGATGGACTCTCTAGTGTCAAATCTCCTTCCTTTTATAGCCATTTTGAGTTTTGGAAAGAGAAAAAAAAATCATTTGGAGCTTGGTCTGGGGAATAGAGAGGTTGTTGAAGTATTTGGATGCCGTGTTTAGCCAAATAAGTCAGTACAGATATAGCGGTGTGTGGTGGTGCATTATCATGATGGATAATCCAATTTTTGGAACTCCACATTTCACTTCTTTTCAGACGAATTGATTCACGTACACGTCTCATAATGTTTAAATAAGACTCCTTATTGATTGTTTGACCTTCCTCTAGATATTCATAATGCACAATTCCCTTTATGTCAAAGAACGTGACCAATAAGACTATGTTTTTTGACTTGCAAAGTCGGTATTTCTTCGTTCTTGGTTCATCTTTTCCTTTCCACTCCATGGATTGGCGTTTTGTTTCTGGGTCATACCCGTAAACCCATGTCTCGTCTCCAGTTATTACCTTTTCCTTCCAATTAGGGTTTTCTTCCACCATTTCAAGCATTTTTTTGGGAACTTCAACGCGATTCTCCTTTTGTTGGATTGTGAGCATTTTAGGGACAAATTTTGAAGGTGTCTTCTTTAACTGCAAGTCTTCTTTAATTATCGATTCAACTAATGATATCGATATCCCTGTTTCTTCCTCAATGTCCCGTAACCCTATTCGTGGATTTTCTTTTATCAAATTTAAAATTTGGCTCACCTTTTCAGGGTTCCTGTACAGAATTGGACGTCCAACACGCTTCTCATCTTTCACCGATTCCATTCCATTTTTAAATCGTGAAAACCATCTAAATGTGGTGGGCTTATTTACATTTTCATTTCCAAATGCCAATTTCAACAAATCTAAAGTTTCTGAAGTCGATTTCCCAATTTTTTAGCAAAATTTAATACAAATTCGTTGTTTGAAATTTCTATCCATTACAAATTAGAAGTAGTTATGCAAGGCGTTCTTTTTACAAGCTTACAATTGATCGACTGCGCGCGCAATCACGTGATGTGATATACCGCAGCGTAGCTGAACCTTTCTATTTTTTAATATACTTTTTAAAAAAAATTATCATTTCATTTTTTAAATTGTTTTGACCGGTCTCATTATTTATTGGACACACCTTGTACTTCTTAAAATGCAAAGAATACAAAACCAAATATGTCGGCGAAACTAGCAGACATTTAAATCTAAGAATATCATAACATAAATGAAATATCGACAACCAAGACAACAAATCACTAGTATACCAACATATAAGAGAAACAGGCCATTACTTCTCCCTATCAGAACCAAAGACCCATTACTTCAACATCCCCAATAGACAACAGAGACTCATTATAGAATCCATAGTATCGAGAAAGCACAAAAATATTAACAGAAGAATAGACATTCCGGATATTAATAATATACTATTCGATGGGCCCACCCAAATTTTCCAAATAGAGAAATCCCTTCTCAATAGCAACGGTGGGAACCAGATACACATCTCGTAATATTAACTACGGCTTAATGGGTAATATTTGCTTCCATAGCTATATTTTATAAGTCTGTCCCACATGTGAACACTCCAACAATATAACATCCATCAATATGCTAGTACAAGTGTGTGTATGTATATGTGTATGTATACAAGTATGCTTGTAGGTAGTACATATCACTGTAGATTTTATGAACCTGTACGTTTAGCTACGTACGTAGCTTACTCCAGCTAGGAACGGACCTCCCCTCCACCCATGATCCACCACGCCAATTAAGACACAAGCCTCAGAATCTGGGTTAAATAAACCCACTTTTGTTACAGACTTGTATAGAGCAGCCACGGGGATTCTGGTTCTTCTCGAACATGTACTTCCTCCCTAGAATGTGTAGGAGATTTGAAGCCGATTTCGTGCTAATATATATTCCCAGATAATATTAAAAATTTCCCCCTTTACATTGACCAACAAAAATATTTAATAGTACTGAAAAGATATCGAAATTTAAAACAGATTAAATTAAGTAAACTATGTTTGACCATTCAACATTTTCACCATTCTTTGAACGGTCACTGAAATGACCCGCGGTGTTTATCTATTTGGATCCAATCTTGTTCTTTTCAAACATTATATTGTGTCATAATCATTGAGTAACCAATACTGCTGTAATCAACATTCTTGTTTGGCACATAGAGCTAAATTGGCCATTCCATCTCAGAGGAAAATAATCTTTATATCAGGATGCATTTTTCCCCTGATGATCTGTAATATCGAGATTGGATGATACTTACCAATTCTTCAGGTCAAATTTTGATCCGCAATCACCATTACTGATGGGAATAACTTGCCTCTTACTCGGTTTCCAACGCAGTTTGAAGCGCGCACTGTCGAGTAGCAGAAGGAAATGGCTGAACAGACAATGAGGTACTTCGTAGTTTGAACATCTTCTTTGAATGGAACGGCAGTTTCTTGCTTGTAGAACAATCATCATAGACACAGGCGCTGTGTTCTACTTTCAAGATTATTGTAGCGCAGATATCTTGTGGAGAGGAATATTTGCAGAAAAAACTTTTCTTCCTCGGTTAGTAGTTTGGAAAACATTAAATTCCCGTTTTATAATTATCAAGGAATATGTGACATATGGATGGTCTTGGTTTTGGTCATTTGAACGTAATCCACGCTTTGTTGAAGATATTTATAATTTAGTCTTCAATCAATCATGAACGTCTAGAGAGAAAAATGATTATTGATTTTTTTTTCTAAATAATATTATAAACGGAAACACATAGAGCAAGAAGGTTTAAATCTGATTTAAAATGTTCAATTTTTAGAACAAGGCAGAATTTCAATGGTGGAATCAACATGAACATATTAAACTAAAGAGATGTTATATGTTCAAAATTCTACCAATCAGAAACCTCATTGAAATATTTCTTCATCAAGAGTTGGTCAATGGTAACCATTGTTGGATCTTAAATCTATCGGATGGACCTTTAAAATAAGAGTTAAAATTTTCTTGCAACATTACTTTCTATTGCAAAAAAATCATATAACGTCGCAACTCTATATGTTTTGAGTTGAAAATTTGAGTGAAGTCAAACAAATGAAATTTGCCCTCGCTTCCAAAATAGGAAACATATTTGATCTGAAACATGATTGATTACAAATATTGAATTAATATATTATGGATGATTAAATCTGGCGCTTGTACTTGATAAGATGGAACCACCTGTCGACTGTATAAAGTTTCTCGCTGCAATTTCACTCTTCTAGCAAGAGACACCTACAAAATATTTCTAATATGCATGAATAACCAATTTATTCAGATTTTAATAGACACATTTGAAATTTTCTTATAAATATATCAAGGAAAAATTATGAAAATATAATTCTTATTTTTAATTCCCAATATAAATTTCAGTTTTTATGGCTAAATATTTAGAATTATTGATTCCTTAGAATTCCAAGATTTGTACCTATAATTCCGCTATCGAGAGAACTTTGATTTAAATTCGAAATTATTTTCCGCAATCAACATGTTCGTATTTGATAAACATATTGTAGCGTTATTTGTTGTATTGTTTACATAAATAGGTTTTTAACAGTGACCCGTGAGCATCCGCCTCGAGCCGCGCTCCTCACTACTAACAAGATATCCGTGTTTTCTTTTTGATTTGAAAAATCTGTTCGTTGGCAGCAATAAACGTTCATCGTTCAATTTATCTTCGCCTGTTGTTTGTAATTCTTACCGCGACAAGTGGTGGAGACGCTGGGTACCGATACCATCACGGATACCTCTGTCAGAAGAAGCCGTCGCCTAAAAGGCCTAGAACCACGTTTTGATTTCGACGAAAAGAATAAGCCAATCAGAAAAATGTCAATATCGGCTGGAGTTAACACGGGTGTTAAAAAAAAATACTTGCAAACATTTGACAAGAAACCCAACTGTGTTTAGCGGCAATGGAACGGAGGATTGTGGCAAATGGATGAAGGATTACGAACGTATTGCGAGATCTAACTGCTGGGATGCCACGATGAAATTGGCGAACGCACCATTCTTTTTGGAAGGGACCGCTGGCCAATGGTATGATAACAACGAAGAAGGAATGGATTCGTGGGATATGTTTAAGGAGATGTTTAGCCGGACATTCGACAATAGCGGCGTCCTTCTCAGACGCGCTAAGGACAATCTTCAGAGTCGAGCTCAGAAGAGTACAGAATCCTGTGAATCCTATATCCAAGACGTTCTGAGCTTGTGTAGGCAGGTGAATCCCGATATGAGTCAAGGAGAGAAAGTGGCACATCTAATGAAAGGTGTGGTAGAAGATGTCTATCAGGTCATCTTGATAAAGGAAATTGATACTGTTGAAGCCTTTGTCGATTGGTGCCGAAAAGTGGAGGCTTGCAAGCAGCGACGCATCGGGAAACCAAGGTTTGAGCGACTCCCTAACGTCGCAAGTATAGAGCAACCAAACTCCTCGTCTCTGGAAGATCTGATTCGACGAATCGTGAGAGAAGAAATTAAAAGTGCCCTACATTTCGAGTCTATAGTGCCGGAGGTGGACTCCCTGAAGAAAATTATTCATGAAGAGGTTGAGAGAAATCTGACCCCAATTGCGGAGCAGGGTCCATACTACCGAGAACAACGCCGCCACTTTGAAGGACCGGCGAAACCAACCCCGTATTACCAGCAGCAAAGTCCTACAAGGCTGACAACTGCCCGAAGAAAGACTGACGAATGGAGGACGGTGGATAATATTCCCGTTTGTTTCCAATGCGGACGCCCGGGTCACGTCGCCAGGTACTGCCGAGAGCGGCGAGGGATGGTGGATCGACAGCCACCGGGGAGATACCACCCTGTCCAGAACGGCCCGCGAACGATCTATAATAGCGATGAAACCCCAGGCCGCGCAAGTTACCGAAGCCCGTCGCCCTATCCAGGTCGTGGCCGATCCCCAGCTGAACGTCGCCCCTCGATATCGCCAAGCCGACGATCTGGCCGATCACCTTATCGTGAGGAAAACTAGAGCAAGCGCCCTTCGCTGGAGGTAAGGTCGCTGAGGAGATTATAAATCCTCCGCCGCTCATAGCCGCTAAGCTATCACAGAATATAGTTGACGTTACTATTGACGATAAAACTTTTCCTGCCCTTGTCGACAGCGGCGCTTCGTTTTCGGTTATTTCGGACCACTTTAGACAACAACACAAAAAGACTATGTTCAGTGACGCTGGCATGACACTTAGAGTTGCCGACGGGAAATATATCGTTTCCAGGGGCCGATGTACTTTACGTTTAGAAATAAACGGATTAGTACAGCCGTTTGAATTCATCGTTTTACCAAGTTGTAGCCACGACATCATTCTCGGTTGGGACTTTCTGGAGGCGTCAAGGGCTATAATCGATTGTGGTAGCGCCGAGATTCTGTTAGAAAAAGCAGAACTACCAGAGGATTCTTCGAGCATATTCCGAACTGTAGCCGCCGACGATAGCTTTATAATCCCCGCTGGATCGACCAAGCAGATAAACGTAATCAGCGAAACTATACTCGGTGTGAGTGATGTCGTAATGGAGCCTTCGAGGATCCTCTTTCTAGAACGTGATCTGATGGTTCCCGCCTCGATCTTCGCTGTCCAGCATGGAAAAGGGAGAATTTGGATAACCAACATCGGCACATGTGATCGAACTGTCCCCAAAGGAATGTGTATTGGAGAGATACAGGTACTGGAAGAGGGTCAGCTGGCGGTCATCGGTGATGCTTCGGACACCAATCGGCAGGAGATTCTTGGACAAGAAAACTCTCCAAACCTTGCCTCGATGATAAGCCCTGATCTATCCATGCTTGAAAGGACCAGGATATGTTCGATACTTGGGAGTTTCAGCGGCTTATTTGAATTTAATAAGTTTCCGTCTAATCTGACGAGCACAGCCAAGCACAAGATAAATACAGAAGACCATCCCCCGATTAAACGCCGTCCATATCGAGTGTCGCAGGTCGAACGTCAAACCATTCAGAATGAGGTCGACAAAATGTTGAAAGGAGGTATAGTTCAGCTTTCCGAAAGTCCTTGGTCCTCTCCTGTGGTATTAGTGAAAAAGAAAAATGGTAGTTGGCGTTTCTGTGTCGATTACAGACACCTGAATAAAATCACAAAAAAGGATGTATATCCACTACCAAGGATTGACGATACACTCGATTGCTTAAGAGGGGCGAGTTATTATTCTTCCATGGACCTCCGTTCTGGTTACTGGCAGATTGAGGTGGATGAGGCAGATCGCGAGAAGACCGCCTTCATTACACCCGACGGATTGTACGAATTCAAAGTTATGCCTTTCGGGTTGTGTAACGCCCCAGCGACATTTGAAAGAATGATGGATACCTTGCTGAGGGGGTTGAAGTGGTCAATGTGCCTTTGCTATCTGGACGATATTATTGTGTTTTCACCCACCTTTGACGAACATCTTCGACGCCTTGAATTAGTTCTCAGGTGTCTCTCAAAGGCTGGACTTGTGTTAAATCCAGACAAGTGCTTGTTCGGAACAAAACGACTAAGCATTTTTGGGCATCTGGTGGATGGAGAGGGCGTGCACCCCGACCCGGGTAAAGTTGATGCTATGTCCAAATTCCCTACTCCCAAATCCCTCACTGATGTAAGAAGTTTCATTGGAATGTGCTCATATTATCGTCGTTTCATTAAGAATTTTGCTCAAAAAGCTGAACCACTACACAGGTTGTTGAGAAAGGACACCAGATTCGAATGGGGACCAGATCAACGGCAGGCCTATGAATCCTTGAAGTTGGCACTCGCGTCGGAACCCGTCTTGGCCCACTTTGACGAAAAGTATGCGACCGAACTGCACACCGACGCCAGTGGGTTTGGAATTGGTGCGGTTTTGGTCCAGGTCCAGGGAGGAAGTGAAAAACCGATTGGATATGCATCAAGAACGCTGTCAACAGCTGAAAAAAATTATTCAACAACGGAGCGGGAGTGTCTTGCCGCGATTTGGGCGATCGGCAAGTTCCGTCCATACCTATTTGGGCGCTCGTTTACAATTGTGACGGATCATCACTCACTCTGTTGGCTTTCGGGCCTGAAGGACCCGTCGGGAAGACTGGCCAGGTGGGCCTCAAGACTTCAGGAATACAATGTGAACGTGGTATATAAAAACGGCAGAAAACATCAAGATGCCGATTGTCTCTCACGCAATCCAATCGAAGCGAATAACCCAGGGGAATCCGGAGATGACATACCAACATTAGCTGCTTTAACTGATATCGTCGCGGAACAGCGGAAAGATCCGGTAATTGTGAGAATATCGGAGGAATGTTTGAAGAACGATCAAAACCGCTTCAAAATAATCAATGGAGCTCTTTACAAGCGGAATTTCGACCCAGTGGGGCAACCGTGGCTATTGGTGATCCCCAGGCATTTGCGCCCTGACGTCCTCAGAAGTCTCCACGATAATCCAACTGCCGGTCATTTAGGGTTGGTTAAAACCCACGATAGAATTAGGAGGAAGTATTTTTGGCCAGGTCTTCTGAGGAGCATAAGAAAATATGTCGGTCACTGTAGGGAGTGCCAGCGTCGCAAACATGCTCCCTTGCGACCGCCCGGGTTGCTGCAACCGATACCACCCACCTCTGTTCCGTTCCAAAGAGTCGGAATTGATCTCCTCGGAAGATTCCCAATATCCCATTTAGGAAATAAATGGATAATAGTTTGCACAGACTATCTGACGCGATACGCTATCACCCGAGCCTTACCATCGGCAGACGCTCAGCAAGTGGCCAAGTTCGTCCTGGAGGACGTAGTACTTAAACATGGAGCACCACGAGAAATAATTACTGACCGCGGTAGGGTTTTTCAGTCTAAACTAATATCCGAGCTGACGGGACTTTGCTCTTCGGCTCAGAGATTTACCACGGCGTACCATCCTCAGACGAATGGTCTCACTGAGAGACTTAATAAAACCCTGGCCGACATGATGTCAATGTATGTGGACGTCGAACAAAAGGAATGGGACGTTATTCTTCCGTTCATCACGTTTGCTTACAATACGGCGAAGCAGGACACCACCGGATTCACCCCATTCAGCCTCATCCATGGACGAGAAGCTGAAACTACGTTGGATACATTGTTTCCTCTTTTAAAAGATGAAGATCAAGAGGACTATAATCGAGAGATAGTGACCCGAGCAGAGGAGACGCGACAATTGGCTCGGCTACATACACTGAGAGCGCAAGAGGGCAATAAACGACTCTACGACGCCAAACATCGAGAAGTGAGCTATCAGCCAGGCGATAAAGTATGGATATTTATACCCGTTCGGAAAATAGGGATATCCGAAAAATTAATAAAACGATATTTCGGCCCTTATAGGGTGACGAGACGCATTTCGGATGTGACGTACGAAGTCGAAAGTCTAGACACCACTAACCGCCGTCGTAAGCCAAAGGAAATTGTGCACGTAGTGAGAATGAAGAACTACCGTGACCCGGACGAACAACTGGACCTACCCGAGGATGAGCCTGCCGTCTGACAGCGAGGACGCTGTCCTTTTGGAGAGGAGGGCATTGTAGCGTTATTTGTTGTATTGTTTACATAAATAGGTTTTTAACAGTGACCCGTGAGCATCCGCCTCGAGCCGCGCTCCTCACTACTAACAAGATATCCGTGTTTTCTTTTTGATTTGAAAAATCTGTTCGTTGGCAGCAATAAACGTTCATCGTTCAATTTATCTTCGCCTGTTGTTTGTAATTCTTACCGCGACAATATATATACGGTGGTTCACATTAGACATATATATAATTAACAAGAAAAACTCTTATGCAATCCAAGCATTACGTATTTAATTATGTTTGTAGTTAAACAATCTCGAGAAATGTTGTCTTTTATCTTCTGTACGCTCCAGGAATCTAAGTTTACATCAAGAGTTGAGAGTAGTTCATTTTATAAAAAGTGCCAGGTGGTCAGGCTGTCTCGCACTCTCGAATATTTTATCGAAGATATTCCTTTTACAAACCCTTCGTTGATTTATTCGATCACACACAGGCGAAAGAGGCGAATTTAGGGTCAAAAACGATTCTTTAGTGCCTTCGTTATTTCGAGGAGCGTGCTATCTGTGCCGAAATATTGAAAACAATGATATAATAATAAATGTGCCTCATAAAACTAATTTATATTCTATATAATTAGTTTTTTCAGGATATGTTTTATGGAATTTACTCTTGGTTGAAATCTCTTTTATGTTAAAATTACAATCGATGATAATTCTAATATTCATTTGCGCAAGTATATGTACTCTAGTCCATTAATATTCATAATCAGGGATTATTTGGCGCAAGTATATGTACTCTAGTTCACTACTATTCCTTATTAAGGATTAATTAAAGAAGGAGGCATAACATGAAATCTATTTAAAAGTTTTATCGTTGATATTTCAGGAAATATAGCTACATAAACCATTAATTTATTTATTTCTCGACGTTTCAGTCACTCGCTGTCACTCTAAGGAGGGGAATGAAAATTTGAATACTAGTTCTACTTATATTCGTACAAATTTTCTAAAATATAAATTATTATTTTAGTCATATAAATCAAAAGGCTCAATAGTTATAGCTGAAATATTGTCTACTTAAAAAAAAATAATTTTTATACAACCTCGCACGAGCAACTCAACTAATGAGCAGCAAGCTACTCAAGTAATAACTTCTGAAAACAAAAACAAAAAAGAGACTCGTTTAGATAATATCTTCAATTTAGCATAAAATATATTCGAAAACTATTTTTGACATTTTATTGAGAAAGTATTAGAAGTATGCAAACACAAAATTGATGCAGCAGTTGCCCTGGAGTGTGTCTGGAATAACTCCGAGTGTCGACCCCGGGAGAATATCAAGTACCGCAGGTCTGTCTGCACCTGAGGTTCCTGCCCGGCCGGGAGGAGCTGCTTCTGGAGCTTACAACATCATCATAACTGTCGTAGTCTTTTATTGACTGTTTATAACCTAATGTATTGAGCTGGCTTCTGGAGCTTACAAAATCATCGTAACTGTTGTAACTGGCTTCTGGAGCTAACAAAATCATTGTACCTGTCGTAGTCTTTTACTGACTGTTTATAATCTAATGTATTGAGCTGGCTTCTGGAGCTTACAATATCATTGTACCTGTCGTAGTCTTTTACTGACTGTTTATAATCTAATGTATTGAGCTGGCTTCTGGAGCTTACAACATCATCGTACTTGTCGTAGTCTTTTACTGACTGTTTATAATCTAATGTATTGAACTGGCTTCTGGAGCTTACAACATCATCGTACTTGTCGTAGTCTTTTACTGACTGTTTATAATCTAATTATTGAACTGGCTTCTGGAGCTTACAACATCATTGTACCTGTCGTGGTCTTTTACTGACTGTTTATAATCTAATGTATTGAGCTGGCTTCTGGAGCTTACAGCATCATCATACTTGTCGTAGTCTTTTACTGACTGTTTATAATCTAATGTATTGAGCTGGCTTCTGGAGCTTACAACATCATTGTACCTGTCGTGGTCTTTTACTGACTGTTTATAATCTAATGTATTGAGCTGGCTTCTGGAGCTTACAACATCATTGTACCTGTCGTAGTCTTTTACTGACTGTTTATAATCTAATGTATTGAACTGGCTTCTGGAGTTTACAACATCATCATCATACCAGTCGTAGTATTTCTTTGACTAGCTGGTTTATAATGTAATGTATTAAACTGGCTTCTGAAGTTAAGACCTTTTTGGAACTGTTAGATAATATTTTCTATTCCAACTGAATTATTTAAATTTACGAGATTAAAAAAGTGCAATAACGTTGCATTTTATTGAAAGCTAACCCAATAATTTTTCATAAATAAAACGCACGTACCGTTAATACACTTTAGGATGAGAAGTCCGATCTACGCGGAAGGCTGCCCGACTTCAGGGCAATATGTGACATCAAAACAAACGACTCTCAGGTGAATTTGTCTGATTTAAATAAATTTTAACTTTCATTTTTTTTGGTTTGCTTTATATTTTGTTTATATTTCTTTCTTACTGTTGTGACTAGAAGTTAATAAAGCCCTTTCATCGCCTCTCTTTATCTTTCTCTTTATGAATAGTATAATAATTCTTTTTTTCTTTTTCTCCTGAAAATGTGTTGGGATTTAATGTCTTAATTGATAAGGAAATTGTTGTCATTTCATAACTACCATTTGAAGAATTTTTTTTTCGAAAGTTGAGGAAATTGCTGAAATAGCCCGGCAATCTGTGAAAGTTGAATCCGCCCGAGTACTATTTGCTATAAAATCAAAGTCTTTTGAGAATGTGGAATGGTTGGAACTTTCAGGATCCCGAAAGTTTGATGGCGGAAACTGCTAGAGTCTCAGGTCTTGACTGCTTAAAACTGCTAGGCAGAGTTGAATGATTGGTTAACTTCTATAGAGTCCTTAGAGAGGGTTGAAATAATGTCTAGAGGCAGGTATCTGTGAAGATCTGATAGAATCCTGATAAAACTACAGAAAACTTCCAAAGTCCTTAGAAAGCTACTGTGATCTGCTAGATAGTCCTGAAGGCAACTAATTAAATCTGCTAAATATTCCTAATAAAACCACTGAAAACTCTTAGAAACTCTGAAAGAATATTTAAGACCGTAAGAGTCTCATGAGCGATGTGCCAACTAATGCAGGTTACATTTTCCTAAGGCCTATACATACAAATGGTACTTGAAAGAGCCAAGATAATGATCACATAAAAAAGGTTACATTTTAGTTCAAACGTTGGGTAACGAAGCGCTAACTTAATTGTCGGCAAACACGCGAGAGCGCTAACCAATCAGCGGGTCGTGAGAAGTCAATTGTTGGGAGTGAGGTGACTTAAGAGGGTTCATAAATATTGTCCTGCAAGGTGATCAACATATCGGCTGTGTATTAAATGATCTTTGCCGCGGGAGCTAATAAATCTTTCTAATTAAATATCATCTGAATAAAGGTGGAAGAGAGACGTTCAACAGGTCTCTTTACATTGAAGTTATCTTTTATTGTAGCTTTTTGTTGAGAAACTCTCTCTCTCTTAATATATATAAAATCATTTCAAATATCTATCAAAACATTTGTCATCTAGTACTGAGCTATCTAAATATCTCTTCGAGCTTTCTGAAGTAATTATATTGACAATTGCATCAGTGGTAGAGCGAGATAAAACAGATCATGCTTAAAGTGATGGTTTAAGACCTTAGAATGAAACTAAATAAAATTTTGAAAAATAAGGAATAAAAGAATGAAAAGGAAATTTATACAACTGTATAGGGTTGGGAGTTTCCCCAAAATGATGAAAGGTTGTCTTCCATACAATGAGTGAGTCTTGCACGTGCCTTCTTATTTGTAGGATTTGTTTCATTGCTGGATGTGTTTCCTTGGCCGATGATTATCTAGACCTAGCCTGAAGACCCAGTCCTACAGGTCGAGTGGTCACTGAAGAGGAAGCAGATAATTTGGATGAAGTGAACCTTAGAAAAATGGATTTAGATAGTAAATATATGAGGATATAACTATAGAATCGAGGGACGTTGACCACCATAACATCTGAGTGACCCAACACGAAGAGAAGTGTTATAAAGATGGTACTGAGGCCTTCTAGTCTCAGCAGAAAGTTTGCGGACTTTATTGCCAAGTAGAAACCCAAAACACTAAGAAAAAATACGCTTTTCTCTTAGCTTACTTAAAATTAGTGCGCATAACCTATTAAGAGGTATAATTTCTTTCACACACAAAATAGTCTTCTACGCATTATTGATTTAAAATAATTTTATTATTTTTATCAATCAAGGATACATAAGGAAATGGTAGTCCGTGATTTCCTCGAGAGTGAGGATACAGAAGTGGACAGCCAGGACCTGAATCCAATAAAAAATGTCTGGGATGTCTTAGAGAGATACATTGATGATTGTCATCTCTCCTGGAACTAATATCTGCTCATCTGGAGGAGAGGAATTTATTGTCTCAAGACCTCCTCCCAAGTCTGTTAATCAGCATGAAAACTCCTTGTAAGAGAGGTACAGCTGTTAGTGGTGAACATACTCTCTGTTTATCTCTGTTTCTTGGATATCCTTCACTTCATTTTTGAGTATATATCTTTAATTGTTAAATTAAATTGAAAACGAATTGAAAATATTAAAAATAAAAATATTTAAATAATTAATACGAGTTACGAATATCAAAATTGTGTGTGTGAACAAAATTGTTTTAAAAATACTCATTTAATGTTTTATTTGCTTGATTTTTGACACCAGTATACTTTATAGAGATTGTGAACGACACAAATTGTTTATTACCACTATTAATATAAAATGTGGATACTATTAAAATTGTTGCACCGTCCTGGGCTATTGGCTTCATGTCAGTATTCTATGGTTCCATTTCAGGATTATAAGTCAGACCAGAAAAAGTAATCATAAAACAAATGTATTTTAACAAGGAAAGTATTTACCAGTTTTACCAGATAGATCAATCCCACTGAGATATATCTATAAACTATTTACAAATAAAATGCTGACATCAGAATGATGACGTGGCATTTGATTTACAGAGTAAGTCAAAACAGAATATTTATTCTGTGACAATCTACTTATATATTTGCCTTATTCTGTCTGTTTGTTTGTCTGAAGCTCACGGATAGAATGCGCGCCCATTGGCTGCCAGCAAACACGTGACCTCCCTGCCCGCCCCCCTCTAGACAACCCTGTTATCAGCTGTGTGATACATACACCTGTCTATAGCGGCCATTCTAGACAACCCTGTTATCAGCAGTGTGTTACATCCACCTGTCTATACAGACCACCCTGTCTATAGCGACCACTCTAGACAACCCTGTTATCAGCTGTGTGATACATACACCTGTCTATAGCGGCCACTCTAGACAACCCTGTTATCAGCTGTGTGATACATCCACCTGTCTATACAGACCACCTGTATATAGCGGCCATTCTAGAAAACCCTGTTATCAGCTGTGTGATACATACACCTGTCTATAGCGGCCACTCTAGACAACCCTGTTATCAGCTGTGTGATACATCCACCTGTCTATACAGACCACCCTGTCTATAGCGGTCACTTTAGGCAACCCTGATATCATCAGTGTGTTACATTCACCTGTCTATACAGACCACCCTGTCTATAGCGACCACCCTAGACAACCCTGTTATCAGCAGTGTGTTACATCCACCTGTCTATACAGACCACCCTGTCTATAGCGGCCACCCTAGACAACCCTGTTATCATCAGTGTATTACATTCACCTGTCTATACAGACCACCCTGTCTATAGCGACCACCCTAGACAACCCTGTTATCAGCTGTGTGATACATCCACCTGTCTATACAGACCACCCTGTCTATAGCGACCACTCTAGACAACCCTGTTATCAGCTGTGTGATACATACACCTGTCTATAGCGGTCACTTTAGGCAACCCTGATATCATCAGTGTGTTACATTCACCTGTCTATACAGACCACCCTGTCTATAGCGACCACCCTAGACAACCCTGTTATCAGCAGTGTGTTACATCCACCTGTCTATACAGACCACCCTGTCTATAGCGGCCACCCTAGACAACCCTGTTATCATCAGTGTATTACATTCACCTGTCTATACAGACCACCCTGTCTATAGCGACCACCCTAGACAACCCTGTTATCAGCTGTGTGATACATCCACCTGTCTATACAGACCACCCTGTCTATAGCGACCACTCTAGACAACCCTGTTATCAGCTGTGTGATACATCCACCTGTCTATACAGACCACCTGTATATAGCGGCCATTCTAGAAAACCCTGTTATCAGCTGTGTGATACATACACCTGTCTATAGCGGCCACTCTAGACAACCCTGTTATCAGCTGTGTGATACATCCACCTGTCTATACAGACCACCCTGTCTATAGCGACCACTCTAGACAACCCTGTTATCAGCTGTGTGATACATACACCTGTCTATAGCGGTCACTTTAGGCAACCCTGATATCATCAGTGTGTTACATTCACCTGTCTATACAGACCACCCTGTCTATAGCGACCACCCTAGACAACCCTGTTATCAGCAGTGTGTTACATCCACCTGTCTATACAGACCACCCTGTCTATAGCGGCCACCCTAGACAACCCTGTTATCATCAGTGTATTACATTCACCTGTCTATACAGACCACCCTGTCTATAGCGACCACCCTAGACAACCCTGTTATCAGCTGTGTGATACATCCACCTGTCTATACAGACCACCCTGTCTATAGCGACCACTCTAGACAACCCTGTTATCAGCTGTGTGATACATCCACCTGTCTATACAGACCACCTGTATATAGCGGCCATTCTAGAAAACCCTGTTATCAGCTGTGTGATACATACACCTGTCTATAGCGGCCACTCTAGACAACCCTGTTATCAGCTGTGTGATACATCCACCTGTCTATACAGACCACCCTGTCTATAGCGGTCACTTTAGGCAACCCTGTTATCATCAGTGTGTTACATTCACCTGTCTATACAGACCACCCTGTCTATAGCGACCACCCTAGACAACCCTGTTATCAGCTGTTTGATACATCCACCTGTCTATACAGACCACCCTGTCTATAGCGACCACTCTAGACAACCCTGTTATCAGCTGTGTGATACATCCACCTGTCTATACAGACCACCCTGTCAATAGCGACCACCCAAGACAACGTTTTTAAAATATATTCGCACTCGGGTAAACCCCGGGCGTTGCCCGGGCCTTTCGTCTAGTATTATATAATCGACTAAATTGAACTCTTCGAATTAAAATATCAAAATATAACGACGATTGAAGAGGAGTGTTTTATTAGAACTTTATTCGCAAGCTTTCGGACTCATGCACACAATGCCATAGTAAAGCCTGTAGAAAGACGTCCGAAAGCTTGCGAATAAAGTTCGTATAAGACACTCCTCTTCAATCGTCGTTATTTTTTGATATTTTAATATAATATTTTACAATTTTTAAGTCAAATTTTACCTAAAATTTCATATTTCACATTTGAAGAAATCAAAACACTTGGGAAACAATACTTTAACAAAAATCTGATTATCTTTTTGGTCTTGAACGATGAATATTTCTACGGAATATGTAGAAAATGAAATGGATATTCTTCAAAAGATAGATTGCGTGTGAGTAAAAATAATTAAAATAATAAATATTTATTTGTGTGTGTGTTTTATAATTGATAAATTATTGTGTATAGAACAAAATGGATTATGTAAATATGTATTTAAAATTTGAATGAAAGGATTAAGGCTCATTAAGGATGTGTTGGCGCCGAATCAACAAATAATCAACTCGGGTTGAATTTTGGAAACGTTCTCGTGGAATGACGGAAACACACGGGAGGAGGGGCATGAAGATGTGCAATTCAAATGAAAATGTAAAAAAAAGGAAATCTAGAAACAGCAAAAACCAGTAGAGCTTTGTGTAGTGGCCTTCAATTAAATTAATGGGCGGGATTCCCGGAGTCGACCTCGCGGTATCCTCTGCCTTCCTCCGTGCAGTACGCTTCTTCTGTACTGTACCATCCTTGTATACTGTACTGTATCCTCTTTCTGTACTGTACTCTCCTTCTGTACTGTATCCTCCTTCTGTACTGTACTCTCCTTCTGTACTGTATCCTCCTTCTGTACTGTATTCTTCTTGAATACTGTACCATTCTTGTGTACTGTATCCTCTTTCTGTACTGTACTCTCCTTCTGTGCTGTATCCTCTTTCTGTACTGTACTCTCCTTCTGTACTGTATCCTCCTTCTGTACTGTATTCTTCTTGAATACTGTATCATTCTTGTGTACTGTATCCTCTTTCTGTACTGTACTCTCCTTCTGTACTGTACTCTCCTTCTATACTGCACCCTTCTTGTACACTGTATTCTCCTTCTGTGTGCACTGTACCCTCCTTATGTACTGCACACTCCTTGTGTACTGTACCCTTCTTCTGTAATGTACTCTCCTTCTATACTGTACACTCCTTGTGCAATGTACCCTCCTTTTGTAGTATATATATAAAAAAAGGTGCTAAGGACGTCTGCCCGAACTATAGAACGTTCGCGCTGATTTCTCAGCCAGTAAAATGCTTCTCCATATAACCCATGGAAGACTTAAATATTATTAATCGATTAGCAACTCTTAATAACTGGTTTATACGAATAGAAATAAAACGATAAGAGGAGCTTCTTTTATAAATTTTAATGCGCAAGCTTTCGAACCAGACGTCCTTCTACAGGCATGGATAGTGGTAATACTAACCTTGTTGTATATTATATACAACCTCAAATCTCTCAAGAACAAACTGGTTTCATACCAGGAAAAGCGACCCGAGAACAGATTTTAAACATTCAGCAAATAATCGAATAGCCATATGAATACTATATCCCCACATACTTATGTCTGTTAGACTACAAAAGGCATTTGACATGGTCTCGTGGAATCATTTGTGGCGTATCCTACGGGAAATGGGCACACCAGAATCCCTGATAATACTCATTCGGAAACCTATATGTTAATAACTCATCTTACTTGAGAGGGGAGATCTCATCTCGGAGGAATTCAAGATTGGAAGAGTGACAAGACAGGGCTGCATATACTTTCCCCAACTCTGTTCAATATATATGGAGAATGAATAATCAGAATGGTAACGGAAGGTTACGGAGAAAGGGTGTTGATTGGGGGCAGACTTGTCTCAAATCTTCGACACGCGGATGATACTTCCCTGCTTGCAAGAAATGAACAGGACTTGGCAAACCTGCTCCTCAGAATTGAAATGATTTCAGGGTAGGTGGGATTGGAGCTGAATCGAGGAAAATTCCAGCCCTTGGTGATTGATAGAGCACACACATTAAAAGAAAACTCAGCCATCTCATGGGATGTTGGGGTAGTGGACGACGCCACCTACCTCGGTATCCTAATAACTAACATGGGAGGATCTGGGAGAGAGGTCCGGAGAAGGATGGCGATGGGAGGAGCTGCAATGGGAAGAATAACTGAATTGTGGAAAGACCACAGTATCACGACAAGAACAAAGGAGAGATTAGTCCGGGCACTAGTTTTCTCAGTGGCTACTTATGCTTCAGAGTCATTGACTATAACATCATCGATAGAGAAGAAAATCGATGCATTCGAGATGTATGTTGAAGAATGCTCCGTATACCTTGGACAGCACGTAGGACGAATGCATCGATACTATCACAACTATCGATTTCGGAAGATGACCGACTTCTGCGGCGTGTACAACGGAGTTGTTTGAGATTATTCGGTCACATCGCGCGACTCAGAGGGATGGAGTACACCATACTGACCGGAAAGATGTCTGGGCGACACATACCTGGACGCCCGCCTACACGCTTCGTAGACCAATTAAAGGAACTCACTGGTTTAACTGTCGACGAGATGGTACATCGAGCTCAAGATAGAGATGGCTGGCGTCGCATCATGTTTGGGATTTAATACATACAGTGGGCCACAACGTTCGATCCTGAATAAAATGATAATACTTCTGTACTGTACTCTCCTTCTATACTGTCCCTTCCTTGTGTACTGTACCCTCCTTGTGTAATGTACCCGTCTTGTGTACTGTACCCTTCTTGTGTACTGTACCCTCCTTGTATAATGTACCCTTCTTGTGTACTGTACCCTCCTTGTATAATGTACCCGTCTTGTGTACTGTACCCTTCTTGTGTACTGTACCCTCCTTGTATAATGTACCCGTCTTGTTTACTGTCCCTTCCTTGTGTACTGTACCCTCCTTGTATAATGTACCCGTCTTGTGTACTGTACCCTTCTTGTGTACTGTACCCTCCTTGTATAATGTACCCGTCTTGTTTACTGTCCCCTCCTTGTGTACTGTACCCTTCTTGTGTACTGTACCCTCCTTGTATAATGTACCCGTCTTGTGTACTGTACCCTCCTTGTGTACTGTACCCTCCTTGTATAATGTACCCGTCTTGTTTACTGTCCCCTCCTTGTGTACTGTACCCTCCTTGTGTAATGTACCCTTTTTGTTTACTGTACCCTCCTTGTGAAAAAAAGCCGCCTTGTGTAATGTATCCTCCTTGTGTACTGTACCCACCTTGTATAATGTACCCTCCTTGTGTACTGTCCCCTCCTTGTGTACTGTACCCTCCTTGTGTACTGTCCCCTCCTTGTGTACTGTCCCCACCTTGTGTACTGTACCCTCCTTGTGTACTGTCCCCTCCTTGTGTACTGTACCCTCCTTGTGTACTGTCCCCTCCTTGTGTACTGTCCCCTCCTTGTGTACTGTACCCACCTTGTGTACTGTATCCTACTTGTATAATGTACCCGTCTTGTTTACTGTACCCTCTTTGTGAAATGTACCTTTCTTGTTTACTGTCCCCTCCTTGTGTAATGTACCCTTTTTGTTTACTGTACCCTCCTTGTGAAAAAAAGCCGCCTTGTGTAATGTACCCTCCTTGTGTACTGTCCCCACCTTGTATAATGTACCCTCCTTGTGTACTGTCCCCACCTTGTATAATGTACCCTCCTTGTGTACTGTACTCTCCTTCTACGTGTACTGTACCCTCCTTCTACGTGTACTGTACCCTCCTTCTACGTGTACTGTACTCTCCTTGTGTACTGTCCCCACCTTGTATAATGTACCCTCCTTGTGTACTGTCCCCACCTTGTATAATGTACCCTCCTTGTGTACTGTCCCCACCTTGTATAATGTACCCTCCTTGTGTACTGTACTCTCCTTCTACGTGTACTGTACCCTCCTTCTACGTGTACTGTACCCTCCTTCTACGTGTACTGTACTCTCCTTGTGTACTGTCCCCACCTTGTATAATGTACCCTCCTTGTGTACTGTCCCCACCTTGTATAATGTACCCTCCTTGTGTACTGTCCCCACCTTGTATAATGTACCCTCCTTGTGTACTGTACTCTCCTTCTACGTGTACTGTACCCTCCTTCTACGTGTACTGTACCCTCCTTCTACGTGTACTGTACTCTCCTTGTGTACTGTCCCCACCTTGTATAATGTACCCTCCTTGTGTACTGTCCCCACCTTGTATAATGTACCCTCCTTGTGTACTGTACTCTCCTTCTACGTGTACTGTACCCTCCTTCTACGTGTACTGTACCCTCCTTCTACGTGTACTGTACTCTCCTTGTGTACTGTCCCCACCTTGTATAATGTACCCTCCTTGTGTACTGTCCCCACCTTGTATAATGTACCCTCCTTGTGTACTGTACTCTCCTTCTACGTGTACTGTACCCTCCTTCTACGTGTACTGTACCCTCCTTCTACGTGTACTGTACTCTCCTTGTGTACTGTCCCGACCTTGTATAATGTACCCTCCTTGTGTACTGTCCCCACCTTGTATAATGTACCCTCCTTGTGTACTGTCCCCACCTTGTATAATGTACCCTCCTTGTGTACTGTACTCTCCTTCTACGTGTACTGTACCCTCCTTCTACGTGTACTGTACCCTCCTTCTACGTGTACTGTACTCTCCTTGTGTACTGTCCCCACCTTGTATAATGTACCCTCCTTGTGTACTGTACTCTCCTTCTACGTGTACTGTACCCTCCTTCTACGTGTACTGTACCCTCCTTCTACGTGTACTGTACTCTCCTTGTGTACTGTCCCCACCTTGTATAATGTACCCTCCTTGTGTACTGTACTCTCCTTCTACGTGTACTGTACCCTCCTTCTACGTGTACTGTACCCTCCTTCTACGTGTACTGTACTCTCCTTGTGTACTGTCCCCACCTTGTATAATGTACCCTCCTTGTGTACTGTACTCTCCTTCTACGTGTACTGTACCCTCCTTCTACGTGTACTGTACCCTCCTTCTACGTGTACTGTACTCTCCTTGTGTACTGTCCCCACCTTGTATAATGTACCCTCCTTGTGTACTGTCCCCCACCTTGTATAATGTACCCTCCTTGTGTACTGTACTCTCCTTCTACGTGTACTGTACCCTCCTTCTACGTGTACTGTACCCTCCTTCTACGTGTACTGTACTCTCCTTGTGTACTGTCCCCACCTTGTATAATGTACCCTCCTTGTGTACTGTCCCCACCTTGTATAATGTACCCTCCTTGTGTACTGTACTCTCCTTCTACGTGTACTGTACCCTCCTTCTACGTGTACTGTACCCTCCTTCTACGTGTACTGTACTCTCCTTGTGTACTGTCCCCACCTTGTATAATGTACCCTCCTTGTGTACTGTCCCCACCTTGTATAATGTACCCTCCTTGTGTACTGTACTCTCCTTCTACGTGTACTGTACCCTCCTTCTACGTGTACTGTACCCTCCTTCTACGTGTACTGTACTCTCCTTCTACGTGTACTGTACCCTCCTTCTACGTGTACTGTACCCTCCTTCTACGTGTACTGTACTCTCCTTCTACGTGTACTGTACCCTCCTTCTACGTGTACTGTACCCTCCTTCTACGTGTACTGTACTCTCCTTCTACGTGTACTGTACTCTCCTTCTACGTGTACTGTACCCTCCTTCTACGTGTACTGTACTCTCCTTCTACGTGTACTGTACCCTCCTTCTACGTGTACTGTACCCTCCTTCTACGTGTACTGTACTCTCCTTGTGTACTGTCCCCACCTTGTATAATGTACCCTCCTTGTGTACTGTCCCCACCTTGTATAATGTACCCTCCTTGTGTACTATCCCCACCTTGTATAATGTACCCTCCTTGTGTACTGTACTCTCCTTCTACGTGTACTGTATCCTCCTTCTACGTGTACTGTACCCTCCTTCTACGTGTACTGTACTCTCCTTGTGTACTGTCCCCACCTTGTATAATGTACCCTCCTTGTGTACTGTACCCTCCTTCTACGTGTACTGTACTCTCCTTGTGTACTGTCCCCACCTTGTATAATGTACCCTCCTTGTGTACTGTCCCCACCTTGTATAATGTACCCTCCTTGTGTACTGTCCCCACCTTGTATAATGTACCCTCCTTGTGTACTGTCCCCACCTTGTATAATGTACCCTCCTTGTGTACTGTCCCCACCTTGTATAATGTACCCTCCTTGTGTACTGTCCCCACCTTGTATAATGTACCCTCCTTGTGTACTGTCCCCACCTTGTATAATGTACCCTCCTTGTGTACTGTCCCCACCTTGTATAATGTACCCTTCTTGTGTACTGTCCCCACCTTGTATAATGTACCCTCCTTGTGTACTGTCCCCACCTTGTATAATGTACCCTCCTTGTGTACTGTCCCCACCTTGTATAATGTACCCTCCTTGTGTACTGTCCCCACCTTGTATAATGTACCCTCCTTGTGTACTGTCCCCACCTTGTATAATGTACCCTCCTTGTGTACTGTCCCCACCTTGTATAATGTACCCTCCTTGTGTTCTGTCCCCACCTTGTATAATGTACCCTCCTTGTGTACTGTCCCCACCTTGTATAATGTACCCTCCTTGTGTACTGTCCCCACCTTGTATAATGTACCCTCCTTGTGTACTGTCCCCACCTTGTATAATGTACCCTCCTTGTGTACTGTACTCTCCTTCTACGTGTACTGTACCCTCCTTGTGTACTGTATACTTTGTATATTACACGTTGAACTTAGAGCTATCGTAGAAATCACGTTTAAAATATGCGACAAATGTAACGATCACGTAAAACTGATTTTCATATGTACGCAGGACGTTCCTCTAAACGAACCATTCGTCAAAGGCCGTCGTGCCTCGCATGTGGGACGTACGGCTCCTCCGAATGGAACAAAAGAGTGATTTCCTCCGCCCGCGCGTTTCGCGCTTTAAAGCACAATTTATCTCTCTAAGTGATCCTGGTTTCAATTGGCGCAGGGTGTGCGGGGACACGCCCGGGTCGGCTTTGTCCGCCCGCCTCCCTCGCAGCGAAATTACACCTCTAGCCTTCCTTCCCCAAATTAAATCCTTTGCTGTCACAGCTCAATTTGAACAATACGCATCTTTTTAACCCACTCCGGCCTCGACATGGATTCAGCCGGACTGCCACAACTCCTTATTACGATGGGAAACATCCATTGTGGGCACTACTGACCCTATACACCCGACTTCCCGATGATTCCTCTACAAAATATGTATAAAGCCAACTGCACTATCTTTAAAATCAATAATTCTAGTCTAATCACAAAAAAATAAAGTTCTCAAAAGTAAAATACATTAAACTCGCCAATTTAGGTCAAACTATATTGCGGTTCTACCTTCAATTTTTGACGTTCATTAAAAATTGATGTGGATACAGTTATTGGTTATTTAGGAAAATTCCAACACTTTTGTTTATGTATTTTAAAACTATTAGCATGTATTCAACTAATTATGAGTGGTATCTTGGATTTGATTAAAAGTATATTTACAGCAAAACAAACGTTTTTCAATCAAACCCAAGATACACCTTATAATTGGCTAAATTCAAATTGCGGATTGCACCATACTCCTTGACATAGGCATAGAGAGATTCCTCTTTTGGTACACATAGATATTCATTCTTTTGAAAATAGAGCAATCAACTTTGAATACACTGGCTCATTTAATACCGTTTATCCGAAGCATCCAATATTTCGAACAAGGTAGCTCACCCATATCCAGGGATTCTAACCCCCCCCCCCCTCCCTGAAAAAAAAAAGTTGGGTGAACTTTCTCGTCAAAATATTTGCTGTTTAGAATAAACAATTCTGATACAAAATATAAGAGCCATTGTTATTTGTTTGAAATTTATATAAATATGGTTTTGAAATATGTGAAATGGATTTTGTCTTTTTTTTTTTATTGGTTGTTGAGGGAAGTGTCCACGTGTATGATCTTCAATCTTGATAGTTTCTACTTTTGATTATTCAATGTTTTTACCATTACTTATGTTGAACATAAAAAATATCTGAAAACCTTTTTTTAAATAAATTTATTTATTTTTGAGAAAGATTTTAAGATATTTTTATAAAATTATATCGCGCAATTTTATTATATTTAATTATATTGAGTATACCAATAACTAGAAAGAGCTGAGAATTTTCTGAGAATATCATGAAGTTTTGGAACCTTACCTCAACACGCAACTATAGGAATAGTTTCCTGAAGTTCAAGATTCACAATGATCCAGAACCGTGCATCAAAGCTAAAGCAGTACAGTATTGTGGAGTGGTTCGAAAATTAAATTTTCATTAACCTGATGAGAGACTTTTCAGAAAAGAAAAACATTTGGAAGATATCGAAACGAGAAGTTTCCAGAAAAATATATGAAATAAATTTCAGAAAAAGGCATTTCCTAATCGTGCAACTAAAAGTTGCTGACGGCTTGTGCCATATGTACAATTTCACTTTTGTACCAGTTTTTAACAAATAAAATTCAGTTCGTTCAAAATTTGAATTAAAAAAAAAAAAACTTTTGAGATTTCAGTCATACAATAAATAAGAAAAATCTAAGATAATGATGGAAGAAGAATCAAAATCCTGATATTATTTTTAAGTTGGAGTAAAAAGGAAAAAAAATAATTATTTCAAATTTTTAAAATAGTTTATCTATCTCACGAGTACCTTAAATATTCCATTTATATCTAAAAAATGAAATCTATCAATTGTTTCTAATAGTTTGGGTATCCACATTTTTGCGCCGGTCCAGTAACATACCGAATTGAAGGTAGATTTCACAATGTAGTAGAAGACATATCTACGAGTGGTCGATCAGAAATATTGGCTGCCCCACCGTGGTCATTACCTCGGACGAGCGTGCCGCGTCCCACGCACGCCCACGATGTATTGTGTGCTTCACGCAAGATTCGCTGCTCTAATGCTGCAGGATTTACCCCTTCTGATTGTTACATGAGTTGTACAGTATGTGCACTTACAATAAAAACAGACGCTTTTCATCACGAATTATGTGGACTACGGCAAAATTCACTATTACACTGTTGCAAAGTGTTACTATTCTGATTGTTACAAGAGTGGGGGCCTGTGCAATATGTGCACTTAAAATAAAAACAGACGCTTTTCATCACGAATTGTGTGGTCCATGTCAAAATTCACTATTATACTGTTTTAAAGTGTTACTATTCGGATTGTTACAAGAGTGGGGGCCTGTGCAGTATGTGCACTTACAATAAAAACAGACGCTTTTCATCACGAATTATGTGGACTACGGCAAATTTTACTATTACACTGTTGCAAAGTGTTACTATTCTGATTGTTACATGAGTGAGGGTCTGTGCAGTATGTGCACTTACAATAAAAACAGACGCTTTTCATCACGAATTATGTGGACTACGGCAAAATTCACTATTACACTGTTGCAAAGTGTTACTATTCTGATTGTTACAAGAGTGGGGGCCTGTGCAGTATGTGCACTTACAATAAAAACAGACGCTTTTCATCACGAATTATGTGGACTACGGCAAAATTCACTATTACACTGTTGCAAAGTGTTACTATTCTGATTGTTACAAGAGTGGGGGCCTGTGCAGTATGTGCACTTACAATGAAACAGACTCTTTTCGCTTTTGTGTGGTTGACGGCAAAATTAACTATTATACTGTTGTATCTGATTGTTACATGAGTGGGGGCCTGTGCAGTTTGCAATTACAATAAAAACAGACGCTTTTCACCAAGAATTGTGTGATCCACGGCAAAATGTACTATTATACTGTTTTTATTCTTCTGCTTGTTACATGAGCTGTGCTGTGTACACTTACAGTGTAAACAGTTGATACCTACAACATAATTGCGTGGTCCACAGCAGCATTTACATTATTCTGCTGCAAGGTCTTACCCTTCTGATTGTTAGTGTAAGATCTTGTGCTCTGCGTGTGCATTTACAGTATAAGCAGACGCTTTTCAACATGTATTGTGTTAGGCTAAGTTAACATTTGTTTTTATTGAGCTCTTCAATGTTTTATTTTACAATAAGAGTTTTTGTTTTAAAAGAATTCTACCCCTGTCTACCTATTCCAATTTTAATGCTTTATGCAACATGATACCTAGTAACTATCTATATATATAAATATATATATATATAATTCCTGTAGAAGGGCGTATGTGCCCGAAATCTCGTATATATTTGTTCTAATAAAGATACGCAGCCCTTGATGCTTTGTTTTATTCATTTATATATATAAATAGTGTAAATATTATAACACTAAAACTATCTCCTCAGGTCAGTAAAGTTGGACATGTGAATAAGTTTTATGAAGTTAAATGCTCAAATATTGTGCATGGGAACTTGAACGTAGGTCATAGTCATTCGCTCACCTCAACATTTACCAGCATCGTAAACATTTGCGAACGCATGTACTTGGAAATGAAAGGATTATTTAGGTCATCACTCTCAAAAACTTTAAAAAGCTCAAACAAAATAGATATTTACAAATATTTTTGAAGATTCTGTAGCATCAATTCATTGGGCTCGTTCGACCACCAGCATTGCCTAACGACAACCAACAACCAGAACATATATCAAATAACGGAGTCGTCTGATTTTCTCAACAAAGTCGAAAAACATGCATGCGCCTGTTGGGCAGAGAGTTTATTTGTCCAGGTACCATCCGCGAGTCCTCCAAGCCGGTTATCCCGGCGTGGTTTGGATGATAATTGAGGATTTTCCTTATTGACCTTTGACCCAATCGCTCGGCCCGCTGACCCTGACAATGTAGCGGAAGCCTCTCACACCTTGCAGGTCCCTCCCCGAGCGTCTACCTTCCCCAGCGTTATTTAGGCGAAACGTCTACTTACTCAAGCGCTCCTTAACCAATGCCTCTATTTACTTCAAGGTTCATCACTCAAATCGTTTACACTCTACCTTGTTCAGCTTAATCTGATCAATGCGTCTACCTTCTTCAGCTTTATTTTGTCGATCCGTCTACCTTTCTCGGCGTTATTTGATCAATGCGTCTACCTTCTTCAGCTTTATTTGATCAATGCGTCTACCTACTTCTGCTTTATTTGGTCAATGCGTCTACATTCTTTAGCGTTATTTGGTCAATGCGTCTACCTTTTTCAGCGTTATTTTGTGAATGTGCTTACCTTCTTCGGATTTATTTGGTCAATACGTCTACCTTCTTCAGCGTTATTTGGTCAATGCGTCTACCTTTTTCAGCGTTATTTTGTGAATGTGCTTACCTTCTTCGGATTTATTTGGTCAATACGTCTACCTTCTTCAGCGTTATTTGGTCAATGCGTCTACCTTTTAAGCGTTATTTGGTCAATGCATCTACCTATTTCTGCTTTATTTGGTCAATGCGTCTACATTCTTCAGCGTTATTTGGTCAATGCGTCTACCTTTTTCAGCGTTATTTGGTGAATGTGTTTACCTTTTTCAGTGTTATTTGGTAAATGTGTTTACCTTCCTCATCGTTATTTGGTAAATGTGTTTACCTTCAGCGTTATTTGGTAAATGTGTTTACCTTCTTCAGCGTTTTTGGTCAATGTGTTTACCTTCTTCAGCTTTATTTGGTCAATGCGTCTACCTTCTTCAGCGTTATTTGGTCAATGCGTCTACCTTCTTCAGCGTTATTTGGTCAATGCGTCTACCTTTTTTAGCGTTATTTGGTCAATGCGTCTACCTTCTTCAGCGTTATTTGGTGAATGCGTCTACCTTCTTCGGCGTTATTTTGGTCAATGCGTCTACCTTCTTCAGCGTTATTTGGTCCATCTGTCTACCCTTTTCAGCGTTATTTGGTCAATTCATCTACCCTTTTCAGCATCAATCACTTAATGGGTCTACCTATTCCTGCGTTATTTGGTCAACGCGTCTACCTTCTTCAGCGTTATTTGGTAAATGTGCTTACCTTCAGCGTTATTTGGTCAATGCGCCTACCTTCTTCAGCGTTATTTGGTCAATGCGCCTACCTTCTTCAGCGTTATTTGGTCAACGCGTCTACCTTCTTCAGCGTTATTTGGTCAATGTGTTTACCTTCAGCGTTATTTGGTCAATGCGCCTACCTTCTTCAGCGTTATTTGGTCAATGCGTCTACCTTCTTCAGTGTTATTTGGTCAATGCGCCTACCTTCTTCAGCGTTATTTGGTCAACGCGTCTACCTTCTTCAGCGTTATTTGGTCAATGTGTTTACCTTCAGCGTTATTTGGTCAATGCGCCTACCTTCTTCAGCGTTATTTGGTCAATGCGTCTACCTTCTTCAGCGTTATTTGGTCAATGCGTCTACCTTCTTCAGCGTTATTTGGTCAATGCGTCTACCTTCTTCAGCGTTATTTGGTCAATGCGTCTACCTTCTTCAGCGTTATTTGGTGAATGCGTCTACCTTCTTCGGCGTTATTTTGGTCAATGCGTCAACCTTCTTCAGCGTTATTTGGTCAATGCATCTACCTCATTCAGCGTCAATCACTTAATGGGTCTACCTATGCCTGTGTTATTTGGTCAACGCGTCTACCTTCTCTAGAGTTATTCAATTAATAGCTCTCATTTCTCCGGTGTTGTATAGTCCTTGCGTCTGCATTCTTCAGCGTGCTTGAGTCAAGACCTCAACCTACTCCAGAATCCTTGTGAACGAATTTCTCTCTACGCATAATTTAACTTTATCCCCCAAATAATTAGGATATTTTAATAAACAATTCGAGCTCTTATATTGATAAATTATATCGCGCCAGAAAGACCATTTTTAATGTATTAAATAAATGAAAAAGAGAGAAATTAACCATGCAGTTAGAATTTGTATTCTGGGTAGAACCTCAAATGAAAGATCAACTGAAAAACCAATATATTTCCTGGGATCTCCTGGAAATGATCTCTTTTCAGAAGTCTCGGGCTTATGTCATTGTTGGTTTCACAAAGTTGGTCACTTCCCAGATGGGTCGATCATATTTGGTTTCATTGCGTGCTCATGGAATGGAATCTATAATACATAGTCAAAATATTTAAATGGTTCAAATTACATAAAAATACTGAAAATACGTTGTTAATAATACATATGAACCTACCCCTTACAAGCTCTCCTTATTTAGTTAAATTTTGATTTTACATTTTTAATGTTTTAACCTAAATTATGCATATATTTACAAAACGGCTAATGATTAATTTGGAAAAAAAAAAATAAATATCAATATGGCAAATTCAGAACGCCCACCTGGAGGCCTTGTTTTCGGGCTCTCTAAATCTTGATCGTCGATAATTCTTAGCCCAAATCTTCTTGATATTAGCTTTTATTTGAACGAATAATTTCTCCGGATCATAAATACTATTTTCATCATAATTTTTGTAGTTCTATTATCTCCTTAATCGATAGAACCGTTCCAGAAGTCCTCCCTTATCCTCAAGTCCAAAGCTGAGATCTATAGGCCTTCTATATGGTTAAACTATAACAAATACAATGTTGTGATCAAGGTATTGTATTTGAGACAGTTTTTGTCCATTTTGGAATTTTACTGTTCTATATAGCCGCTTATAAATCTTGCAAGGGCTGTTTGTTGGTGTCTGTTGAATCCTTGAAGATCACCTATTTGATCCGTAGTACCATGGAGGATTTGACGGATACTTCAGTTTGGGTTTATGGTCTTTATTTTTATATGGGGGGGGGGGGGGGGGGAGTATATATTTCTCCAAAAGTGCATTCTAAATTTACCCTCATAGTTGAATTTTGGATTTGCCTTTTTAAAAATAACGCTTTATTCATCTTTATAATTAACAGACTATACATATATATATTTCACACAACGTATCTATTTTTAGTTAAATTTATATATACCCTGTGTGCTTCTTTTTACAGAATTAGCATTACTATTGCATTATTCTATACGACCAATTGCTGTCCAATTAAGTATAATGCTTATTTAATCGTATTATTGAATGAACATATTTAATTCCAAGAATATATTACCTCTCCCAAGACTTCCAGACATCCACACTAATTGACCCCACCAGACTTCAAACCATTCAAAATACCTGGCACCACCAGACTTCCAGACATTTAGAATACCTGGCCCCACCAGACTTCCAGACATCCACAATAATTGACCCCACCAGACTTCCAGACATTTAGAATACCTGGCCCCACCAGACTTCCAGACATCCACAATAATTGGCCCCACCAGACTTCCAGACATCCACAATAATTGACCCCACCAGACTTCCAGACATTTAGAATACCTGACCCCACCAGAATTCCAGAAATCCACAATAATTGACTCCACCAGACTTCCAGACATTTAGAATACCCGACCCCACCAGAATTCCAGAAATCCACAATAATTGACTCCACCAGACTTCCAGACATTTAGAATACCTGGCACCACCAGAATTCCAGACATCCACAATAATACTCCACCAGACTTCAAACCATTCAGAATACCTGACCTCACCAGACTTCCAGAGATCCACAAAAATTGGCCCCACCAGACTTCAAGCCATCCAGAATAACTGACCCCCACCAGACTTCCAGACATGTAGAATACCTGACCCCACCAGACTTCCAGAGATGTAGAATACCTTACCTTCACCAAGACTTCCAGGCATCCATACTAATTGACCTCATCAGACTTCAAGCCATCCAGAATACCTGACCCCATCAGACTTCCAGACATTTATAATACCTGATGCTGCTCAAGATTTCAGTCATCCAGAATACCTGACCCCTCCTGCAAGACTTCCAGACATTTCCAATAGTGACCCTCCCCCCCCCAGACTTCCTACCTTCAAGAATACCTGACCTTACTAGACTTCCAGCCATCCAGAATACCTGACCCCGCTCAGGCTTTCAGAATACCTGACCCCGCTCAGACTTCCAGTCATCGAGAATAACTAACCCCGCTCAGGCTACCATCCACCCAGAATAACTGATCCTGCTCAGGCTTCCAACCAGCCAGAATAATTGACCCTCTCGAAAATAACTGACCCTACCAGACTTCCAGACATCCAGAATACCTGACCCCGCTCAGACTCCTGTCTATCCAGACCCTACTCAGGCTTCCACCCAATCAGAGGACCTGGCTGCGCTCAGACTCTTAGCCTGCTAGAAACGCTGAGTCCATACACCACTATATCCAACCGTGGCGAAATAAATCAACACCCAAAATCCATATTAATTTTTGCCTTCCTTTCGAGAGTCGTGATCCCGCCATCAGCCATGTTTCCTCAGCCCGGTTTGCCTCCATTAATCTTGCCTGCCCAGCGATCTCGGGAGGCTTCGACCTCGCAACGGACTTTCCCTGCTTCGCTCATTCCTTAACCTTATTTCTACTTCATGTTTGCTATATTTTAAATATAGGCTTAGCTCAATGTAGCCCTATTGTGTAGGCCCAAAGAGAACAGATTAAAGGTTTTCAAATATGTTCACCTTTATTTCGTGCAATGATTATTCTTCTTTGAAATTCTAGGAGGATATTTTACGTGTCGAGTATAGTCCTCACTCTTAACCACCCAATGAACCTATCGCTCGAAGGTTTTTTTAAAGAACGGAAAGGTAAGAGAGCTTGTATAATCTCAACATATCGATTATATCTCAAGAAATAACCGAATTTCAAAAATTTTCAAATCTCAAGAGAAGATAGAAATTAACAGTTTAAACACACAATTACCCATTTTTATAACTAATATAAAAGTATCTTGTAGTAGCATGTAGCACAAAGTAGACACACATCTCACAAGATATATATTACAGCGCATAGACAAATATAAGATAAAACACAAACATCAGAGTATAGCATATTCCCCTCGGACACAAGCATAAGTAATCTATTATCAAAATGAATCGTATTCCCAATTTATCAGGTCGTCGAAGATTTAAAAAATATCAACTATTATTAATACTACATAAAAAGTGATAGGAAAGATTGTTATATATTACATTCTTTGATGAAAAAGACATTGAGATTAATTATATATTTTCAATGATTGCATTGGTAGCTTTAGTTAAAAAATAAGAGTAAGAATCGATATTATATTAAAATATACAGTTATCAGCGTCATAATCAAATCTGTCACCGTTTGCTTTTGTGAATGGAATAAATACCCAAATATGGCCATTTCTCATAACCATCGGTGGTTCAGTGGTAGAATGCTCGCCTGCCACGCGGGCGGCCCGGGTTCGATTCCTGGCCGATGCAATTTTTTTTTTTACAATTTTTAAAACTCATTTATATATTATACAAGAATGACATCCACGGCGCCAATTTATAATTGTAACGAATAGTACTTGAATAAAAGCGTTTAATCGGGTAAAACCCGGGCGTTGCCCGGGTCATTCGGCTAGTATTTAACAAATTTCATTCATATATATGAAGTACATCGACATACATCAACAACTTTTTCCGATTCAAAAATATGCAATTCTATATCCTAATATAAAATTTAACAAGATAAGTCAAATATTGAGGAAACGTATGCAACACAAACGATTTATTTTATAAGAATAGATTCGATTTATATGAATATTAACTGATGTAAAATTTCTTGAAAACTTTCATTTTAAAAATAGATAAAGTAAATATATGCATGACGATATTTGAAACAAATTAATAAATGTTGACAGCCAACAACACATAACATAGATATTAGAGAAATTGAATAAGTGATGATATTATAAAATCTTATACACATGACCCCCATTGTTATGGATGCCAATATGCAAAATTGAGAATATCTACTAAGAAAGGGTGAATCATATCATGGAGTCCTTTCTCGACATTTAGATATTAAAAGATCTACAACTCATATCAGATGCTTAAAAAAACTGTCGAAAACATGATATCTCTTTCTCTCTATTCAATTTGACTTATTTTCTAAAGAAAGATTATAAACATCAATATAAAACATCATCAATAATCATCAAGAGGAAACAAAAAAGATTTATAAATATTTAATTGAGATACGAATAGAATTTTGTGATGGACAAATCTATTTCGAAGTCCTCCATTCTTCCTGAATCCGCCACAGTTGTTCAAACACAAACCGTGACCTGATACTTTTACAGGGGATTCTTCTATTTAGGTTACTACCTATTCACAGTTTGATATGCAAATTTTTGACAATGTTGCTTATATAGCATGTTGCTTCTATGTCGTCTATAAATAAGCAGTGAGGTTGTCGTAATTGGTTTCTGGTGTGGGGAAGACGGGAGGGTCCTCGGCTATAATTACATTGTATTTCATCACGGCAAAAGAGATGGAGTCTGAGGACGGAAGAAAAAACCTGTCCCTTCCATTCTCTAACAAATTGATTTCCATTCAGTCTTCCTGCCGTCTTAATTCTCCCAAGGTTTTTGTGGCATTCCATCTTGCAAATGAAGCTGAATTGATATCGTCCATAATGACATTTCTTGTGGTGTCGTCTTCAACACGGAAGGCAGAATAAAAATTGGATCCTTATTAAAAATGCAGGTTTTGAAAGTTGTCGTCGAATCATATTCATTATGTTCCATTTAAATCTTAAAGCTGAGTGTATCTCTTCCTTGATGCTTTGACATGACAGCATATTCTCCTGGATGTTGTAAAACCTGAAATTATCTGACACTATGCTCTCCTGGTTGTTATGGGCTGAAATTATCTGACAGCATATTTTCTCCTGATGTTATAATCTAAACCTATCTGATAGTATGTTCTCCTGGATGTTATGGCCTGAACATATCTGTCAATATTTTCTCCTGAATGTTGTGACCTGAACATATTTGACAATATATTCCTCTTGGAAATTTTGTCCTGTCCCTCACCTCAGATTTCCTTGTTGTTGCAAACCCGCTCTCACTTAGAAGTATGTTAAAACACGCAGTTGTTATAGTCACTCTCTTGAGGGAGTGTTATTATGAATTTTGTGGCATGCACAACCAACACATTATATTATGTGAAAAAATAGTACAAATGTGATATTGTACTGGGATAAGGTGCATAAATTAAAAAAACGAAAAAGGCATCTTCTTATCGGGCAACTTGGCTTGCGCCAATCCATCAGCAAATTTCAGTTGCACGATAAGGAGATGCATTTTTCTTTTTCATACATTATATAATGTTTATTGAAATTACGACCCAAAATCTCCTCATTAACATATTATAATTTAGAATAACCTCAAGGGGACATTAATCTAACGGGGCTTTAAAGATCTTGTCAAAAAGAGAGAAGAGTAAGTGAGGGGCATTATTAATCTGTATATTTGAGACAGCTCAATACTCCGTTGTAGACGTCGAAGGTTCTAGTTTCTTTCTTAATTTCAGAAGAATAGTGGATCATATCTCACAAAATACATATATGATGGCTTGATTTCTGGCATTTTAACTTTTAGTGCATGAAGATTCTCCCGATTAAATAGCTAGAAAATCATGCCCTATGCTCAACGCAATTAGCTACGAGTATAAATATTTTGTTCTGCTAATTCGCAAAGAGGTTATTCCACAGAGTGAATAATACTTTGAAAACCTTCATCTCTACACATTTATAATATAGTTACTCTCTAAGTACCTCTTAAAATAAGAATATGTATAAGGCAATATATAAAGATATACTTAAAGTTCTCATATGAAAGAGAGAAAATGAAATCCATTGTTGGTATCTCTACCGACAAAGAAAAAAAAACTATTGAAAACTTGATTCCATATTTGTCTGGAAAATATTTTGATGAAAGGAATGATAATTCAAGAAATTGAGCTGCTCAATATATTTCAAGCATTCAAATTTAACTGATATAAACAATAATGGCTATCGTTCAAACGTTCGGTAGTGCCAAGGATAATTAAAACATAGAATATTATATCCTCGCATGATTTGAAAAAACATTTGTTGTATACAAATATAACACATGGAAATAATTCAATGCATTCAGCGCTATAAGGAACATCATTGCATTTAACACTTGAATATATGGAAGATTCATTGATTTCAGCAATTGAGAATTTAAAGAATATTTATTTAATCTTACTCTCTCTCTCTCTCTTGAATATAATTTGAAAATGTTCACTGCATTCAACTCATGAATATGAAAATATTCGTTGATTATAGAGATTAAATATAATAAGGATTTATTACTTCCAACGCTTGAATATAATGAATATATGTTGCATGTGCCAGCTTGAGTATACGAAAGAAAGTGTTGGGTAAATCTGACGTTCAAATATAGGAAAGAAAACTTTCGTTGAATCAGACGCTCGTATAGAAAGATAGTATTTTTGCGTTCAACGCTTCAATATATTAAAGAAAATATTCGTTACATCAAAAGCTCGAATATAAAAAAGAAAATTTTCTGCATTGAAACTCTAGAATATAAGAAAACATTATTGCATCTCTCTCGACACTCGAATATGAAAAGAAAAATATTTTCGCATTGATGCTCGATAATATAAGAAAACATTATTGCATCGACTCTCGAATATGAAAAGAAAAAAAAACTGCATTGAAGCTCTAGAATATAAGAAAACTATTGTATCGACACTCGAATATGAAAAGAAAAAAAAATTGCATTGAAGCTCGATAATATAAGAAAACATTATTGCATCGACACTCGAATATGAAAAGAAAGTAATCACTATATCTAAAGCTCGAATATAAAAAAGCACGTATTGCATTCGAAGATCAAATATTATAAAGAAAACACGTTTTTCATTAAATCTCCAATAAAAGAAAGACACCATATTTGCATCAACGCTTGAATATAAAAAGAAAACAATATTTATATCCAACGATCGAATAAAAGAGTGAAAATATTTTACAACTAACGCTCGAATATAAGAAAGAAATAATTCATCACATAAGAAACTTGAATATAGGAATAAAACATTCCTCAAAAAATATATATAGAAGAATGAAATTATTCGACGCAAAGGACGTTCAAATACAAGAACACATTCATAACATCTGATTCTGGAATATAAGGAAACATATTCTTACGTTCAATGCTAGAACGCAAGAAGAAAAAAACGTTTGTGTGGCATCCGACCCTCAAATATAAAAAGAAAACATCAGGCAACATCCAATCCTAGAATATATTAGAAAGTGAGACTTCTTTCACCGGAGATCAAATATAAAAAAAGATACCGTAATATCCGACGCTCGAAAGCATTTTTGCATTCAACGGTCTAATATAAAAACATTCTTCTTACATAAGGCACTCGAATATTAGAAAGAAATCATTTATCGCAAAAAGGACGCTCGAATATAAGGAATAAAACATTAATTATACACCAGACGCTCAAATATAAGAAAGAAAATATTCTTGCATTGCATTTGAATATAAAGAAAGAAAACGGTTGTTGCATTCGAAGCTCGAATATATAAAAACATTCATTGTATGCAATGCTCGAATATAAGGATGAAAGCATTCTTGAACTCGATCCTCGAAAATAAGAAAGAAAACCTTTGTTGCACCTGAGAAAGAGAGGGAGAGAGATGCTCTTGAATATTAATTTGAAAGAAAATATTCTCATTACATACAACCTTCGAATAAGGATATATTAGAAACAAAACATTCATTGCATCGGACACTCTAATATAAGAAAATATTTTCTGTATCCCCGACGCTCGGATATAAAAAAATAAAACGTTCATTGCATCCGACGGTCGAATATAAGAAAGAAAACATTCATTGCATCCGACAGTCGAATATAAGAAAATATTTTCTGTATCCCCGACGCTCGAATATAAGAAAGAAAACATTCATTGCATCCGACAGTCGAATATAAGAAAGAAAACATTCATTGCATCCGACGGTCGAATATAAGAAAGAAAACATTCATTGCATCCGACAGTCGAATATAAGAAAGAAAACATTCATTGCATCCGACAGTCGAATATAAGAAAGAAAACATTCATTGCATCCGACAGTCGAATATAAGAAAGAAAACGTTCATTGCATCCGACGGTCGAATATAAGAAAGAAAACGTTCATTGCATCCGACGCTCGAATATAAGAAAGAAAACATTCATTGCATCCGACGGTCGAATATAAGAAAGAAAACATTCATTGCATCCGACGGTCGAATATAAGAAAGAAAACATTCATTGCATCCGACGGTCGAATATAAGAAAGAAAACATTCATTGCATCCGACGGTCGAATATAAGAAAGAAAACATTCATTGCATCCGACAGTCGAATATAAGAAAGAAAACATTCATTGCATCCGACAGTCGAATATAAGAAAGAAAACGTTCATTGCATCCGACGGTCGAATATAAGAAAGAAAACATTCATTGCATCCGACGGTCGAATATAAGAAAGAAAACATTCATTGCATCCGACGGTCGAATATAAGAAAGAAAACATTCATTGCATCCGACGTTCGAATATAAGAAAGAAAACATTCATTGCATCCGACGGTCGAATATAAGAAAGAAAACATTCATTGCATCTGACGGTCGAATATATAAGAAAGAAAACGTTCATTGCATCCGACGGTCGAATATAAGAAAGAAAACATTCATTGCATTCGACGGTCGAATATAAGAAAGAAAACATTCATTGCATCCGACGGTCGAATATAAGAAAGAAAACATTCATTGCATCCGACGGTCGAATATAAGAAAGAAAACATTCATTGCATCCGACGGTCGAATATAAGAAAGAAAACATTCATTGCATCCGACGTTCGAATATAAGAAAGAAAACATTCATTGCATCCGACGGTCGAATATAAGAAAGAAAACATTCATTGCATCCGACGGTCGAATATAAGAAAGAAAACATTCATTGCATCCGACGTTCGAATATAAGAAAGAAAACATTCATTGCATCCGACGTTCGAATATAAGAAAGAAAACATTCATTGCATCCGACGCTCGAATATAAGAAAGAAAACATTCATTGCATCCGACGGTCGAATATAAGAAAGAAAACATTCATTGCATCCGACGGTCGAATATAAGAAAGAAAACATTCATTGCATCCGACGGTCGAATATATAAGAAAGAAAACATTATTTGCATCTGACGGTCGAATATATAAGAAAGAAAACATTCATTGCATCCGACGGTCGAATATAAGAAAGAAAACATTCATTGCATCTGACGGTCGAATATATAAGAAAGAAAACGTTCATTGCATCCGACGGTCGAATATAAGAAAGAAAACATTCATTGCATTCGACGGTCGAATATAAGAAAGAAAACATTCATTGCATCCGACGGTCGAAAATATAAGAAAGAAAACATTCATTGCATCCGACGGTCGAATATATAAGAAAGAAAACATTCATTGCATCCGACGGTCGAATATAAGAAAGAAAACATTCATTGCATCCGACGGTCGAATATATAAGAAAGAAAACATTCATTGCATCCGACGGTCGAATATATAAGAAAGAAAACGTTCATTGCATCCGACGGTCGAATATAAGAAAGAAAACGTTCATTGCATCCGACGGTCGAATATAAGAAAGAAAACATTCATTGCATCCGACGGTCGAATATATAAGAAAGAAAACATTCATTGCATCCGACGGTCGAATATATAAGAAAGAAAACATTCATTGCATCCGACGGTCGAATATAAGAAAGAAAAAGTTCATTGCATCCGACGCTCGAATATAAGAAAGAAAACATTCATTGCATCCGACGGTCGAATATAAGAAAGAAAACATTCATTGCATCCGACGGTCGAATATATAAGAAAGAAAACATTCATTGCATCCGACGGTCGAATATAAGAAAGAAAACGTTCATTGCATCCGACGCTCGAATATAAGAAAGAAAACATTCATTGCATCCGACAGTCGAATATAAGAAAGAAAACATTCATTGCATCCGACGGTCGAATATAAGAAAGAAAACATTCATTGCATCCGACGGTCGAATATAAGAAAGAAAACATTCTTTACATCTGACGTCGAATATAAGAAAGAAAATATTCATTGCATCCGACGGTCGAATATAAGAAAGAAAACATTCATTGCATCCGACGGTCGAATATAAGAAAGAAAACATTCTTTACATCTGACAGTCGAATATAAGAAAGAAAACATTCATTGCATCCGACGGTCGAATATAAGAAAGAAAACATTCATTGCATCCGACGGTCGAATATAAGAAAGAAAACATTCTTTACATCTGACAGTCGAATATAAGAAAGAAAACATTCATTGCATCCGACGGTCGAATATAAGAAAGAAAACATTCATTGCATCCAACGGTCGAATATACGAAAGAAAACATTCATTGCATCCGACGGTCGAATATATAAGAAAGAAAACATTCTTTACATCTGACGGTCGAATATAAAAAAGAAAATATTCAATACATTTTAAGCTCGAATATAAGAAAGGAGGGATTGATTGCACCCGACACTTGAATATGAGAAAGAAAACTTTCGCTGCATCCTACGCTCGATTAAATAAAGAAAATATTCGTTTCATCCGACGCTCAATTATTATAACAAACGTTTGTTGCATTCGGCGGTAAAACATACATCGTATTCGACGCTGGAGTATAAAATAAACGTACAATGAATTTGGTACAAGACATTTTAATATTTAATTTTCATTCAAAAAAAGATTGAATGTGTGTTCAAGTCCTCAACGCATTCAAAGCAATATAACGCTTAAACCTTTAACATTGGCACGTGTACATATATGAACTATACTTAGCGTTTAATGTCGGCATATGTATATATTTAATATGTCTAGCGTTCAACGCTGGCCCGTTTATATGAATCGAATATGCCTAGCGTTCAACGCTGGCCCGTGTATATGAATGGAATATGCCTAGCGTTCCACGCTGGCCCGTGTATATGAATGAAATATGCCTAACGTTCCACGCTGGCCCGTGTATATGAATGGAATATGCCTAGCGTTCAACGCTGGCCCGTGTATATGAATGAAATATGCCTAACGTTCCACGCTGGCCCGTGTATATGAATGGAATATGCCTAGCGTTCCACGCTGGCCCGTGTATATGAATGGAATATGCTTAGCGTTCCACGCTGGCCCGTGTATATGAATGGAATATGCTTAGCGTTCCACGCTGGCCGTGTATATGAATAGAATATTCTTATCGTTCAACGCTGGCCCGTGTACGCTGAGAATTCTATGTCGACATGTGTATATATATGAAATATGCTGATCGTTCAACGCCGGGGCTCACAGGTTTCACCGTACCTAAAGTTGTACAATATCTATGAGCCATTCAATAGCCGTCTTTAGGCCGAATTATACTTAAACAAAGAGAAAACGTCGCAATCCCCACATTAATACACCAAGCTACCTAATGAATCAACAAGCCTGGGTGATTCTGAGACAGTAAATTTGCCTCCAGTCTCATACCTTCAAGGCACCAACTTTTTTTGCCGTGGCCCACTTGTAACAATATATACCGCGGGGTTTAAAACAACTTTTAAAAAGAGAAACATAAATTTTCTTTTATTCTTTTCTCAATATTTTCATTCCCATTTAAAAAATCAAATCACAATAAGATATATTTCAATGTTCTTTTTTTTTTTTGTCATAAATTCAAACTTTTCAAATGCAAATGTGACATTAGTCTCCCGCTTTCCACATTTTTATCTAGTTCTTCCTCATTCTACGGAATCAATGTTCTAACGGATTTTAAAGACATTTTTCAAAGCTGATCTTGCACATTTTTCTTTCAGTTCAATTTTTATTTGCTAATGGTTTATTGTTTTTATTTAATCTTATAAAATTTATGTCTTTTCTACCGAGGCTTTCACAATTCTGAAACTGCCTCTATGGTCACGAAAGGCCATGTCTAAAAAACGATATACATTTTCTACAGTATTTACCAAAAAGCTGGCGTTTTATTGAAAATTTTACGGACCTCATAATCTATTTTACAGTCTGTGAGAGAGTCTCTAGATGGGGTAAGTTTTTGTTCTTTGTTTGAAACGAAATGGTATTTTAGAAAATGTGTTTCTTTAGTCAAATGTTTTTAGGCAATTGATTGACTCCCTCCTTCACATACAAACCCTTCTTTAGGGGAATATAATAAAATTAATCTCAATCTTTAATTAATATCGTGTATTATTTGTATTTTTTAAATTGTGTATTGTAACTATTTAAAATGTTTTCTTCAAATTTAAGACATTTTTCAAAGCTGATCCGGCACATTTTTCATTTTATTTGATAATGGTTTGTTGATTTAATTTATTCTTATAATATCTATGTCTTTTCTACTATGCTTTCACAATTCTGAAACTGTCTCTATGGTCACGATATTTAATAGTTGTATATTAGCATTTGTATTTTGAGGTAATATAATTAATATATTGAGTTTTTTATTTTTTAATTCACACACCCAAATAAATTTCTATATAACTTACACACAAACAAATGAGGATAGTATAACAAATAAAATACTATTATTCATACTATGGTTACCAACTATGGTTGTTTTATAAAATATATATAAAGAATTCTATTTATTGGGGCTATGTACATATCTACTGTAAACTTATGGAATTTCTATGGGTCTATTGATGCTATTGTGTTCTATGGATACCATGGCTTTGAGAATTATTCTTTATGTTTGTGTAAAATATTTTTGGTTCTTTCAAATTAAATGTGTGGCCTGTGTTTATTATGTGTTGGAATATGAGGGATATTTTGTCTTTATATTTGATACATCTATTTTGTTCTTCTATTCTGTCTTCTACATGCCTGTCAGTTTTACCAATATTTATACTACCGCAATGGTTACACTCTATTGTAAATTGGTGGGTTAGCTTTATTATTTTTAGTTTTGGGGTTTATTACAATTGTGAACCAATGCTCGGAGTATTTTCATAGTATGTTCTGATTCCGTGTTTTCTTAATTATCTTGCTGTTTTAACATGATTAGGAGAGTATGGTAGACACATCTTGACCTGTATACTTGGCTTTTGGTAATGGTGGATAGACTGTAAAATTTCTTAATATTACATTTTTAGATATCCTGCTATGGTATGTTGTATTATATTTTGTGTTTATATTGTATTGAATGTATGATTGTAGCAATGTGTATACATTATTTTTGTTAATATTTTAATAGTGTGTGTGTTGTGTTTATGATTTAGGGGACAGTATGTGGAGAGTAGTGTATGTAATTGGGTTGAAATATAGGTTTGTAATAGACTGTGGTGTTGTATTGTTAGTTTTTGTTTAGTTATAAGAATACCTAAAAAAAAAGGTAGAGGCGCTGTTAATTTCTTGGGGTAAAATATATGTCGTTGTATAGGCCTTTGAATCTGTTAAAATATTTCTGATTTTGTCTGTTTGGCATATGAAAATATAGCATCTATTTATCTTCGCGATATTTGAATTACAGTTGGAAAATGGATGATAATCTTCTGGTGTCTGTGCCTCATAACTATTTCTGCTAATGGTGATGATATGGGGCTTCCCATTTGTCTATAATCTATATTATTAAAAGAAAATATGTTAATTTGTAAACATAACGTTATTAATTTAATTTTTTTTTTAGATATGTCAGTGGTTATGTTATGATATGAAAGATAAAATGTTCCGTGTACTTTATTATTCACGGATGTGGTAAACTAGGGTAAAGATTTCCAACGTCAAACGATACCATATTATGGATTATGTTTATAGGGAGCGTTCCATATTTCATTTATAAATTTGAGGGTTGAAATTATGGCTGTGTCACATGGATCATCTTTAAATATAGGAATGAGGAAATTATCTATGAATTTGGCTAAGGGGACTGCTGGAGATAAGTGGTATGCAACTATGGGTCTTAATAGATTACCTGGTTTATGTAGCTTGCGGAGTCCATATAGGAATGCTTCAGTATTCAAACAACACATATTGGATAGAAATGTCTTGTGAGTTCTTCTCCTGTAATGGTATTATTTCTACATAAAGTTTTAAATTCCTTTTTATATTGGCTTTAGGTTTCTATTTTATCTGTTTTGTGCACTGGTTTAAAAGTGTTTGATCATTGAGAGTCCGATTCGGAACGGCGTATAGAATGGAATTTTCATTTTTACAGGCTGCTAGTGATTAGGCTCTTTTGCCACCAACCAGGCCATTACTTGTCCTAAAATATACCGTTCTTTTTAAAAACATACGTTTTATATCTTTGAAGACCGTAGTCCCAGACTATAAATCAAGAAAAGCCAACTAAGTATGCGCTTCAGGCCTTCGTCAACGTGGCCGTAACAGAACGACCAAAATCTCTGGACTCAAGAGACTACCTGAAAAATCGAGGAATGGGCATTCAAGGCTAAACCTATGTTGGAGCGCAAAACTCATGAAAATAAACCAAAAGATTATCCTATCACCTGATCTCGTACATTTTCCCAATACTTGTCTTATTATAGATATTATTATTATCATTTAGATATTGATAGAGTATTTTCCAGATACATGTGTCGTTCTAAAGGCCTCAGCTGAGGTGACCGCCCAATTCCCATCAATGTACTCGATCAACGAACCTGGCATCCGGAAGTCCCTGGCCCCCCACTTCCGGTCAGGATTGCTATGGTAACGCCATCACCACCTGTCGAGGGAGTCAGCCCCCACACACGACATTTGGGTGGGAATCACAGAAATTGTGATGGCTTCTTCAGGGAGAGGATGGGAATCACGTGTAACACCTCCTATTGGAGAAAAATAAATTGCTGCACCAATTTCACTCAAGATGGTGCTCTTAGAGAATTATTATTATTTAGTATGCACAATTAATACAGAGAAATTCTAATGGCAAATATATATTTGAATTTTTAATCGGGTATCTCTGCCATTTCTAGAAAATCATAGAACTTCGCTGTTTACTGCCAATTTTTAAAGAGCTAGAAGGGAAAAAATCCATCGTAATCTTAGAGGTGTAGGATACATAACCGAGAGGTTCAACTTTGTTTCATCCAATACTTCCCAATCGATGAAAGTATTTCAAGAGAATTAAAACGGCTTGGAGTTAAATCTCGATAAAAACAACCTTTAAAACCTTAGAAGAACACCTCATTCTAGACAGAACAGAATTTCCAGATTTTCAGTTAAGTGCCAGGATTGCAATGCCACCAACCATCAGATAAGAATGAAAGAACACTCCAGAAATATCAAGAACAAAGATATAAACTAACTTTTGTTATTTGAGAAACCAGCCATTATTTTAACCCTCTTGAACCTGTAAGTTTTGGAATCATTCCTATCAAGAGAATTCAACAGCAGCAACTGGAAAAAATAGACCACCCTTAACAGTTTCTACATATCCAACGTTTCCTCACTTAGTGCCTCGTGAACTGCTGGCGAAGAACGTGTAATCGAAAGCCTGCTCTCTCGCTACTTTATTAATGAGTAGAATCATTACTGCGGAGGGATTCGTGAAAGTGTGAGAACATTTTAAAGTCTTATTAACAAGTGTGAAGAGTGTAACCCT
>CP092864.1:52491959-52559209 GCA_030710605.1 Cordylochernes scorpioides
GCGACGTGTGATGTACACAGATGTAGCCAAAGTCCTCCGAGCGACGTGTGATGTACATAGATGTGAGTAAAGTCCTCCGAGCGACATGTGATGTACATAGATGTGAGTAAAGTCCTCCGAGCGCCGTGTGATGTACACAGATGTAACTAAAGTCCTCCGAGTGCCGTGTGATGTACATAGATGTGAGTAAAGTCCTCCGAGCGACGTGTGATGTACATAGATGTGTAAAGTCCTCCGAGCGCCGTGTGATGTACACAGATGTAACTAAAGTCCTCCGAGCGACGTGTGATGTACATAGATGTAACTAAAGTCCTTCGAGCGCCGTGTGATGTACATAGATGTGAGTAAAGTCCTCCGAGCGCCGTGTGATGTACATAGATGTAACTAAAGTCCTCCGACGCCGTCTGATGTACATAGATGTGAGTAAAGTCCTCCGAGCGCCGTGTGATGTACATAGATGTGAGTAAAGTCCTTCGAGCGACGTGTGATGTACATAGATGTAACTCTAAAGTCCTCCGAGCGCCGTGTGATGTACACAGATGTAACTAAAGTCCTCCGAGCGCCGTGTGATGTACATAGATGTGAGTAAAGTCCTCCGAGCGCCGTGTGATGTACATAGATGTAACTAAAGTCCTCCGAGCGCCGTGTGATGTACACAGATGTAACTAAAGTCCTCCGAGCGCCGTGTGATGTACATAGATGTGAGTAAAGTCCTCCGAGCGCCGTGTGATGTACATAGATGTAACTAAAGTCCTCCGAGCGCCGTGTGATGTACATAGATGTAACTAAAGTCCTCCGAGCGCCGTGTGATGTACATAGATGTGAGTAAAGTCCTCCGAGCGCCGTGTGATGTACATAGATGTAACTAAAGTCCTCCGAGCGCCGTGTGATGTACATAGATGTAACTAAAGTCCTCCGAGCGCCGTGTGATGTACATAGATGTGAGTAAAGTCCTCCGAGCGCCGTGTGATGTACATAGATGTAACTAAAGTCCTCCGAGCGCCGTGTGATGTACACAGATGTAACTAAAGTCCTCCGAGCGCCGTGTGATGTACATAGATGTGAGTAAAGTCCTCCGAGCGCCGTGTGATGTACATAGATGTAACTAAAGTCCTCCGAGCGCCGTGTGATGTACACAGATGTAACTAAAGTCCTCCGAGCGCCGTGTGATGTACATAGATGTGAGTAAAGTCCTCCGATCGCCGTGTGATGTACATAGATGTGAGTAAAGTCCTCCGAGCGCCGTGTGATGTACATAGATGTAACTAAAGTCCTCCGAGCGCCGTGTGATGTACACAGATGTAACTAAAGTCCTCCGAGCGCCGTGTGATGTACATAGATGTGAGTAAAGTCCTCCGAGCGCCGTGTGATGTACATAGATGTAACTAAAGTCCTCCGAGCGCCGTGTGATGTACACAGATGTAACTAAAGTCCTCCGAGCGCCGTGTGATGTACATAGATGTGAGTAAAGTCCTCCGAGCGCCGTGTGATGTACATAGATGTAACTAAAGTCCTCCGAGCGCCGTGTGATGTACACAGATGTAACTAAAGTCCTCCGAGCGCCGTGTGATGTACATAGATGTGAGTAAAGTCCTCCGAGCGCCGTGTGATGTACATAGATGTAACTAAAGTCCTCCGAGCGCCGTGTGATGTACACAGATGTAACTAAAGTCCTCCGAGCGCCGTGTGATGTACATAGATGTGAGTAAAGTCCTCCGAGCGCCGTGTGATGTACATAGATGTGAGTAAAGTCCTCCGAGCGCCGTGTGATGTACATAGATGTAACTAAAGTCCTCCGAGCGCCGTGTGATGTACACAGATGTAACTAAAGTCCTCCGAGCGCCGTGTGATGTACATAGATGTGAGTAAAGTCCTCCGAGCGCCGTGTGATGTACATAGATGTAACTAAAGTCCTCCGAGCGCCGTGTGATGTACACAGATGTAACTAAAGTCCTCCGAGCGCCGTGTGATGTACATAGATGTGAGTAAAGTCCTCCGAGCGCCGTGTGATGTACATAGATGTAACTAAAGTCCTCCGAGCGACGTGTGATGTACATAGATGTGAGTAAAGTCCTCCGAGCTCCGTGTGATGTACACAAATGGACGAGGGCCGTGAGAGCGGCCACACAATGGGTGCTCCCACCTTTGTTGGCGTCGTTAATTGGGGCTTGACCCCCGCCCTCCTGCCTGCCCCTAAATATAGCGGCACTGTACCCCCTCACTGTACTATACTCTATGTGTACTATACTGGAATATAGATTTATAGTTTCTATTGGACTATGATGTCTTATACATTTTAAGCCACAAAACTCTTCCCCGCTCTACCCTCACATTCCTGAACAGCACTGCTTCACGAAATGAATCCACATGACCGCTCTATGCTCTCTCTGCCTTACCGTTATGAACTGTACATTTTTAGAAAATACATTCACGTGGCCGCTCGTTATGGAACTGTACTGTTATTAACTGTACTTTCTTAGACCATACATCTCATTGACAGCTCTTTGCTTTAACATGTCGTTTTCGAAATGAACTGTTCACCAAATAAATCCATGTGAACTCTTCGGCTGTATCATGCTGTTCCTGAAACGGACTCTAACCGTACCGTTCTTGACTGAGCCTTCTCGGACAATACGATCTCCTGTACCTTCCGTACTGTATGACCTTTACCGACCCCGATAGAACGGCAAAATTCTCACAAACATTCCATGTTCTGGGCTGGAGTTACAGATTCAGTCACTCTTCAATCGCTACATCAGATATTATTCAATGGTCGAAGAATTTTATTTCAAATTTATCTCTATTTCTCTCTCTGTCTTTCTTTAATTTAATGTGACTATATCTCTAGTTAGCCCAGCAGATAGTTTTTCTTTTAGTGTTCTTCCATTCATAGACGACTTTTAAAAAATTCCAAAATGAATTTCAAGATTATGTTTTAAGATACAAAATATATTAGAATTGACTACAGTTCTATAATATTATAAGAGATGTGAATATCACTGCTATTTGTCGGTATTATAGACCTGACCATCTCTAATTGAAATGGCGTATTCATAGAGAAAAAAAAAAAGACTTATTACGTGTGATACTGGATATAATCGCAAGGAACACACACCTTCCAAAATGTCAAATTTCTTCATAAACTATATACTCGAAAATAACATAACACTATTTACCTCTCTATCTTATTTTCTTTATAAACCTGAACGGCTATAGTAAGATTTGGGAATTAACGTATACAATAAATGGTTCTGAAAATAGAGCAATCCATATTTAAATGTTTAAATAATAAAAATACATATATATTGGATTAAATAAAATGATTTATTTGACTATATATACCTTTTTATTATACAATAAATGGTGAAAATGAAATTATTGGGCGCTTTAATTAGTTTTTTAAATCATATAAGACAATTTTCTATAATTAGTGAACTGAAGATAAAAAAAAAAAATTGGGAAAGACTTGGTTCATAAGTGATGAACCTTCCCAGCGATTAAGCTCATGTAAGCTACTCTCTTGTTATGTTCATTCTGCTTATATAGTCTTCATTGAAAGGTCTATTCTTAGTAATGGTATTTACAACAACAACAACAACAATAGCCTTTATTGGGCACACGTGCCATACAGGATTCTCCCTGTAGAACAAAATAAATAAATAACAAATTAGCATCGTAGTTATATACAAATATTGGGTATTGACCTCGACCAATTATCGAGTTGGATCCGGTGTCAGTGCTAAATATTTTGATTGAGCTGATTTCCAGTATTTATAAAAAGCGAATGCAAAGGGTCTGGATTTTACGACTTTTGCCATTAAAACATAAGGCGAATTGCTATTATAGCCGGTCTCTTGACGAAGAATTTCTCTTTCTTCTTCCATTGCCGTACAGTAGAACATGTAGTGTGCAAAATCGAGACTAAATTCTCCGTTGCATAAGGTGCATTTTATGGTCTTATTTTTCAATAGTGAAACATGATTAATTCTCTGTACTACAAAAAGGCTTCTTACTTGTACAATGATTCTCTTTAAGGTTAGGGGGATATTGTCGTTCAGATAGCACTCCATTGTAGGTGATGAATGAAAGTATTTATAGTGAGAGTAGAGTATTGATTTTCTTATTTTTACATAATCCAGCTGCAAGGACTGATCGGTTGCCGTTCTAATAATTAGGGGGATGTATCTTTGTAGAATATTGAAGTCTGTACATCCAACAAGCCATGAGAAGCCGGTGTTATTAAGTAGCTCTGTTATACTTTTTACCAGTCCGATATTCTGTTTTGAAGAAATTGAAATGTCCCACAAATGTGCCAGACAAATTGAAGGTAGCCTGCTGCCGTCCATTTTCAGAATTCTAGTCCAGAATTTTAAAGTTAGTTTTTTCACTGTGATATCAAGATAGTTTCTTCCTGTTTCGGCCCTCAAAATATAGCCCGGAGTATAGCTTGGAAGGCACAGAAAACGTCTGAGAAAGGTATCCTGGATTCTATCTAAGATTAAGGCTTGATCATGTGCCCAGATTGGAGCCGCATAGAGTAGGACTGTCAAGATCATAGAATCCAACAATCTCATACTTGCATGGAATGATTTGAGCTTGGACTTCAAAATAATCTCCCCCACAGCACCCATCGCGGCCATGGTCCTGCCTCTATATTTTAAGGCAACTTGAGTGAAAGAAATCGAAGGGGTTAGCGGGTAGCCCAGGTACGTATATTTTGATGTTACACTTAAAGGACTTTGACCCCAATACCATCTTTCTGAACGCGCCACCTTTCCTCCATTACGGAAAACCATTATTCTTGACTTGTTTTCGTTCAGAGTTAGTAAGTTAGTTTCTAGATAGGTTTTCAGTATATTGATTTTCAATTGAAGGTTTATTTTAGAATCACCGATCAAAACAATATCGTCGGCATATAGGAGGAGGTGTATGTTTCCGAAATTGGGTAAGTATATTCCTGACAACCCCGAGTCATCAAATATTTTAATCAAATCATTAATAAAGAGTAGGAATAGGCATGGGGATAGTGGGTCACCTTGGAGCACCCCCGAACGAATTTCAATGAATTCAGTGATAGAATTGTTCCAACGAACCGCAGCGGTCATGTCTTCATAATAACATTTAATTAAGTTGACAAATCGGTGATTCAGTCCTATTTTGACTAGTTTTGTCCATAGCAATGCGTGAGGAACCGTGTCAAAAGCTTTTTTTTTAAGTCTACGAAGAAGGAGTAACATTTACCTCTTTTCTTCCTTAGGGCAAGTTGGATTACAGATGTCAATATGAAAATATGATCTTGACATGAGTGAGCAGATCTAAAGCCCGCTTGATTCTCTGGAATAATATCATTAGTTTCAATCCATTTGTCTAGGCGGGACCTAAGTGTAATGATATTTAACGAAACTATGAAAAGAGAATTTTGTATGCTTATAGAAATTTCTGATATATTTTTACTTCAAATTCAGGTTTTCCACTTAAAGGACAAGCCATCAAAAAACCTGTTTAGGCCATATTAGTAATCCACACATATTGTACATTCCAGTAGGTCGAGGAAATAGTGCTAACCCTCTCAACATACAAAGTGATGTTGTTTACAATAAATCACACCTTTACGGAAATATAAATTGGGGGAAGTCTGTATCATAAATCTCAGCCGCCCCAATAACGACAAACGTTGGGATATAAGTTCGATTTTACCAATTTTACTGAACCCTATGTTCTATTTAATGACACTTTTTTGAAAGTTCAACCATTTGCGCAAAATAAAAAAGACAATCACCATTTACATATATTAACGATTATTGCTTATTTTCTAATTAACATATCGTTTTATAAGAGAACCTAGAATAATTCACAGTCAAACCTGTCATTAAGAAATAACTACATAGATGGATCACTTTTTGAATGACTGTCAAATATGTTTCACCATTGTGACGGACCCTCTCAAAAGAAGTCACCGGTGATGGTAATTGATTTGGACGCTGTTGACAGGTTTGCTGTATTTTGAACAATTTATTTTTTTACACATTGGAATCAGAGAATCTCTACTGTATAGAGAGGATCAACAATTTATCTCAAATAGACAACACGATACATTTTTATCATATTTATAATGAAATATAAAATTTTGTAAAGTTGCATACTCAGGAGTTTTTTTCTTTATGTAACAACCATTTGAGATCCCAGTACAATTTAAATTTTGTATTATTTTTCCATATAGTTTTTGCATTCTTTATGCACTTTTGGCCGTACTTACTCATTCCATTATTTTTTAAGATTTTGTTTTATTTCTGTCTTTTACCATAGTAACAACATTGACGTTTTGTTAATGAAATATTTTCAATTGTCAAATGATTGGAACCATCTCTTTTGGTTGTTGAGGTACAGCCTGCTCTGAGGGCCAACAGCCTGAAAAACGCACGTAGTTGTCCATCTTGATTAATCAAGAAAGGATATTTTCTGGAAATGATTATGGAATAAATAAAAATCGACAATTAGTTGATATTTATTGCGACAGATGGCGCAGACCATCAGCATCTTTTAATTGCACAATAAGGAGAGATGCTTTTTCTTAATAAAAATATAAACTTGGACACTTTGGCTTTAAAAGAAACAAATATAAAATATGCATAGATGCACATTGAATCTATGTTAATCCTTAAAACGTCATTAAAACAATCTCAGAAAATGTTTCTATTTACTTACATACTCCTGAATAGTTATAAGTGCCAGACGCTCTATTCTAATCAAACAGGTCGATGTCTTACTTATGTTTTCTTTACGTCTTTCTTGTGAGTTCTAAGTGTCTGAATAACGAGGATTTTTATGGTGGAAATTTACTTTGTTCTGAGGCATCCTCTGTCTTTCACTCTGGAGTCGAACGCAAGTTATACATAAGTCTATTTTGGTTCTTTTAATATTTCTGTATCATTGGAATTTTTCGGATACTTGGATATGAAACTATTCATATCATATATCAAGTTCATATGTAACCTTCCCTATATGTTTAAGATAAAGTGACCTAAAGATCGAGTCCCGTAGGTCTATTTCACCCATGGCAGGGAGAGGGAGGCGCTGTTGGCCGCAACGACGGGAAGATTCCATCGAGTGGGCGGAGTTGGGAAAGTGAGGTGGATCTTCTCAACGGCCTTGTTCCGCTTTCTCCAACAACCCTTTGTTTTATCGCTGTCCGTGTTCTGTTCCTTGTTTCGTGGTGGTCTAAGTACTGTTCTTACTGTGATGTGTAGACTCCAGACCTTTGCTATATCGCTGTCCGTGTTCTCTACCAAGTATCGTGGTGTTCTAAGTACTGTGCTTACTTTGATGTGTAGACTCCAGACCTTTGTTTTTATCGCTGTCCGTGTTCTGTTCTTTGTTTCGTGGTGGTTTAAGTATTGTTTTACTGTGATGTGTAGACTCCAGACCTTTGATATATCGCTGTCCGTGTTCTCTACCAAGTATCGTGGTGTTCTAAGTACTGGGCTTAATTTGATGTGTAGACTCCAGACCTTTGTTTTATCGCTGTCCGTGTTCTGTTCTTTGTTTCGTGGTGGTTTAAGTACTGTTTTTACTGTGATGTGTAGACTCCAGACCTTTGATATATCGCTGTCCGTGTTCTCTACCAAGTATCGTGGTGTTCCAAGTACTGTGCTTACTTTGAAGTGTAGACTCCAGACCTTTGTTTGATCGCTGTCCGTGTTCTGCTCCTTGTTTCGTGGTGGTCTAAGTACTGTTCTTACTGTGATGTGTAGACTCCAGACCTTTGCTCTATCGCTGTCCGTGTTCTCTACCAAGTATCGTGGTGTTCCAAGTACTGTGCTTACTTTGATGTGTAGACGCCAAACCTTTGTTTTAAGGCTATCCGTGTTGTTCTGTTCCATTACTCTATATAAAATTCCAGATCGGTAGGCTCTGATGGGCAATCCTTATAATCCTCTGCTTTTAAAACTCCTTAGGTTGAAAATGTAGAGCTATTTTTTCGCCGCAACTTCCAATTTAGCGTCCGATCCAAAAATTCGTCCTCTTCCAGAGTGTTCTGGAAAAATAAAAATAGATGAAAATCTCTCTCACTTGAAGAAATAGATGTCTATATTTCTGCGGTATATCATTGCCCATTTCATCCTACGGAATACCGCCTAGTCGCCTCGATGGCATGAGAATGATCGCTATCATGCCAAAGGAAAGACCTTCCTTGAGAACAACCCAGGTCTTTTCTTTCATCAAAACACGGGGATAGAGTAGGTTTGTGAGTGTATCTTGGCTCTCATTCACGAGAAAAAAATATACACTCATGGACAAAACTTAAGATAGTTTTTGATTTCGCCGGACGTCTGTCTCTCTCTCTCTTTTTTTTTTTTTTTTGAAATAGACAGAGGCAATTTTGTCCACACTTGGTTATCTTGTGTCTTCAATAAAGGTCACTGTATATCAAATACATTTCAGAGTTATTGGCTGAATCCCGATATAATCTAAAAGGTACAACTTCCTTAAGTTTTGTCCATGAATATTTTGGAATAAAAGAATACAGATTTACATTCGAGTAACATTTATTCGGTGTCTCTACACGTGTGAATTCATTACTTTCTCTAGTTTGAAGGTCTTTAGTGGTGGGGATAGGTTTCTTCGCCAGTAACTATGTGTTTCATGAATTACATTGCCTCAGTTGTGAATTAACTTTACAGTAATATCTCTCAATATATCGGAGGGTACCAATTAAACCTATAATTTAACAATCAATGCATTTGTTTTGCTCCGTTCAAATACACAACAGTTTATGTTTAAAAGCAAAGAGGCAAAAACGCCATATGATTTAAATTTCGATACTCACGTATATAATTATTTATTCTGAACAACACAAAAATCTTAATAAAACCATACAATTTGACGGGAAACATGTTTTTCACACTTAAAAATGCGCTCGCGCAAATATAATTTGAACGAAACCATGTCTCGAATATATGCTAAATTTTCATCCCCATAATATATATACATATATACATTCTGAAAATAGAGCAATCCATACTTAAATTATTAGATAGTAGAAAGGCGTATATTGGATTGAATAAAAGATTTATTTGTCAATATTTCGGTTGGCTGAACGCCAACCTTTATCGAGGCATTACATTTTTGTATACAAGCCGAAATATTGGCAAATACACTGCGTGACATTGAAAATGGAACACCAAGAAATAGTGGCCAGAAAATTATGCAAATTTCAGGGTAGACGCGCCTAACCGAGTTATGCAAATGATGTAAAATGCGCAGCTCTCGTGCGCACATGGAGTAAGATATAAGGGAAGGAACTTGCAGAAAGGACAGTATTCGTGTCGTTATTTCTTCAAGGAAAATCATTGTAGAAATTTTGTTCTTGTGTCAAAAGACACGTGTAATAACAGAGAATGCCAGGTCATCGTAAACGGAGGCAGTTCAAGCAGACAGACGCTTTTACGAGGGGCATGGTGATCGGACTGAAAAGGGCAGGTTGGTCCATACGTCAAATCGCAGCTGATACACACCTTGGTGCGTCCACGGTGCACCGACTGTGGAGAAGATGGTTGGAACAAGGAAATGTGGCAATTTATAGGAATGTCGGTGCAACCAGAGTGACGTCAGCACGTGTGGATCGGCGTATCCTTCGACAAGCAGTGGCGGCCCCACAAGCCACTTGTACCGCCATCCTGCAACATGTGCAAGACACCCTAGATCATTCCATCTCGACCAGAACCATTTCCCGTCGATTGGTTGCTAATGGCTTGCACTCATGCCGTCCGCTAAGAAGACTGCCATTGACCCCACCGAATAGGCGCCAACGTTTGGAATGGTGCCGGGCTAGATCGACGTGGATGACGGAATGGCACAGGGTCGTGTTCTCAGATGAGTCGCGTTTCTGCTTGTCCAGTGATAGTCGCCGTGTACGCGTGTGGCGTCGACGTGGAGAAAGGTCCAATCCGGCAGCAATTGTGGAACGCCCCACCGTGCGACAACGTGGAATCATGGTTTAGGGCGCAATCGCGTATGATTCCAGGTCACCTTTACTTCGTATTCAGGGCACTATGACGGCCCAACGATACGTTGATGATGTGCTGCGACCGGTGACACTCCCCTACCTTCAGGGGGTACCCAATGCCCTTTATCAGCAGGATAACGCCCGACCGCACACTGCTCGCATTAGCCAACAAGCTCTGCAAGATGTACAGATGCTTCCCTGGTCACCGTACTCTCCTGATCTCTCACCAATCGAGCACGTCTGGGACATCATTGGACGCCGTTTGCATGCCTTGCCACAGTCGCGTTCAGAAGACGAACTGTGGCAAATAGTTGAGAGGGAATGGAGAGCCATCCCTCAGTACGCCATCCGTACTCTGATTGACTCTCTACCTAGACGTGTTGCTGCGTGCATCGCCGTCCGCGGTGGTCCTACTTGCTACTAAGCCGACGCCTTTCTCGCTCTGTATTATGACTATCATTTTGAAATAAAGATCACTTATTGTTCGTCCCTGTCTCTCTCTGTCTGCCGAGTTTCATCACTTTATGGCCACTATTTCTTGGTGTTCCATTTTCAATGTCACGCAGTGTATATCTTTTATTCAATTCAATATGCCTTTCTACTATCTAATATATATACATATATAAAAAATATATATTTTTTATTTTACTTTTTTTAGATTGAAGACTATCTGGTTCGCATTACCCCAGTTTTTTCGACAAGTGTATGACGCCCTGAAAGCCGATTTATAAGCTAGGTACCGTTGTTGAATCTTGCTATTGAGTATTTAAAATGTTTATTGAAACATTAGGAACACATTCACATTTCATAATATAAATTTCCTCCTACTCTCTTATTATGTTTCTTATACTTGTCATTATATATTTTCTATAAATTATAAATACAGCCGAACTGGGATAATTCGAAGTCCAAGGGACAAAAAAAAAATCGAATAATCCAAAAATTCGAATTAAAAACGGAAGTTCTATTTATAGGAAATTTTAGGGACCAAGATAAATAATCGAATTAAAGATGTTTTGAATATCCAAGTTCTATTGTAATAACATATATTCTCTCTTAGACATGGTTTCGTTAAGAATTTTAAGTTAGACTTGCTTTCTAGATTATACAAATATCCGCCGGTCGTGGCTATCTATCTATGCTACAAAGTAATTGATTCTGGAAGGAGAAGAAGAGACAGTCGGCAAACATCACTCTAGAAATAAAAACAAAATCGCCGAAGTGTAAAATCGAATATGATGTCAAACATAATCAGAATAATATGAAATAAAGAAAAAAAAAAGCAAATGGCGATTCTAGCAGTCTCGGCAGACGATGGGTCAGCCGGCGCCATGTTAATTCATCCACCAAAGGGGGGAACAGCAAACATCTTGGCCCTTGATAGTTCCGCTATTGTCCTGTAAAAGGTTTAAGACACTGATGTAGTTGCTGTCACCTTTATTCTCTTTTGATTTCTTTTTTTGTTCGGGATGTTTTTTGCGACTGCTGGCAACGAGGAAGTGGGGCAAAAAGCTTCAGATAATTAGAGAGTGGCTAATGGAGGCTTGCCGCGCTACCACCCAGGGCCGAGTCAGTGGGTGGACCTACCTCGCCCTGTGCAGATGGAACAGTAGGATGATAGTACCGGAAACTTGCTGAACCAGGACGTCAACGTTTTTGTAAAGCATAGAGCTCAGTAGATGCAGCTAGAGCCAACCATAAATACTGGAGTCAATCTGAAACAATTGAAGAAATGCACATATAATCTCTCCTTAGGTTAGAGTTCCATTAAAGGCTGTAATCTCTGGCCCCATGTCGATTATGACTATAGGCTCGGAGATTCCTTTGTGTTCTTTGTCTTCTATATTTGTCCTTCGATGTGTCTGTATCAAGCGTTCCATTGAAAAATAAAGGGTGGCAGTCCTTATTCTCCTCGGAATCACATCCGGCCACCTGATATTCTATGCAATTGCCGATAAATTTCTATGCCCTGGATATAAATGGCTATGGGTCCTGAGGGATGAACAGAACCACGGACTTACAAAAGGACGTGAAACAATACCTTTAGCAAATCATTGTGATCTTTTAACTTCTATATCAGCTTCTATACTCCAGTCACTATTCCAGTGCTGCTGTGTAGCGTGCATCTTTCTCAAACAGTCTGTGAGGAAATATATCTAAATAGGCTCAGAATTAATGGCCGCTTCAGGGCATTGGCTTGTTGAGACTTCGCATTTGCGATTCTTCTGAAATCACGAACAAAAAGATTGTGGGCATTAAGACTTTCCTTTCTCTCACTTCACGCATAGAATGGTAGCTTACAACATTTTGACCGTCAGTGAGGGTGGTAGTGGACAATGTACTTCAGTATACAATATTAGGAAACATCGCGCTCCCACCTCTTCAATTTCCAACCTAGTACTGATGTGTCCTAGGCTAGCAGGTGGTCCTATACCACATTGGCCCAGCGGCACGTCGAATCAGCCGCGCCGACCCAGACATTGTCCGGGGGCTGTTTGCGCTGTTCCCTGGGTGGTCTCTGCTTGTTTGGTCGGTCTTGTGCGGATTGCATACACCCTATGGTTACACTTGCATAGAAATCCTAGCATTATTTCAATTAGAAATGATCTTGTATACAAATGTTGTGTGTGTATTGAACCTCACCTACCAGCTTAGAACGCAGAACTTGAGATAGGAACTTTGATTGAAATTTAAACAAAATGCAGTTGATTCTTGCGAATTAGAACCTATCCGATTTAGGTCATGTAAAACCGCAAATTTTCAGTTCGGAGGCACTAAAATGATTTTATATGGAAAATTTTCCGGGAGGAAATTAAGCTATAAAATTAATGGTCGCCTCTTCCGTCAAAATATGCGCTAAAACTAAGCGCCATCCTGAGCCCACTAGTTTTCAGAAACGGTCAATAGATGGCGATTAGTTTTTAGCGTTTATTTTTATATATCAATTTCCTCCCGAAAAAAATTCCATCTATATTTAGGCCATAGATTTGGCTTAGCCACTCTACCAGCTAAACACCTCTTTGGCAGATGGTGAAGATTTAATATTTGATCCCGTGTGGATCTCAAGAAATGAAGTCCGCCCTAGACTGACAAGGGCCATTAGCCAGAAACCATGGTCTCCAGATGTGGGTTTCTCAGTTCTCCAAAGATGACGTTGTGGCTTTGTCACCGACCTGAGTCCTCCGCTAGTTTGCGGAGAGGATCAATGGATGGCGTTTAGTTTTAGCGTTTATTTTGACGGGAGTGAAATAACCTTTATTTTTATAGAAATAATATTCAAAGTATGATCACAATCAGGATTAAATTAGTTAAACGTGAAGATCAGCCGCTCCCCGTGACACGCTCTCTCCTATCTACCCGAAATTTATGAACAATTTTCTTATTGGGAAGCTGTAAATATTGAGAAGTGTTTTTTTTAAATACAGTGGTACCTCGACATACGAGCGCCCCAACATACGAGTTTTTCGAGATACGAGCCGACGAGCAAGTGATTTTTTGCTTTTAGTTACGAGTGAAATTCGAGATACGAGTTCGGTTCGGTAGTAACACGCAGTCGCGCCATCACGATCAGTTAGCAGCGTGCTTCCGCTGTGATAAGTTGTGTTTTGTGTTGCGTTTAGATTTACAGTTTTAGTTCATTTATTTTTATAACCATGGATCGGAAGAAAGTTTGTAAAAAGTCAAGTGCTAAAAAAAAAGTGATGAGTATTGAATTAAAACGTGAAATTATAGAAAAAACATGAGCAAGGTGTTCGAATTGTTGACTTGTCGAGGCAGTATGGCCGTAGTACGTCCATGATATGTTCTGTGCCGGAACATTCTGAGAGGGAGGAAGAAACAAACCTCCTTGGACATGTTTTTTTCTAAACGGCCTACAGGTGAAAGCGAGAAAAATGTAGCGAAAAAGGCAAAGACCAGTGAGGATATCTATTTTATTTCTTTACATTCTCTTTTTTGTTTTTGTGCAATAAATATTTGATATTTATAAATACGTTTTTATTATTTAAAACCACGTAACAAAAATAACTGGGGTGACATTTTGGAGGTTGGAACGGATTAATGGTAGTTCAATTGTTTTGTATGGGGAAATTTGCTTCGAGATACGAGTAATTCAAGATACGAGCAAGGTTGCGGAACGAATTAAACTCGTATGTCGAGGTACCACTGTATTTGTTCTTACCTTCTTGATGTATATCGCGGAAATAATGTTTATACATTTTTAAAGACCAAATCAGATTTATGACAAATTCAGATAACTGGTACCCTGACTCAGTCTTATATCGAGAATCAACTATAAAATTTGGTTTAATTGAGGTGTTCCGGTATGTTCTCCCTAAAATAATTTTTACATATGTTCATGCAATAGGATAAATAATTTTGATGAATATATTTGTTTGAAAAATAGGGGCTTGGCACATTTCTCAACAAATGTTATCTCAATCTATGTCTTGTTATAACATGGTGGCAGTGCATTATAACAACACACTTTGATCTCTTTCTTGTCACTTTTATCTATCAATATATAGTTCTCTACATAATGATTCTGACTGGATGTTGGTCTGTTCACTGCATTGTATTTGGATATATGCAGAAGACAAAAAATCAAGATTTATCCCTTTTTAGATCATGGAAAAGAGGCACAAATTTTGCGGATTCAAGAAAATCTCATACGAATGAGCACTGCAATTTTTGGATGCGCAAGAATATAGTTTAAAAATTAAAATAGGATGCCATAGGGCGCCATCTGTATTTGAAAATAGAAACTATTTACACTACGCAAGTTTATTTTAAAATAAACAAAATTGCGGTGGACTTATAGAATATTGCAATATCTTTAGTTTCTCTGCTCAGGTCTTTGTCTCCATTAGTGCCATGGTTTTCTATATTGAGCTCTTCTCTTTATTTCTCTGTTTATCTTTACCATTCAGTTAGTCAGTCAAGTTCCTCTCTACTGTTTTCTTCTAATTCATTTTACACTTTCGAACTTTCTTCATCAATCTCTCACCCAAACATCTAGAATATTTAAACCATCGCACACTTCCTATTTAGCACAATTAATCCCACCTAATAAACAGATGACATTTACCTATATAATATTTATTAAAACTAATTTATCAAGACGATTAAAAACGAATAAGATTAAGATTCAATCTAAAATGTTACGATTTATTTGTCTAAAGAAAGGAGTTCATCGCTGAAAGTTCGCCAAGTTATAACAAAGATAATTATTTTGAGGGATATATAATAAATTATTGATTCGTGTGTGTGTGGTAGCTCTTTCTCTTCTGTCTCTTTCCACTATCTCCTCTCACAACTAAATGATTGGACATTTGAATAGCAACACAATGTGTGGCCCCTAATGATTTCTTCGCGAGAGCACTTCTGGTGTGTGTGTGTGCATCGTCAAAGTTTATGATATATCAGAACTCCAATAAATACTAAATAAGCAATAGCTGTGAGAAGTTCCGAAAATACGCGTTCTAAATACGCCTTGTATACATTTATTATTATTTCACTAACATCTGTATTATAAAAATACAAAATGGTGAGGTAAAGAGGTTCTTGCAAGGTTTTCTTATTCAGCCGAAATTTCTGTCCTTCTACAGGAGTAAAGATGAGAACCTATACTCCAAATAGAAGGGCAGAAATACTCGTAATCTCGGCTGAATACAAAAACTTTACAAGAAACTCACCTCACGATGTTTTTGTACTTTCTATAATATATACTGCTCCTGTCGATTATCCAACTTATGACTAACATTTATAACTGTAAATAGTCTGATGCACGTCCGCGAGGTCACATGCCAATAACAATTTTATTATTATTTTTTGTATAAATATTATATTGATATTATAACATAAAAGTATTTACCCTTTGAAGAGCAGAAAATTTGCTCGAAAGTTTGAAAAAACCTTTAATTTATTAAAAGAAACTTTTTTTACCCGAATTATATTTTCCCTTTTCAAATATTTTCGGGGAACAATAGTTTACACTAACATTTGTCACCTAAAATTTCTTCCTAACATCAAAGTGACCGGTGGTGGTCGAGAACCAGTGTTATAGAGCGAGGAAAGAAGCTGTCATTATATTCTTTAATCCCTCCTGTATGGCGAAAACCTATCGTACATTCGTACTTTTTATAATATCGTACATTAGCCATCTTACTGCGATCTAGTTCGAAATCGCGTAGACATGTTTTTGACGTCACTATGGAGAAAACGTATCATGTGGTATTCCTGCGATCCATGTCCGAAGTCGCGTATTTCCTTATAGAGGGAATGCATTGTGAAGTGAACTATAGAATCTTATCCAGCGTGAGGGAACGGAGAACTTTTCACATTCTGCCACTGTCTTTAGGATCTGTTCTTTCAACAGAATAAAAATTACATTATAGGCCTGCGTTTGAGCCTACATTTTGGAATGCAAGAGGATTAATGACAGCATCATTCTCTGCCAGGTAGCCAAATATATATTTTAGCAAAGTCTTATCCAGTGTGTGGAGGATGAATTGCATTCCAATATTTACATCTGTCAACAGAATTATTTTGTTTAAAGTAAATTCGTCAGAGCAAAGGGAGTGAAACACTTCATGCCTACGGATGGTACGTACAGACAGACCTCCACCAGAGACTGCTGCCCTTATCTGCCACAATTAGCCGCCAGAACGTGCGGCGGATCCCATCAATATGGACGGGATCAACTGCGTTTTACGGCCCTTCGATAAGGCGTTATGGTAAAACAAATGTGCTGAATTTTATACGAGCCAATAATTGCCACGAAGTCATATGGCTGCCGAGAGATAAGTGCGGGTCTGGAATGCGCCGTAAACCCTAGTGTCGTAAATAGGCCTAGAGGCAGAGGGTTACGTGAGCTCCTGGCAAAGAGGTTGAGTAAAAGTTATCGGGAAAGCTTTGCTCAGAATGCTTATAGCCTGAAATTGATTAGCTTTGAAGAAGCGTCCAACTTTGTCAAGACACACTTGACAGACTTGTTTCCCTCAATATCTGATTTAAGAAAGCGCTCGAATGTTTATGCTAATCGAGCGTTCCTGCATGCGCCGATGGTATGTCTCTAAGTCTTGATAAAATTTCTTCCTTTATATGTGATCCTGTGAATTTTTCAATTTGATTACAATAATTTGATCTAATCAATCAACCACTATTTTTTGGATTTCTATATTATGTCTCCGTCTATTTAAAGCGATGCTTCAATTCAGATAGTTTATATTTGGAAGCTTCTTGCAGCTGTCTCTATAAACGGAACAAGAACCTCTGTTGCAACAAAATATTAACTTTATATATGAGTCAGTCAATTATAAACCATGAAAGAGAACCAAAGTTTCGACAAAAGAATATCCAGATCAAAGACGTTCGTACGAACGATCATTCGGACCAAAGTAGCTGGCATTTGTAACAATGCAAGAACCCAGGTTCGTATGAATGATCACTCAGGCCAAAGCGGCTGGCATTTGTAAACAATGCAATATCCCAAATTCCCACGAATAATCTTTCAGACCAAAGTAGCTGGCATTTGTAAACAATGCAAGAACCCAGATTTGTACGAATGACCTTCAGACCAAAGTGTCTGGCATTTGTCAACAATCTAAGAACCCAGATTTGTACGAATGATCACTCAAACCAAAGTAGCTGGCCTTTGTAAACAATGCAAGAACCCAGATTTGTACGAATGACCTTCAGACCAAAGTGTCTGGAATTTGCAAACAATGCAAGAACCCAGATTTGTACGAATGATCTTCAGATCAAAGTGGCAGGCATTTGTAAACAATGCAAGAACCCAGATTTCTACGAATGATCATTCAGACCAAAGTATCTGGCACTTGTAAACAAAGCAAAAACCAAATATAAAACCCTATGTGATATAAGATAAGAACACAATAGTTGAAAATGTTTAACAATTAAACTGGAGATGAAGATGATGGGCAGGTGTATGAGAAGAGGTAATGGAGGATGATCTCTCGTATTTAATGGTTGCGCTGAATATTTATCTTTATTTATGGCTCTAAATGGTAAACATAAGTAATTTGGCAACTTACATTCTATAAACTATGTGCACCAAAAGTTATGAATAGTTTGATCAAAACCTTTGCTAGCTTTGGCTTTATGAATTTATTCATGTGATAAGTATATCGTTACATTTATATAAAATGTGCTAAATCTCTGTTTTTTTAAGAAACCTTATATATTCTCAAATCTACTGAATGAATCATTAATACTTTTCACATGTAGGTACCTGAGGATATAGATTTGCATAAACACTATTAAAGGACTATTCAAATTAATCAAATAACAAATTATTTGCATATTTTCAGCTATAAATTTTTATAATAATGATATTTCAATATATTTAATCTCCTATCATCATTTATGCTAAATATTAGTACTCTACTACTCTCTATCTACTTAAAATAGTGATATAATCATAATTATTAACATTTTTTTTAAAACAACATTCGTTAGAAAACATTCACTCGAAAAGAACCCGGGCGAAGCCGGGTCATTCTGCTAGTAGTACATATGGATATACATTTAGCATCGATTGAAAGGGAAGCTATTTTGCGATGTTCTTTTAAAAACAATTTTATACAGTGGCTATTGAAGTGAACATTTCTTTTGGAGGACTGGATCATTAGTAGTGACCCTTTCCAGCGGCTTCGCCAGTTTAAACTACTTGACCGCTGGGCTTATACAGAATAGTTTATTAAAATCATAAAAGGCCTATCTTGACCAGAATAGTTTATAGGTCATATAATCACTTGGAACAAATAATAAAAAGCCAGAAATAGTGAAATGAAAAGTTTCTTTTAAGGTTTTATTATTTAGCCGATATTTCGAATATTTCTGTCCCCACTACAGGAGAAAAATTCGAAAACATATAAGAATATATGTTTTTATATATACATATATGCATATTTACATATATTAGAAAATTGTTTTGAAAATAGAGCAATTCATAAATGAATGTTTAATTAAAAAGGCATATATTGGATCAAAATATCATTTATTTTACCAATTTATCAGTTGGCTGAACGCCAACCTTTATCAAGGTATTATAACATATTAATACCCTGATAAAGGTTGCCGTTCAGCCAACTGAAATATTCGTAAAATGATATTTTGATACAATATATGCCTTTTTAATTAAATATCAGAATATTTACATTCTAAAAAAAGGAACGACAGAAATATATAATTTTTATAGTATATATGCAAAACTGTATTTAATAGTTCACCTTTCAATCAATAGAGGGTGTGAGGATATATGTAAAATTTTAATAAAATGCTATAAAATGCTGTGAATATGTAGATACAGTAAAATTTGTAAAGAGAATATGTAACAGGGGTCAGATGTAGAACTCTGTGAGCACTCCAGGAAGTATCTATAGATAGATCTTTTGTCAAGGAGGGTCTTCTTTCCCGACCGGTTCCCAAGTTCCACTTCTGGAAGCCTTCACGTATGAAGAGGCCTTATATACCCCTATCCAATAACTATTAATAAATTGGAGCTGTTCTTAATTGGTAGTCTTTCAATTGGAAGCAATTTACTAGTGTTCCTATATACTGCAATGAGGAAATTATTGAGAGGGACTGGCTCATCAGTGGTTAACCCATCCAGCGTATTCACCAGTTTAATTTAACCAGCTGGTTTACTATTGTATCGGAGGACTGTTATGTTTATTCAGATTATTGACATTTTGAGGATTTCTTGGTGGAAGTAAATAAAAGGAGATTAAATGAAGATGAGTATATTGAGTACGGTGAAATTATTTTGATATAAGTGAAACACTTTCAATTCGAAAAATAACCCCTTTTATCAATATTAAGGTGAAAATATCTGGCTTCCAGGGAAAAGTTTCGATGTACTAGAGCGCCATCTGTTATCAAATGTATGGTAGATTAAACTGGCGAAACCGCTGGGAGGGTTCACCACTGATGAGCCAGGCCCTCCCTTTAATTTTTCCATCGCAGTAAGGAGAGTAGAAATTGTTTTATTTTAAAAAGAATATTACGCCTCTAAAATAGTTTTATAAGGGATAAGTTTCCTTTTTAAAAATTTCAATTAACAAATCTCTAGATTTCAGGCTCGAGTGCCTTTCTACGGGATAAAACATGATACAATACGAGATTATTGTATACATGTATATCATGAATACATGATACAATTCTCGTAAATCGTATAAAAAGGAAACGGGTTAAAAATAATCAAATACTATTTTACACAATTTCATAAAAATGCTGTGGATATAACATTTTCATATTTATTTATTATTATTATACAAACGGCGAGAAAATTTTAAAATATGTATCAAATAAAGTAATAAATAAATAAATATAGACTTCAAGGGCATAACTATGGAAGCAAGGATTATATATTAAGCCGTAGTTATTATTAAGATATGTGTATCTGGTTTCACTATTGCTATTCAGAGGGGATTTCTCTATTTGGAGGATTTGGGTGGGCCCATCGAATAGTATAATATAGATTTCCGGAATGTCTATCTTCTGTTAATACTATTGTGCTTTCTTGATAATATGGATTCTATGATGAGTCTCTGTTGTTTATTGGGGATGTTTTGGAATAATGGGTCTTTGGTTCTGATAGGGAGAAGTAATGGCCTGTTTCTCTTATACGATGATACGCTAATAATCTGCTGTCTTGGTTGTCCATATTTCGTTTATGTTCTGATATTCTTAGATTTAAATGTTTGCACTAATTTCTCCTACATATTTGGATTTGAATTCTATGGAATATATGGCATTCTAAATATTGGTAAGATAATCAATGCTATTGTTATTTGTTATGAGGTTTCTTAGTAACGAACTTATATCGGGCGAGTTACTGGAAAAGGTTTTAATTCCAAATTTCGTTTATGACGAGCTATTGATAGGGATATTGGTGAAAAGGGAATGCTGGAAATATATTTGTAAATTGGGGGATTCCGAATTTCAGAGGGCTTTAGAAATGCCTTGATATAAATAATAAAGGAGATATTGACATCTCTCTTTAAATTTCTTATGGTAATTCCGCGTCTCTTCCATTTTAAAGTTTTGAAGTGAGCAATAGCTATGGACACGTTTAGTTAAGGTCTATACAGTATTTACAAAAACACAAAAGACACGCCACAACTCTTTTTATTTGCTTGGTTAAAGAAAAGCTTTCGGGCAAGCCCTTCTTCAGCTAACTAAAACCATTATAGTGTTATTTTATGGTTGAGAGGGCAGTAGGAGGAAAAACAGATATAGTCGGGGTTGAAGGATGTCTTATGGTAAACACTTGTTTGGAATTGATGTTGTATGCGCATGATTTTTATATATAAAAAAGCAGGCTATTGTTTGTTTCTTTTTCGTAAGTGAAATTCAGGTTGGGATGGTAACTGTTGAGTTTTTCCAGAATGTCCTTGGTTTTATTTTCGGGACAGATACAAAATATGTCATCAATATATCGACGCCATAAAACTATATCTGACGGGAATAGGGAGGTTATCCAACTGTCTATGCGGCCCTTGACAATTTCGGCGACTGAGGTCGAAAGAGAGCTCCCCATGGGAGAACCTTTTATCTGTTCATAAGCTTTGGAATCGTATGTTATGATATTTGTTTCGAAATACAGGGCTATAAGTTTAGTTATTTTATTGATGGTGATCTGATCAACCTGAATTTCTCTCAAGAAATCTTGCGGTGCTTCTCAGTATCAGCTGGTGAGGGAGTCTGGGGGGAAGGGATTCTACGTCGAATAAGACCATGATCTTGTTTTGCTGGGCTTGGTATTGCTTGGAGTATTTTATCTAAGAAGGTGTTGGAAATGGAGAATGGTGAGTTTTGTTGTTTGATTATGGGCTTGAGAAAGGCTGAGATGATAAACTTGGAAAGAGGCGCTGTTGGGAATGGTAGAAAGCAACTCTGGGTCTTATGGGGATACCTGGTGTATGTATTTTAGGGAAGTTATATATGTTGGCATCAGTATGAATATTAAATAAGAATTATTTTAAATTCTTCGTTCGAAATTCTATTTTCCTTATGCATCTTTTTGAATTATTTTTTAAATGAAGATTATATGCTCGGGTTTTTCTTCTTTGTAAATGTGTTTAAAGGTGGTTTGATCTTCAATGATGCTTCGAATTTTACTACGGTAATCAGTCTTGTGCAGAATCACTGTTTGTGTGATGATTATTTCTTTTTTGTTTCTTAAGTCTTTAATCAATCGGTTCTCTTGATGGATGCATAGGGGGGAAGGGTTATTGGTTCACTTAAAAGATTAACTATGTGAGGTGTGTGTGTGTGATGTCTAATGATATTCTTTTCCTTCGCACTGAAATTTAATAACCCAAAACTAAATCGAAGTGATAACCCCAATAAAATAGTCAACCTGTCAGAAGCTACCCTAACCCCAGAAGAATTATCTTTCTTATCCCAAAGAATGAAATATGGAATATGCAAAAACCGGATCCCATCAGAATAGCAAATTGAGTCGAACAGCTACATATCAAAGCTTAACCACCAGGAAAATAATATCATTAAAGACATCATGTACCCATCTTCTAAGTGAGCGGTAACCCTTCTCCCATGCAACCCTCAGGAGAACCGATTGATTAAAGACCTAAGAAACAAAAAAGAAATAATCATCCCCCAATCAGAAAAAGGAGGATAAAGATTCTGGACAAGGCTGATTACCGTAGTAAAATGCGAAGCATCCTTGAAGATCAAACTACATTTAAGCACATTTCCAAAGAAGAAAAAACCCGAGCATACTATTCATTCAAAAAAGAATTTAGCAAGATGCAAAAAGAACATGAAATTTCGAAATAAGAATTAAAATAATTTTTGTCTAATATGTAAGCCGATGCCTACATATATGGCTTACCTAAAATACATACACCAGATGTCTCCTTAAGACACCTATAGTGGCCTTATACCATTCCCCAACAACGCCTCTTTCCAAGTTTACGATCTCAGCCTTTCTCAAGCCCATAATAAAGCAACAAAACTCACTATTCTCCATTTCCAACACCTTCTTAGATAAAATACTCAAGTACCAACCCCAACCAAACAAGATCATGGTCTTATTCGACGTAGAATCCCTTCCCCCCAGACTCCCTCACCAGCTGATACTGAGAAGCACCGCAAGAGTTCTTGAGAGAAATTCAGGTTGATCAGATCACTGTCAAGAAAATAACTAAACTTATAGCCCTGTGCCTCGAAACAAATATCCTAGCATATAAATTCTAAAACTTACGAACAGATAAAAGGTTCTCCCATGAGGAGCTCTCTTCAGTCGCTGGAATTGTCAAGCGTCGCATAGACAGTTGGATAACTCTCCTATTCCCGTCAATATAATTTTATGGAGTCGATATATTGATGACATATTTTGTATCTGTCCCGAAAATAAAACCGACAACATTCTGGAAAACTCAACAGTTGCCATCCCAACCCGATTTCAACTTGCGAAAAAAAAAATAATAGCCTACCTTTTCTATACATAAAAATCATCGGCATACAGCATCAATTCCAAACAACTGTTTACTATAAGCCATCCTTCAACCCCGACTATATCCGTTTTTTCCTCCTACTGCCCTCTCAGCCATAAAATAAATACCGTATAGACCTTAACTAACCGTGTCCACATCCATTGCTTATTTCAAAACTTAATTTAAAAAAAGGAAGAGACTCAGAATATCTTAAGAAATCGAAAAACTTGTCAATATCCCTTTTCATTTTTAAGACCTTTCTATATTCCCACTAAAATACGGAGAGTCCCCCAATTTACAAATCTATTTTCAGTTTTCCTTATTCACCAGTATCCGTATCAATAGTCCGTCATCTAGAGAAATTTGGAATTAAAACCTTTTCAGCAACACGCCCAATATAAGCTCGTTACCAAGAAACCCCATAATAAAGAACAATAACATTGATTATCCTACCAATATTGGAATGCCATATACTCCATAGAATGCAAAGATTGCAAAACTATATATGTAGATGAAACTAGCAGACATTTAATTCTAAGAATATCAGATAATAAACGAAATATCGAGAACCAAGACAGAAAATCACTAGTATATCATCATATAAGAGAAACAGGCCCATTACTTCTCCCTATCAGAACCAAGAAGCCATTACTCCAACATCCCCAATAAACAACAGAGACTCATCCTAGAATCCATAGTATCGAGAAAGCACAATAGTATTAACATAAGATAAACATTCCGAAAATCTTTATCATACTATTAAATGAGCCCACCCACATTCTCCAAATAGAGAAATCCCCTCTGAATAGCAACGGTGGGAACCAGATACACATCTCGTAATATTAACTACGGCTTAATGGGTAATACTTGCTTCCGTAGTTATATTCCAGAAGTCTTTGCCACAAATGAGCCCCAACAATAAACATCCATCAATATGCTAGTACAAGTGTGTATGTATATGTGTGTATGTATACAAGTATGCTTGTATATAGTACATATCACTAGATTTTATAAACCTCTACGTTTCAATGTACGTAGTTTACCCCAGCTAGGAACGGACCTCCCCTCCACCCATGATCCACCACGCCAATTAAGACACACAAGCCAAGCCTCAGAATCTGGGTTAAATAAACCCACTTTTGTTACAGACTTGTATAGAGCAGCCACGGGGATTCTGGTTCTTCTCGAACATGTACTTCCTCCCTGGAATGTGTAGGAGATTTGAAGCTGAGTTCGTGCTATATATTCCCAGATAATATTAAGCATTTCCCCCTTTACACTGACCAACAAAAATATTTTATAGTACTGAAAAGATAGCGAAATTTAAAACAGATTAAATTAAGTAAACTGTGTTTGACCGTTCAACATTTTCACCATTCTCTGAACGGTCACTGAAATGACCCGCGGTGTTTTATCAATTTGGATCCAATCTTGTTCTTTTCAAACATTATATTGTGGCATAATAATAGAGTAAGCAATGCTGCTGTAATCAACCTTCTTGTTTGGCACATAGAGCTAAATTGGCTATTCCATCTCAGAGGAAAATAATATTTATATCAGGATGCATTTTTCCGTGATGATTTGTTATATTGAGACTAGATGGAACTTACCAATTCTTCAGGCAAAATTTGATCCGCAATCACCATTACTGATGGGAATAACTTGCCTCTTACTCGGTTTTCAACGCAGTTTGAAGCGCGCACTGTCGAGTAGCAGAAGGAAATGGCTGAACAGACAATGAGGTACTTCGAATGTTGAACATCTTCTTTGAATGGAACGGCAGTTTCTTGCTTGCAGAACAATCATCGTAGACACAGGCGCTGTGTTCTACTTTCAAGATTATTGTAGCGCAGATATCTTGTGGAGAGGAATATTTGCAGAAAAAACTTTTCTTCCTCGGTTAGTAGTTTGGAAAACATTAAATTCCCGTTTTATAATTATCAAGGAATATGTGACATATGGATGGTCTTGGTTTTGATCATTTGAACGTAATCCACGCTTTGTTGAAGATATTTATAATTTAGTCTTCAATCAATCATGAACGTCTAGAGAGAAAAATGATTATTGATTTTTTTTCTAAATAATAATATAAACGGAAACACATAGAGCAAGAAGGTTTAAATCTGATTTAAAATGTTCAATTTTTAGAACAAGGCAGAATTTCAATGGTGGAATCAACATGAACATATTAAACTAAAGAGATGTTATATGTTCAAAATTCTATCAATCAGAAACCTCATTGAAATATTTCTTCAAGAGTTGGTCAATGGTAACCATTGTTGGATCTTAATCTATCGGATGGACCTTTAAAATAAGAGTTAAAATTTTCTTGCAACATTACTTTCTATTACAAAAAATCATATAACGTCGCAACTCTATGTTTTGAGTTGAAAATTTGAGTGAAGTCAAACAAATGAAATTTGCCCTCGCTTCCAAAATAGGAAACATATTTGATCTATGAGATTGATTACAAATATTGAATTTATATTATGGATGATCAAATCTGGCGCTTGTACTTGATAAGATGGAACCACCTGTCGACTGTATAAAGTTTCTCGCTGCAATTTCACTCTTCTAGCAAGAGACACCTACAAAATATTTCTAATATGCATGAATAACCAATTTATTCAGATTTTAATAGACACATTTGAAATTTTCTTATAAATATATCAAGGAAAAATTATGAAAATATAATTCTTATTTTTAATTCCCAATATAAATTTCAGTTTTTATGGCTAAATATTTAGAATTATTGATTCCTTAGAATTCCAAGATTTGTACCTATAATTCCGCTATCGAGAGAACTTTGATTTAAATTCGAAATTATTTTCCGCAATCAACATGTTCGTATTTGATAAACATATTGTAGCGTTATTTGTTGTATTGTTTACATAAATAGGTTTTTAACAGTGACCCGTGAGCATCCGCCTCGAGCCGCGCTCCTCACTACTAACAAGATATCCGTGTTTTCTTTTTGATTTGAAAAATCTGTTCGTTGGCAGCAATAAACGTTCATCGTTCAATTTATCTTCGCCTGTTGTTTGTAATTCTTACCGCGACAAGTGGTGGAGACGCTGGGTACCGATACCATCACGGATACCTCTGTCAGAAGAAGCCGTCGCCTAAAAGGCCTAGAACCACGTTTTGATTTCGACGAAAAGAATAAGCCAATCAGAAAAATGTCAATATCGGCTGGAGTTAACACGGGTGTTAAAAAAAAATACTTGCAAACATTTGACAAGAAACCCAACTGTGTTTAGCGGCAATGGAACGGAGGATTGTGGCAAATGGATGAAGGATTACGAACGTATTGCGAGATCTAACTGCTGGGATGCCACGATGAAATTGGCGAACGCACCATTCTTTTTGGAAGGGACCGCTGGCCAATGGTATGATAACAACGAAGAAGGAATGGATTCGTGGGATATGTTTAAGGAGATGTTTAGCCGGACATTCGACAATAGCGGCGTCCTTCTCAGACGCGCTAAGGACAACCTTCAGAGTCGAGCTCAGAAGAGTACAGAATCCTGTGAATCCTATATCCAAGACGTTCTGAGCTTGTGTAGGCAGGTGAATCCCGATATGAGTCAAGGAGAGAAAGTGGCACATCTAATGAAAGGTGTGGTAGAAGATGTCTATCAGGTCATCTTGATAAAGGAAATTGATACTGTTGAAGCCTTTGTCGATTGGTGCCGAAAAGTGGAGGCTTGCAAGCAGCGACGCATTGGGAAACCAAGGTTTGAGCGACTCCCTAACGTCGCAAGTATAGAGCAACCAAACTACTCGTCTCTGGAAGATCTGATTCGACGAATCGTGAGAGAAGAAATTAAAAGTGCCCTACATTCCGAGCCTATAGTGCCGGAGGTGAACTCCCTGAAGAAAATTATTCATGAAGAGGTTGAGAGAAATCTGACCCCAATTGCGGAGCAGGGTCCATACTACCGAGAACAACGCCGCCACTTTGAAGGACCGGCGAAACCAACCCCGTATTACCAGCAGCAAAGTCCTACAAGGCTGACAACTGCCCGAAGAAAGACTGACGAATGGAGGACGGTGGATAATATTCCCGTTTGTTTCCAATGCGGACGCCCGGGTCACGTCGCCAGGTACTGCCGAGAGCGGCGAGGGATGGTGGATCGACAGCCACCGGGGAGATACCACCCTGTCCAGAACGGCCCGCGAACGATCTATAATAGCGATGAAACCCCAGGCCGCGCAAGTTACCGAAGCCCGTCGCCCTATCCAGGTCGTGGCCGATCCCCAGCTGAACGTCGCCCCTCGATATCGCCAAGCCGACGATCTGGCCGATCACCTTATCGTGAGGAAAACTAGAGCAAGCGCCCTTCGCTGGAGGTAAGGTCGCTGAGGAGATTATAAATCCTCCGCCGCTCATAGCCGCTAAGCTATCACAGAATATAGTTGACGTTACTATTGACGATAAAACTTTTCCTGCCCTTGTCGACAGCGGCGCTTCGTTTTCGGTTATTTCGGACCACTTTAGACAACAACACAAAAAGACTATGTTCAGTGACGCTGGCATGACACTTAGAGTTGCCGACGGGAAATATATCGTTTCCAGGGGCCGATGTACTTTACGTTTAGAAATAAACGGATTAGTACAGCGGTTTGAATTCATCGTTTTACCAGTTGTAGCCACGACATCATTCTCGGTTGGGACTTTCTGGAGGCGTCAAGGGCTATAATCGATTGTGGTAGCGCCGAGATTCTGTTAGAAAAAGCAGAACTACCAGAGGATTCTTCGAGCATATTCCGAACTGTAGCCGCCGACGATAGCTTTATAATCCCCGCTGGATCGACCAAGCAGATAAACGTAATCAGCGAAACTATACTCGGTGTGAGTGATGTAATGGAGCCTTCGAGGATCCTCTTTCTAGAACGTGATCTGATGGTTCCCGCCTCGATCTTCGCTGTCCAGCATGGAAAAGGGAGAATTTGGATAACCAACATCGGCACATGTGATCGAACTGTCCCCAAAGGAATGTGTATTGGAGAGATACAGGTACTGGAAGAGGGTCAGCTGGCGGTCATCGGTGATGCTTCGGACACCAATCGGCAGGAGATTCTTGGACAAGAAAACTCTCCAAACCTTGCCTCGATGATAAGCCCTGATCTATCCATGCTTGAAAGGACCAGGATATGTTCGATACTTGGGAGTTTCAGCGGCTTATTTGAATTTAATAAGTTTCCGTCTAATCTGACGAGCACAGCCAAGCACAAGATAAATACAGAGGACCATCCCCCGATTAAACGCCGTCCATATCGAGTGTCGCAGGTCGAACGTCAAACCATTCAGAATGAGGTCGACAAAATGTTGAAAGGAGGTATAGTTCAGCTTTCCGAAAGTCCTTGGTCCTCTCCTGTGGTATTAGTGAAAAAGAAAAATGGTAGTTGGCGTTTCTGTGTCGATTACAGACACCTGAATAAAATCACAAAAAAGGATGTATATCCACTACCAAGGATTGACGATACACTCGATTGCTTAAGAGGGGCGAGTTATTATTCTTCCATGGACCTCCGTTCTGGTTACTGGCAGATTGAGGTGGATGAGGCAGATCGCGAGAAGACCGCCTTCATTACACCCGACGGATTGTACGAGTTCAAAGTTATGCCTTTCGGGTTGTGTAACGCCCCAGCGACATTTGAAAGAATGATGGATACCTTGCTGAGGGGGTTGAAGTGGTCAATGTGCCTTTGCTATCTGGACGATATTATTGTTTTCACCCACCTTTGACGAACATCTTCGACGCCTTGAATTAGTTCTCAGGTGTCTCTCAAAGGCTGGACTTGTGTTAAATCCAGACAAGTGCTTGTTCGGAACAAAACGACTAAGCATTTTTGGGCATCTGGTGGATGGAGAGGGCGTGCACCCCGACCCGGGTAAAGTTGATGCTATGTCCAAATTCCCTACTCCCAAATCCCTCACTGATGTAAGAAGTTTCATTGGAATGTGCTCATATTATCGTCGTTTCATTAAGAATTTTGCTCAAAAAGCTGAACCACTACACAGGTTGTTGAGAAAGGACACCAGATTCGAATGGGGACCAGATCAACGGCAGGCCTATGAATCCTTGAAGTTGGCACTCGCGTCGGAACCCGTCTTGGCCCACTTTGACGAAAAGTATGCGACCGAACTGCACACCGACGCCAGTGGGTTTGGAATTGGTGCGGTTTTGGTCCAGGTCCAGGGAGGAAGTGAAAAACCGATTGGATATGCATCAAGAACGCTGTCAACAGCTGAAAAAAATTATTCAACAACGGAGCGGGAGTGTCTTGCCGCGATTTGGGCGATCGGCAAGTTCCGTCCATACCTATTTGGGCGCTCGTTTACAATTGTGACGGATCATCACTCACTATGTTGGCTTTCGGGCCTGAAGGACCCGTCGGGAAGACTGGCCAGGTGGGCCTTAAGACTTCAGGAATACAATGTGAACGTGGTATATAAAAACGGCAGAAAACATCAAGATGCCGATTGTCTCTCACGCAATCCAATCGAAGCGAATAACCCAGGGGAATCCGGAGATGACATACCAACATTAGCTGCTTTAACTGATATCGTCGCGGAACAGCGGAAAGATCCGGTAATTGTGAGAATATCGGAGGAATGTTTGAAGAACGATCAAAACCGCTTCAAAATAATCAATGGAGCTCTTTACAAGCGGAATTTCGACCCAGTGGGGCAACCGTGGCTATTGGTGATCCCCAGGCATTTGCGCCCTGACGTCCTCAGAAGTCTCCACGATAATCCAACTGCCGGTCATTTAGGGTTGGCTAAAACCCACGATAGAATTAGGAGGAAGTATTTTTGGCCAGGTCTTCTGAGGAGCATAAGAAAATATGTCGGTCACTGTAGGGAGTGCCAGCGTCGCAAACATGCTCCCTTGCGACCGCGACCGACCACCCACCTCTGTTCCGTTCCAAAGAGTCGGAATTGATCTCCTCGGAAGATTCCCAATATCCCATTTAGGAAATAAATGGATAATAGTTTTGCACAGACTATCTGACGCGATACGCTATCACCCGAGCCTTACCATCGGCAGACGCTCAGCAAGTGGCCAAGTTCGTCCTGGAGGACGTAGTACTTAAACATGGAGCACCACGAGAAATAATTACTGACCGGGGTAGGGTTTTTCAGTCTAAACTAATATCCGAGCTGACGGGACTTTGCTCTTCGGCTCAGAGATTTACCACGGCGTACCATCCTCAGACGAATGGTCTCACTGAGAGACTTAATAAAACCCTGGCCGACATGATGTCAATGTATGTGGACGTCGAACAAAAGGAATGGGACGTTATTTTTCCGTTCATCACGTTTGCTTACAATACGGCGAAGCAGGACACCACCGGATTCACCCCATTCAGCCTCATCCATGGACGAGAAGCTGAAACTACGTTGGATACATTGTTTCCTCTTTTAAAAGATGAAGATCAAGAGGACTATAATCGAGAGATAGTGACCCGAGCAGAGGAGACGCGACAATTGGCTCGGCTACATACACTGAGAGCGCAAGAGGGCAATAAACGACTCTACGACGCCAAACATCGAGAAGTGAGCTATCAGCCAGGCGATAAAGTATGGATATTTATACCCGTTCGGAAAATAGGGATATCCGAAAAATTAATAAAACGATATTTCGGCCCTTATAGGGTGACGAGACGCATTTCGGATGTGACGTACGAAGTCGAAAGTCTAGACACCACTAACCGCCGTCGTAAGCCAAAGGAAATTGTGCACGTAGTGAGAATGAAGAACTACCGTGACCCGGACGAACAACTGGACCTACCCGAGGATGAGCCTGCCGTCTGACAGCGAGGACGCTGTCCTTTTGGAGAGGAGGGCATTGTAGCGTTATTTGTTGTATTGTTTACATAAATAGGTTTTTAACAGTGACCCGTGAGCATCCGCCTCGAGCCGCGCTCCTCACTACTAACAAGATATCCGTGTTTTCTTTTTGATTTGAAAAATCTGTTCGTTGGCAGCAATAAACGTTCATCGTTCAATTTATCTTCGCCTGTTGTTTGTAATTCTTACCGCGACAATATATATACGGTGGTTCACATTAGACATATATATAATTAACAAGAAAAACTCTTATGCAATCCAAGCATTACGTATTTAATTATGTTTGTAGTTAAACAATCTCGAGAAATGTTGTCTTTTATCTTCTGTACGCTCCAGGAATCTAAGTTTACATCAAGAGTTGAGAGTAGTTCATTTTATAAAAAGTGCCAGGTGGTCAGGCTGTCTCGCACTCTCGAATATTTTATCGAAGATATTCCTTTTACAAACCCTTCGTTGGTTTATTCGATCACACACAGGCGAAAGAGGCGAATTTAGGGTCAAAAACGATTCTTTAGTGCCTTCGTTATTTCGAGGAGCGTGCTATCTGTGCCGAAATATTGAAAACAATGATATAATAATAAATGTGCCTCATAAAACTGTAATTTATATTCTATATAAATAACTTTTTTCAGGATATATTTTATGGAATTTACTCTTGGTTTAAATCTCTTTTATGATAAAATTTCAATCGATGATAATTCAAATATTCATATGCGCAAGTATATGTACTATAGTCCACTAATATTCATAATCAAGGATCAATTGAAGAAAGAGGCATGCATTAAATCTATTTAGAAAGTTTTATCGTTAATCTTTTAGAAAATATAGCTACATCAATCAATGATTCATTTAATTCTCGACGTTTCAGTCACTCGCTGTCACTCTAAGGAGGGGAATGAAAATTTGAATCCTAGTTCTACTTATATTCGTACAGATTTTCTAAAATATAAATTATTATTTTAGTCATATAAATCTAAAGGCTCAATAGTTATAGCTGAAATATTGTTTACTTAAAAAAAAAATTATACAACCTCGCACGAGAAACTCAACTAATGAGCAGCAAGCTACTAAAGTAATAACTTCTGAAAAACAAAAAACAAAAGAGACTCGTTTAGATAATATCTTCAATTTAGCATAAAATATATTCGAAAACTATTTTTGACATTTTATTGAGAAAGTATTAGAAGTATGCAAACACAAAATTGATGCAGCAGTTGCCCTGGAGTGTGTCTGGAATAACTCCGAGTGTCGACCCCGGGAGAATATCAAGTACCGCAGGTCTGTCTGCACCTGAGGTTCCTGCCCGGCCGGGAGGAGCTGCTTCTGGAGCTTGCAACATCATCATAACTGTCGTAGTCTTTTATTGACTGTTTATAATCTAATGTATTGAGCTGGTTTCTGGAGCTTACAACATCATCGTACTTGTCGTAGTCTTTTACTGACTGTTTATAATCTAATGTATTGAGCTGGCTTCTGGAGCTTACAACATCATCGTAACTGTCGTAGTCTTTTACTGACTGTTTATAATCTAATGTATTGAGCTGGCTTCTGGAGCTTACAACAGCATCATAACTGTCGTAGTCTTTTACTGACTGTTTATAATCTAATGTATTGAGCTGGCTTCTGGAGCTTACAACATCATCGTAACTGTCGTAGTCTTTTACTGACTGTTTATAATCTAATGTATTGAGCTGGCTTCTGGAGCTTACAACATCATCGTACTTGTCGTAGTCTTTTACTGACTGTTTATAATCTAATGTATTGAGCTGGCTTCTGGAGCTTACAACATCATCGTACTTGTCGTAGTCTTTTACTGACTGTTTATAATCTAATGTATTGAGCTGGTTTCTGGAGCTTAAAACATCATCGTACTTGTCGTAGTCTTTTACTGACTGTTTATAATCTAATGTATTGAACTGGCTTCTGGAGCTTACAACATCATCGTACTTGTCGTAGTCTTTTACTGACTGTTTATAATCTAATGTATTGAGCTGGTTTCTGGAGCTTAAAACATCATCGTACTTGTCGTAGTCTTTTACTGACTGTTTATAATCTAATGTATTGAGCTGGTTTCTGGAGCTTAAAACATCATCGTACTTGTCGTAGTCTTTTACTGACTGTTTATAATCTAATGTATTGAGCTGGTTTCTGGAGCTTACAACATCATCGTACTTGTCGTAGTCTTTTACTGACTGTTTATAATCTAATGTATTGAACTGGCTTCTGGAGCTTACAACATCATCGTACTTGTCGTAGTCTTTTACTGACTGTTTATAATCTAATGTATATTGAACTGGCTTCTGGAGCTTACAACATCATCGTAACTGTTGCAACTGGCTTCTGGAGTTAACAAAATCATTGTACCTGTCGTAGTCTTTTCCTGAGTATCGGGTTTATAATGTATTGAGCTGGCTTCTGGAGCTTACAACATCATAGTACTTGTCGTAGTCTTTTACTGACTGTTTATAATCTAATGTATTGAGCTGGCTTCTGGAGCTTACAACATCATAGTACTTGTCGTAGTCTTTTACTGACTGTTTATAATCTAATGTATTGAGCTGGCTTCTGGAGCTTACAACATCATAGTACTTGTCGTAGTCTTTTACTGACTGTTTATAATCTAATGTATTGAGCTGGCTTCTGGAGCTTACAACATCATAGTACTTGTCGTAGTCTTTTACTGACTGTTTATAATCTAATGTATTGAGCTGGCTTCTGGAGCTTACAACATCATAGTACTTGTCGTAGTCTTTTACTGACTGTTTATAATCTAATGTATTGAGCTGGCTTCTGGAGCTTACAACATCATAGTACTTGTCGTAGTCTTTTACTGACTGTTTATAATCTAATGTATTGAGCTGGCTTCTGGAGCTTACAACATCATAGTACTTGTCGTAGTCTCTTACTGACTGTTTATAATCTAATGTATTGAGCTGGCTTCTGGAGCCTACAACATCATAGTACTTGTCGTAGTCTCTTACTGACTGTTTATAATCTAATGTATTGAGCTGGCTTCTGGAGCCTACAACATCATAGTACTTGTCGTAGTCTCTTACTGACTGTTTATAATCTAATGTATTGAGCTGGCTTCTGGAGCTTACAACATCATAGTACCTGTCATAGTCTTTTACTGACTGTTTATAATCTAATGTATTGAGCTGGCTTCTGGAGCCTACAACATCATAGTACTTGTCGTAGTCTTTTACTGACTGTTTATAACCTAATGTATTGAGCTGGCTTCTGGAGCTTACAACATCATTGTACCTATCGTGGTCTTTTACTGACTGTTTATAATCTAATGTATTGAGCTGGCTTCTGGAGCCTACAACATCATAGTACTTGTCGTAGTCTTTTACTGACTATTTATAATCTAATGTATTGAGCTGGCTTCTGGAGCTTACAACATCATAGTACTTGTCGTAGTCTTTTACTGACTGTTTATAATCTAATGTATTGAGCTGGCTTCTGGAGCTTACAACATAATTGTACTTGTCGTAGTCTTTTACTGACTGTTTATAATATAATGTATTGAGCTGGCTTCTGGAGCTTACAACATCATAGTACTTGTCGTAGTCTTTTACTGACTGTTTATAATCTAATGTATTGAGCTGGCTTCTGGAGCTTACAACATCATAGTACTTGTCGTAGTCTTTTACTGACTGTTTATAATCTAATGTATATTGAGCTGGCTTCTGGAGCTTAAAACATCATCATACTTGTGGTAGTCTTTCACTGAATACCTGGTTTATAATGTATTAAATGGCTTTTGGAGCTTACAACATCATTGTACCTGTCGTGGTCTTTTACTGACTGTTTATAATCTAATGTATTGAGCTGGCTTCTGGAGCTCACAACATCATTGTACCTGTCGTAGTATTTCTTTGACTAGCTGGTTTATAATGTAATGTATTAAACTGGCTTCTGGAGTTTAAGACCTTTTTGGAACTGTGAGATAATATTTTCTATTCCAACTGAATTATTTAAATTTACGAGATTCAAAAAAAAACTGCAATAACGTTGCATTTTATTGAAAGCTAACCTAATTATTTTTAATAAATAAAACGCACGTACCGTTAATACACTTTAGGATGAGAAGTCCGATCTACGCGGAAGGCGTCCGACTTCAGGGCAATATGTGACATCAAAACAAACGACTCTCAGGTGAATTTGTCTGATTTAAATAATTTTTAACTTTCATTTTTTTTGGTTTGCTTTATATATTTATATTTTTATTTTTTTCTGACTGTTGTGACTAGAAGTTAATAAAGCCCTTTCATCGCCTCTCTTTATGAATAGTATAATAATTCTTTTTTTTTTTGTCCTGAAAATGTTTTGGGATTTAATGTCTTGATTCATAAGGAAATTGTTGTCATTTCATAACTACCATTTGAAGCAAATTCTTTTCGAAAGTTGATGAAATTTCTGAAATAGCCCGGCAATCTGTGAAAGTTGAATCCGCCCGAGTACTAATTGCTATAAAATGCTAAGTCTTTTGAGAATGTGGAATGGTTGGAACTTTCAGGATCCCGAAAGTTTGATGGCGAAAAATGCTTGAGTCTCAGGTCTTAACTGCGTAAAACTGCTAGGGAGTTGAATGATTGGCTAACTTCTATAGAGTCCTGTGAGAGGGTTGAAATAATGTCCAGAGGTAGGTATCTGTGAAGATCTGATAGAATCCTGATAAAACTACAGAAAACTTCCAAAGTCCTTAGAAAGCTACTGTGATCTGCTAGATAGTCCTGAAGACAAATATTTAAATCTGCTAAATATTCCTGATAAAACTACTGAAAACTCTTAGAAACTCTGAAAGAATATTTAAGACCGTAAGAGTCTCATGAGCGATGTGCCAACTAATGCAGGTTACATTTTCCGAAGGCCTATACAAACAAATGGTACTTGAAAGAGCCAAGATAATGATCACATAAAAAAAACGTTACATTTTAGTTCAAACGTTGGGTAACGAAGCGCTAACTTAATTGTCGGCAAACACGCGAGAGCGCTAACCAATCAGCGGGTCGTGAGAAGTCAATTGTTGGGAGTGAGGTGACTTAAGAGGGTTCATAAATATTGTCCTGCAAGGTGATCAACATATCGGCTGTGTATTATTTAAATGATTTTTGCCGCGGGAGCTAATAAATCTTTCTAATTAAATATCATCTGAATAAAGGTGGAAGAGAGACGTTCAACAGGTCTCTTTACATTCAAGATATCTTTTTTTTTGTAGATTTGTCGAGCAACCCTTTCTATCTCTCTTAATATATATAAAATCATTTTAAATATCTATCAAAACATCTGTCATCTAGTATTTAGCTATCTGAATATATCTTGAGAGAGAGAGAGAGAGAGAGAGAGAGAAGCTTTCTGAAATAATTGTATTGACGATGGCATCAGTGGTAGAGCGAGACAAAACAGATTTTGCTTAAAGTGATGGTTTAAGACGTTAGCATGAAACTAAAGAAAATTTTGAATAATAAGGAATGAAAATATAAAAAGGAGGAAATTTATACAACTGTATAGGGTTGAGGAGTTTCCCCAAAATGATGAAAGGAGTTGTCTTCCATACAATGAGTGAGTCTTGCAAGTGCCTTCTTATTTGTAGGATTTGTTTCATTGTTGGATGTGTTTCCTTGGCCGATGATTATCCAGACCTAGCCTGTAGACCAAGTCCTACTGTTCGAGTGGTCGCTGAAGAGGAAGCAGATAATTTGGATGAAGTGAACCTTAGAAAAATGGATTTAGATAGTAAATATATGAGGATATAACTATAGAATTGAGGGACGTTGACCGCCATAACATTTGAGTGACCCAGGCAGGAAGTGAAGTGTTATAAAGATGGTACTGAGATCTTCTAGTCTCAGCGGAAAGTTCTCGAACTTTGTTGTCAAGTAGAAACCCAAAACACTAAGCAAACATACGCTTTTCTCTTAGCTTACTATAAAATTAATGCGCATAACCTATTAAGAGGTATAATTTATTTCACGCACAACATAGCCTTCTACGCATTATTTATTTAAAATAATTGTATTAGCTTTATGGATCATAAGGATACATAGGGAGGTGGAAGTCAGAGATTTCCTCGATAGTGAGGATACAGAAGTGGACAGCCAGGACCTGAATCTAATAGAAAATGTCTGGGATGTCTTAGAGAGATACATTGGAGCTTGTCAGCCTTCCTGGAACTAACATTCAGGAATGTTCAGGAGAGGGATTTATTGTCTCAGGACCTCCTCCCAAGTCTGTTAATCAGCATGAAAACTTCTTGCGAGAGAAGTACAGCTCTTAGTGGTGAACATACTCTCTGTTGATTCTTTGAGATACTTTACCTCATTTTTGGGTGTATATCTTTAATAATTAATTTTTAAAACAAATTAAAACTATAAATATAATAAATTAATAAAATTAATTCCAGTATCAAATAACAAAATTGTGTGTGAATAAATTATTTATTTTAAAAATACACATTTTTTTAAACTTGATTTTTGACACCAGTATACTTTAAAGAGATTGTTAACAACACAAATTGTTTACTACTATTAATATTGCCACGTGGAAAATTAGGGAAGACCAACTTCGGGATGGGACAACAATTTATTTTAGGCAAGAACAAACTATGAAAGGTAAACAAAAGATAAGCCACGAGGGAAATTTAAAGAATGGCAAAATGTAAACATAAAAGTGACCACTTTGTTAATAAAAATAATAAAATAAATAAATACTTTGTTACAATATAATATTTGGAATTTATTTTATTTTATTAATTTGTAAATCATTTTTATCTGAATTCTCATATTTGGCGTCACATTTGAAGATATCGGAACACATTTGGAAAACAATACTATAACAAGAATCTACTTCTCTTTTTGGTCTTGAAGGTTGGATACTTCTATGAAATATGTGGAAAATGAAATGGATATTCTTAAAAATATAGATTACGTGCGAGTAAAAATAATTGATATATTAAATATATTATTTGTGTGCGTTTTATAATTGATAAATTATTGTGTATGGAACAAAATGGATTATGTAAATATGTATTTAAGATTTGAATGAAAGGATTAAGGCTCATTAAGGATGTGTTGGCGCCGAATCAACAAATAATCAACTCGGGTTGAATTTTGGAAACGTTCTCGTGGAATGACGGAAACACACGGGAGGAGGGGCATGAAGATGTGCAATTCAAATGAAAATGTAAAAAAAAAGGAAATCTAGAAACAGCAAAAACCAGTAGAGCTTTGTGTAGTGGCCTTCAATTAAATTAATGGGCGGGATTCCCGGAGTCGACCTCGCGGTATCCTCTGCCTTCCTCCGTGCAGTACGCTTCTTCTGTACTGTACCATCCTTGTATACTGTAATGTATCCTCTTTCTGTACTGTACTCTCCTTCTGTACTGTATTCTTCTTGAATACTGTACCCTTCTTGTGTACTGTACTCTCTTTCTGTACTGTATTCTTCTTGAATACTGTACCATTCTTGTGTACTGTACTCTCCTTGTGTACTGTACCCTTCTTGTGTACTGTACTCTCCTTGTGTACTGTACCCTTCTTGTGTACTGTACTCTCTTTCTGTACTGTATTCTTCTTGAATACTGTACCATTCTTGTGTACTGTACCCTTCTTGTGTACTGTACTCTCCTTGTGTACTGTACCCTTCTTGTGTAATGTACTCTCCTTGTGTACTGTACCCTTCTTGTGTACTGTACTCTCTTTCTGTACTGTATTCTTCTTGAATACTGTACCATTCTTGTGTACTGTATCCTCTTTCTGTACTGTATTCTCCTTGAATACTGTACCATCCTTGTGTACTTTAGTCCCCTTGTATGTGTACTGTACACTCTTTATGTACTATATTCTCCTTGTATACTGTACCATTCTTGTGTACTGTACTCTCCTTCTGTACTGTACCCTCTTTCTGGACTGTACCCTCCTTCTATACTGTATTCTACTTCTGTACTGTACCCTCCTTGAGTACTCTACCCTCCTTCTGCGGGTACTGTACTCTCCTTCTGTACTGTACCCTCCTTCTGCGGGTACTGTACCCTCCTTGTGTACTGTACCCTTCTTGAGTACTCTACCCTCCTTCTGCGGTTACTGTACTCTCCTTCTATACTACACCCTTCTTGTACACTGTATTATCCTTCTGTATGCACTGTACCCTCCTTGTGTGCTGTACCCTCCTTGAGTACTCTACCCTCCTTCTGCGGGTACTGTACTCTCCTTCTATACTACACCCTTCTTGTACACTGTATTCTCCTTCTGTGTGCACTGTACCCTCCTTGTGTACTGCACACTCTTTGTGTACTGTACCTTCCTTCTGTAATGTACTCTCCTTATATACTGTACACTCCTTGTGCAATGTGCCCTCCTTTTGTACTGTATATATAAAAAAAGGTGCTAAGGACGTCTGCTCGAACTATAGAACGATCGTGCTGATTTCGCGCGCACGCCAGTAAAATGCTTCTCCATATAATCCACGGAAGACATAAATATTATATTCCCCCTCATATGTCTCAAGAACAAACTGGTTTCATACCAGGAAAAACGACTCGAGAACAGATTTTAAACATTCAGCAAATAATCGAAAAGACATATGAATACTGTATCCCCACATACTTATGTCTGTTAGACTACAAAAAGGCATTTGACATGGTCTCGAGGAATCATCTGTTGCGTATCCTATGGGAAATAGGTAAACCAGAATCCCTGATAGTACTCATTCGGAAACCTATATGTTAATAACTCATCTTAGGTGAGGGTGGGAGATCTCATCTCGGAGGAATTCAAGATTGGAAGAGTGACAAGACAAGGCTGCATACTTTCCCCAACTCTGTTCAAGATATATGGAGAATGAATAATCAGAATGGCAACGGAAGGTTACGGAGAAAGGGTGTTGATTGGGGGCAGACTTGTCTCAAATCTTCGATACGCGGTTGATACTTCCCTGCTTGAAAGAAATGAACAGGACTTGGCAAACCTGCTCCTCAGAATTGAAATTATTTCAGGGGAAGTGGGATTGGAGCTAAATCGAGGAAAATTCCAGCCCTTGGTGATTGATAGAGCACACACATTAAAAAAAAACTCAGCCATCTCATGGGATGTTGGGGTAGTGGACGACGCCACCTATCTCGGTATCCTAATAACTAACAAGGGAGGATCTGAGGGAGAGGTCCGGAGAATGATGGCGATGGAAAGAATAACTAAATTGTGGAAAGACCACAGTATCACGACAAGAACAAAGGAGAGATTAGTCCGGGCACTAGTTTTCTCAGTGGCTACTTATGCTTCAGAGTCATGGACTATAACATCAACGCTAGAGAAGAAAATTGATGCATTCGAGATGTATTGTTGGCGAAGAATGCTTCGTATACCTTGGACAGCGGGTAGGACGAATGCATCGATACTATCACAACTATCGATTTCGGAAGATGACCGACTTCTGCGACGTGTACAACGGAATTGTTTGAGATTATTCGGTCATATCGCGCGACTCAGAGGGATGGAGTACACCATACTGACCTGAAGACGTCTGGGCGACACATACTACTCTGATCAAAAAGTTTCGACACTTTGCTCATAAGTTAAAAAAAAACTTCATTATTCTACCAAATTCAAATTGTCCCCTTCAAAGTAATCCCCGTTGGCCGCGATGCACTTCAGCCACCTTTTTTTTCCAGTCGGCAAAACACCTCTGGTAGTCTGTTTTCTGGATCGCCTTCATGGCCTTCTTCGATTCCACTTTGATCTCTTCTATGCTGTGAAATTTCCGACCCTTTAATTTTTTTTTGAGGTTTCCAAAAAGGAAGAAATCGCAGGGGGCCAAATCAGGACTGTAGAGGGGTTGGGAGAACACAGAGGTTGAGTGGTCCTGCAGGAACTTCGAGATTTTGAGTGCTGTGTGCGCCGGCGCGTTATCGTGGTGGAGGATCCACGACTTGCTCCTCCACAGCTCCAGCCGTTTCTGCCTGATGGCTTCCCTCAATCGCCTCAAAACTCCCAGGTAGGAGTCAAAAGTTATTGTAGAGCCTTGTTGTTGAAATTCATGATGAACGATGTCCTGGTAGTCGAAGAACACCGTCAACATTACCTTGACTTTGCTGGGAGCCTTCCTCGCTTTCTTTGGTCTCGGCTCATTTTTGAAGCGCCACTCCGATGGCTGTTGGGTAGTTTCCGAATCAAAGACCTAAATCCATGTTCCGTCTCCAGTAATGACCCTCTTCAGCAATTCGGGGTCGTCGGTTGTCGCTTCGAGATTGAGACTGGCCGTTTCTTTCCGGGCGTTCTTTTGATCAAAAGTCAAATCTTTGGGAACGAGAACGGCGTTGAGTCTTCTCACTCCCAAAATGTCCTTCATTATCGATTGAGTCGACCCGAATGATATCCCTGCTTCTTCGGCGACCTCCCTGACAGTTATTCGTCGTTCTTCACGCACCAGTTCCAACACCTTGTCCACTTTTTCAGGCGTGGTTGATGTGGACGGTCTCCCGGAACGCTCGTTGTCGGCGGTCTTTTCCCGACCCTCCTTGAAGCGCTTGTACCACTCGAAAACTCGTCTTCGGCTCATGACGGCATCCCCGTAGGCTGTTTGCAACATCCAAAAAATTTCGGCACCCTTGAATCCGTTTTTCACACAGAACTTGATGCAAATTCGTTGATCCTCCATTTCTGTGAATAACGAAATCGAAGCACGGGCAAAATGGCTTCACTTCGAACAGCCGCTTCTCGCGCTGTTGTGGTGCGTGATTTTTGAAAATTGGCAGGTCTCCAAGCCAAGGGCGACGCTTGCGTTTGCCACAAACCGGGAGAAAATATATTGAGTTTTCAGGATTTTATGAGCAAAGTGTCGAAACTTTTAGATCAGAGTAGTACCTGGACGCTCGCCGACACGCTTCGTAGACCAATTAAAGGAACTCACTGGCTTAACGGTCGACGAGATGGTACATCGAGCTCAAGATAGAAATGGTTGGCGTCGCATCGTGTTAGGGATTTAATACGTACAGTGGGCTACAACGTTCGATCGCGAATAAAATGATAATACTTTTGTACTGTACCCTTCTTGTTTACTGTACCTTCCTTGTGTACTGTACCCTCCTTGTGTACTGTCCCCTCCTTGTGTACTGTCCCCTCCTTGTGTACTGTACCCTTCTTGTGTACTGTACCCTTCTTGTGTACTGTACCCTCCTTGTGTACTGTACCCTCCTTGTGTACTGTACCCTCCTTGTGTACTGTCCCCTCCTTGTGTACTGTCCCCTCCTTGTGTACTGTACCCTCCTTGTGTACTGTACCCTCCTTGTGTACTGTACCCTCCTTGTGTACTGTCCCCTCCTTGTGTACTGTCCCCTCCTTGTGTACTGTACCCTCCTTGTGTACTGTACCCTCCTTGTGTACTGTACCCTCCTTGTGTACTGTCCCCTCCTTGTGTACTGTACCCTCCTTGTGTACTGTACCCTCCTTGTGTACTGTCCCCTCCTTGTGTACTGTCCCCTCCTTGTGTACTGTACCCTCCTTGTGTACTGTACCCTCCTTGTGTACTGTACCCTCCCTGTGTACTGTACCCTCCTTGTGTACTGTACCCTTCTTGTGTACTGTACCCTTCTTGTGTACTGTACCCTCCTTGTGTACTGTACCCTCCTTGTGTACTGTACCCTCCTTGTGTACTGTACCCTCCTTGTGTACTGTCCCCTCCTTGTGTACTGTACCCTTCTTGTGTACTGTACCCTCCTTGTGTACTGTATACTTTGTATATTGCACATTGAACTTGGAGCTAAAGTATAAATCCCGTTTAAAATATGCATTGAGTGTAACGATCACGTAAAATCGAGTTTCATATGTACGCAGGACGTTCCTCTAAACGAACCATTCGTCAAAGGCCATCGTGCTTCGCATGTGGGACGTACGGCTCCTCCGAATGGAACAAAAGAGTGATTTCCTCCGCCCGCGCGTTTCGCGCTTTAAAGCACAATTTATCTCTCTAAGTGATCCTGGTTTCAATTGGCGCAGGGTGTGCGGGGACACGCCCGGGTCGGCTTTGTCCGCCCGCCTCCCTCGCAGGGAAATTACACCTCTAGCCTTCCTTCCCCAAATTAAATCCTTTGCTGTCACAGCTCAATTTGAACAATACGCATCTTTTTAACCCACTCCGGCCTCGACATGGATTCAGCCGGACTGCCACAACTCCTTATTACGGTGAGAAACATCCATTGTGGGCACTACTGACCCTATACATCCGACTTCCCGATGATTCCTCTACAAAATATATATAAAGCTAACTGAACTATCTTTAAAATCAATAATTCTAGTCTAATCACAAAAAATAAAGTTCTCAAAAGTAAAATACATTAAACTCGCCAATTTAGGTCAAACTATATGGCGGTTCTACCTTCAATTTTTGACGTTCATTAAAAATTGATGTGGATACAGTTATTGGTTATTTAGGAAAATTCCAACACTTTTGTTTATGTATTTTAAAGCTATTAGCATATATTCAACCAATTATGAGTCGTATCTTGGATTTGATTAAAAGTATATCTATATATATATAAATCAATGTTTGTATGTCCGGTATAGAAATTCGCAGTAGTTCACTAATTCAAACCAAAATTTCCATACATAGGTAAAAAAATACGGGGAAGACGATAGGCTATTTAAAAAAATATATAAATCAATTATTAAAACTATATATTCAAATTATTCTACTTAACTCACGAACAGCGCCCTCTATCAAAGATTAGATTAAATTATGCTGATGCAAACAAATAGATGATGCTAATAACAAACAATTATTTAAAAAAAATCTTATCTAAATATATATCACTCGGGTAGATATGCATACGGGTCAATCCCGGGGCGAAGCCCGGGTCACCCGTCTAGTTTACAATAAAACAAACGTTTTTCAATCAAACCCAAGATTCACCTTATAATTGGCTAAATTCAAATTGCGGATTGCACCATACTCCTTGACATAGGCATACAATTATTCCTCTTTTGGTATACATAGATATTTATCCTTTTGTAAATAGAGCAATCAACTTTGAATACATTGGCTTATTTAATACCGTTTGTCCAAAGCATCCGATAGTTCGAAAAAAGGTAGCTCACCCATCTGGAATTCTAACCCAAAAAAAAAAAAGAGTTGAGCAAACTGTCTCGTCGAAATATTGGATGCTTAGAATAAAAAATGCTGATACAAAATATAAGAGCCTTTATTATTGAATTGATATTTATATAAATATGGTTTTAAAATATGTGAAATGGGCTTTGTCTTTTTTGATTGGTTGTTGAGGGAAGTGTCCACTTGTATGATCTTCAGTTTTGCTAGTTTCTACTTTTGACAATTCAGTGTTTTTAACCATTACTTATGGTGAGTATAAAAAATATCTGAAACATTTCTCGCAATAAATTTATTTATTTTTGAGAAAGATTTTAAGATATTTTTATAAAATATTATATTGCGCAATTTTATTATATTTAATTATATTGAGTATACCAATTACTAGAAAGAGCTCAGAATTTTCTGAGAATGTCACGAAGTTTTGGAACCTGACCTCAACACGCAACTATAGGAATAGTTTCCTGTAGTCCAAGATTTACAATGATTCAGAACCGTGCATCAAAGCTAAAGCAGTACAGTATTATGGAGTGGTTCGAAAATTAAATTTTCATTAACCTGATGAGAGACTTTCCAGACAAGAAAAACATTTGGAAGATATCGAAACGAGAAGTATCCAGAAAAATATAAAAAATAAAATTCAGAAAAAAGCATCTCCTAATCGTGCAACTAAAAGTTGCTGATGGCTTGTGCTATCTGTATAATTTAACTTTTGTATTAGAGAGAGTGTTTCACAAATATAAAATTCAGTTCATATAGAATTTGAATTAAAGAAAAGAAAAAAACTTTTGAGATTTCAGTCATACAATAAATAAGAAAAAATCTAAGATAATGATGGAAGAAGAATCAAAATCCTGATATTATTTTTAAGTTGGAGTAAAAAGAAAAAAAATAATTATTTCAAATTTTAAAAATAGTTGATCTCATGAGTACCTTAAATATCCCATTTATATCTGAAAATGAAATCTTTAAATTGTTTCTAATAGTTTGGGTATCCACATTTTTGCGCCGGTCCAGTAAAATACCGAATTAAAGGTAGATTTCACAATGTAGTAGAAGACATATCTACGAGTGGTCGATCAGAAATATTGGCTGCCCCACCGTGGTCATTACCTCGGACGAGCGTGCCGTGTCCCACGCACGCCCACGATGTATTGTGTGCTTCACGCAAGATTCGCTGCTCTAATGCTGCAGGATTTACCCCTTCTGATTGTTACATGAGTTGTACAGTATGCGCACTTACAATAAAAACAGACGCTTTTCATCACGAATTATGTGGACTACGGCAAAATTCACTATTATACTCTTGCAAAGTGTTACTATTCTGATTGTTACAAGAGTGGGGGCCTGTGCAGTATGTGCACTTACAATAAAAACAGACGCTTTTCATCACGAATTATGTGGACTACGGCAAAATTCACTATTACACTGTTGCAAAGTGTTGCTATTCTGATTGTTACAAGAGTGGGGGCCTGTGCAGTATGTGCACTTACAATGAAACAGACTCTTTTCGCTTTTGTGTGGTCGACGGCAAAATTTACTATTACACTGTTTTTACTCTTCTGCTTGTTACATGAGCTGTGCTGTGTACACTTACAGTATAAACAGTTGATACCTACAACATAATTGCGTGGTCCACAGCAGCAATTACATTATTCTGCTGCAAGGCCTTACCCTTCTGATTGTTAGTGTAAGATCTTGTGCTCTGCGTGTGCATTTACAATAAGAATTTCTGTTTTAAAAGAATTCTACCTGTCTACCTATTCCAATTTTAATGCTTTGTGCAACATGATACCTAGTAACTATCTATATATATAAATAGTGGAAAATATTATAACACTAAAACTATCTCCTCAGGTCAGTAAAGTTGGACATGTGAATAAGTTTTATGAAGATAAATGCTCAAATATTGTGCATGGGAACTTGAACGTAGGTCATAGCCATTCGCTCACCTCAACATTTAACAACATCGTAAACATTTGCGAACACAGGTACTCGCAAATGAAAGGATTATTTAGGTCATCACTCTCAAAAACTTTTAAAAGCTCAAACAAAATAGATATTTACAAAAATTTTGAAGATTTTCTAGCATCAATTCATTGGTCTCGTTCGACCACCAGCATTCCCTAACGACAACCAACAACCAGAACATATATCAAATAACGGAGTCGTCTGATTTTCTCAACAAAGTCGAAAAACATGCATGCGCCTGTTGGGCAGAGAGTTTATTTGTCCAGGTACCATCCGCGAGTCCTCCAAGCCGGTTATCCCGGCGTGGTTTGGATGATAATTGAGGATTTTCCTTATTGACCTTTGACCCAATCGCTCGGCCCGCTGACCCTGACAATGTAGCGGAAGCCTCTCACACCTTGCAGGTCCCTCCCCGAGCGTCTACCTTCCCCAGCGTTATTTAGGCGATACTTCTACTTATTCCAGCGTTCCTTAATCATTGCTTCTACTTACTTCAAGGTTCATCACTCAAATCGTCTATACTCTACATTCTTCAGCTTTATTTGATCAATGCGTCTACCTTCAGCTTTATTTGATCAATGCGTCTACCTTCAGCTTTATTTGGTCAATGCGTCTACCTTCTTCGGCGTTATTTGGTCAATGCGTTTACCTTCTACAGCGTTATTTGGTCAATGCGTCTACCTTCTTCAGCTTTATTTGGTCAATGCGTCTACCTTCTTCAGCGTTATTTGGTCAATGAGTCTACCTTATTCAGCTTTATTTGGTGAATGCGTTTGCCTTCTTCAGCGTTATTTGGTCAATGCGTCTACCTTCTTCAGCTTTATTTGGTCAATGCGTCTACCTTCTTCAGCTTTATTTGGTCAATGCGTCTACCTTATTCAGCTTTATTTGGTCAATGCGTCTACCTTCTTCGGCGTTATTTGGTCAATGCGTCTACCTTCTTCGGCTTTATTTGGTCAATGCGTCTACCTTCTTCAGCTTTATTTGGTCAATGCGTCTACCTTCTACAGCGTTATTTGGCCAATGCGTCTACCTTTTTCAGCTTTATTTGGTCAATGCGTCTACCTTCTTCAGCGTACCTTCTTCGGCTTTATTTGGTCAATGCGTCTACCTTCTTCAGCTTTATTTGGTCAATGCGTCTACCTTCTTCGGCGTTATTTGGTCAATGCGTTTTACCTTCTACAGCGTTATTTGGTCAATGCGTCTACCTTCTTCAGCTTTATTTGGTCAATGCGTCTACCTTCTTCAGCGTTATTTGGTCAATGAGTCTACCTTATTCAGCTTTATTTGGTGAATGCGTTTGCCTTCTTCAGCGTTATTTGGTCAATGCGTCTACCTTCTTCAGCTTTATTTGGTCAATGCGTCTACCTTCTTCAGCTTTATTTGGTCAATGCGTCTACCTTATTCAGCTTTATTTGGTCAATGCGTCTACCTTCTTCGGCGTTATTTGGTCAATGCGTCTACCTTCTTCGGCTTTATTTGGTCAATGCGTCTACCTTCTTCAGCTTTATTTGGTCAATGCGTCTACCTTCTACAGCGTTATTTGGCCAATGCGTCTACCTTTTTCAGCTTTATTTGGTCAATGCGTCTACCTTCTTCAGCGTTATTTGGTCAATGCGTCTACCTTCTTCAGCGTTATTTGGTCAATGCGTCTACCTTATTCAGCGTTATTTGGTGAATGCGTCTACCTTCTTCAGCGTTATTTGGTCAATGCGTCTACCTCATTTAGCGTTATTTGGTCAATGCGTCTACCTTATTTAGCGTTATTTGGTCAATACATCTACCCTTCTCAGCGTCAATCACTTAATGGGTCTACCTATGCCTGCGTTATTTGGTAAACACATCTACCTTCTCCAGAGTTATTCAATTAATAGCTCTTCCTTCTCCGGTTATATAGTCCTTGCGTCTGCATTCTTTAGCGTTCTTGAGTCAGTGCCTCAACCTACTCCAGAATCCTTGTGAACGAAGTTATCCCTATGCAGAATTTAACTTTATCTTCCAAATAATTGTGATATTTTAATAAACAACTCTCGAGCTCTTATATTGATAAATTATATCGCGCCTGAAAGACCATTTTTTATGTATTAAATAAATGAAAAAGAGAGAAATTAACCATGCAGTTAGAATTTATATTCAGGGTAGAACCTCAAATGAAAGATCAACTGAAAAACCAATATATTTCTGGGATCTCCTGGAGATGATCTCTTTTCGGTGTGGTTTCACAAATTTGGTCGCTTCCCACATGGGTCGGTCATAGTTATTTCTCTGTGCGAATATGAAAAATTGAATCTATAATATAGTCAAAAGAAATTTAATGGTTTTCAAATTACAAAAATACTGAAAATACGTCGTTAAAAATATTTATGCACTCACCCATTGTAAACTCTTCTCATTTAGTTAAATTTGTATTTAAAACTTTTAATGTTTTAACCTAAATTATGCATGTATATATAAAACGGCTTATGATTAATTTGGAGAAAAAAATTACAAAATGTCAATATGGCAAATTAAGAACGCCCACCTGGAGGCCATAGTTTCGGGCTCTCTAAATCTTGATCGTCGATAATTCTTAGGAACAGTTCCAGAAGTCCTCCTTTATCCTCAATTCCGAAGCTGAGATCTATAGGCCTTCTATATGGTTAATCTATAACAAATACAATGTTGTGATCAAGGTATTGTATTTGAGACAGTTTTTGTCCATTTTGGAATTTTACTGTTCTATATGGCCGCTTTTAAATCTTGCAAGGGCTGTTTGTTGGTGTCTGTTGAATCCTTGAAGATCACCTATTTGATTCAGTTTGGGTTTATGGTCTTTATTTTTATATGGGGGGGGGGGGGGTATATATTTCTTTAAAAGTGCATTCTAAATATACCCTCATAGGTGAGGTTTGGATTTGCCTTTACAAATAACCCCTTATTTCATCTTTATAATTAACGGGCTATACATATATATGTTACTAGACGAATGGCCCGGGCAACGCCCGGGTTTTACCCGAGTGCGTATATATTTTAAAAACGTTTTAATTCAAATACTATTCGTTACAATTATAAATTGGCGCCATGGATGTCACTCTTGTGAAATGTCCCGTTCCAAACTGTGTGTTTTTAAAATGTTTTAATTAAAATACTATTCGTTACAATTATAAATTGGCGCCGTGGATGTCTCGCTTGTGAAACGTCCCGCCCCAAACTGTGTGTGTCTTGAAAATATAAAAATAAAAATGTGAATTTTCATAAAGATTTCACCATGTCGATTTTTTTTTTTTGCATTTCACCTACTAAATCGATAGAGATAATTACATTTGCAACATGAACTTAGGTATATTGACTAAATAGAAAACTGCATAGTAATAAAGATCATTTTTTAAAGGCACCATATCGTTTTTTTTTTTCAATAAAATCGAAACAAAAATTAACGATAAATAACGATAATTGCCTTAAAAAGAAATTGCCTTAAAAAAAAAAGAAACATTCGCGGTGATTTTGTCTTGCATTCGTTTATACAATTATTATATACGAATGACCCGGGCAACGCCCGGGTTTTACCCGATTAAATGCTTTTATTCAAATACTATTCGTTACAATTATAAATTGGCGCCGTGGATGTCATTCTTGTATAATATATAAATGAGTTTTAAAAATTGTAAAAAAAAAAAAAAATGCATCGGCCGGGAATCGAACCCGGGCCGCCCGCGTGGCAGGCGAGCATTCTACCACTGAACCACCGATGGTTATGAAAATTCCCATCCGTGAGCTTCAGACAAACAAACAGACAGAATAAGGCAAATATATAAGTAGATACGAATGACCCGGGCAACGCCCGGTTTTACCCGATTAAATGCTTTTATTCAAATACTATTCGTTACAATTATAAATTGGCGCCGTGGATGTCATTCTTGTATAATATATAAATGAGTTTTAAAAATTGTAAAAAAAAAAAAATGCATCGGCCGGGAATCGAACCCGGGCCGCCCGCGTGGCAGGCGAGCATTCTACCACTGAACCACCGATGGTTATGAAAAAATCCATCCGTGAGCTTCAGACAGACAGAATAAGGCAAATATATAAGTAGATTTTGAAAATAGAGCAATCCATATTTAATTCATTAATAATAAAAAGGCATATATTGGATTTAATAAAATATTTATTTTATTAAATCCAATATATGCCTTTTTATTATTTAATATATATGTTATATTATATAAAATATTATTTTATTTAAAATTATATTTATAGGTCACGCCTTCCCTATAAAAACTCATTGTTGTTGTTTCCCAATGGCCGGCTCAAACTTTTGTACATTATGTAAATAAGATTTTTGTTTTCCTTGTTCTACTCGCCTTAAGCCAGGCATTATTTCTTTTATCAAATTATGTTTCTATATATCCCATAAGCTCAATTAAAGCTATTTCTAATCTTCATTATTTTAACTATTTTTATTTTCAAAATTTTAACCACGACTGCATTACCATAGCATAATCCACAAGATAACCAAAATCAACAGAAATCTCTTTTTTCATTTTATAACATATATATATTTTACACAACATATATATTTTAAAATAAATTTATATATACCTTGAGGTTTTGTTAAAACAGAATTAATACTACTATTACATTATTCTATACGACCAATTGCTGTCTAAATAAGGTAAATGCTTATATTTAATCTTATTATTGAATGAACATCTTTAATTTGATCTAATTTGTTTTATATTGATCATCACATCTGCCTTAAGCGCTCAATTCTCTTTGGATATCCACTTTAACCATGTGTGACCTCTTGTCGGAAGTTTTTCGCCGTATGTCTGAAGTTCAAGATATACAGATATTGTTTGATATACCAATAATGGTTAAGGATGGGTGTTAAAGATATCTTCAGTTCTATCATCACTACATTTACCTGATTTGATAGAATACACTTCACCATCCATGCAAGAGGCATCATCCTCGTTTCTATTACCATTTATAACAGTGTCTTGTAGATTGCTGCTTATATGTAATAACTAGTTGTTTTCTTCGCAAATCATTTATCCTACACTTTCTCTGATAACATATATCATTACCAATATCATATTCTCAAATAATAATCAAATTAAACCCATGAAAAAGGTTGCGAGCAACCAAATGCTGCTCTGGCGTTTCTTAGAAGTTGAACTATTCCCGCGTGTGTGGACGTGTGTTTTCCAGGTGCGTACATTTACCAATACAGAGAGCAGTAATTAACTGCCCTCTATATACCTGTTTCACAACCTGTGTGTTTTGAAAAAATAAAAAGGTGTGTGTGACAATTTGACAATTAAACAACTTTATTGACATCTCGTCAATCTTTACACTCAAAGGGAGTTATAAGGTAATAATAATGGTAGGAAGGAAGAGAGATATATACAATCGACGTAGCCCTCTCCGAGGGCACGTCCGGATCAGGAGCTTAAAGCCGCCTTGAATCTAGACAGATCCCTGCCATTTGGGGAGTTCATGTTCAGAACATGTTTGATGATAATGTCGAAGGAGGCCTGAGTAGCCCGAGGAGGTGCTCCGAGGTGTGTGTGTGTGTGGTGTGTGTAAAAGAGAGAAACTATAACGCACAGTCGAAAACCATCTCAACCAATAAAATTTTCAACAACAATTTTTAATTTTGAGCATCTTTCTGACACAATTCTCGATATATACAGGAAACAGAAAATATCTGTTCATGTATAATATGTGTAGAATTTATAGTCCTCCGCTTTCATCAGGACCAGGAAGTGTTTAACTGCCGTCTATGCCTGCCTCGAAGCTTCTAGACAGAATTCCATGAACCGTTAAAAGAGAAGAAGACTCTCATGAGGATTTGATATTAATTACAAAGTTCATTTTAAATAAGTGCTATTTGTTTCTCTCTTTTTAATAACGATTTATGTATGTTTCAATCCCTGTCTAGATAGATGTAGATTTGTCCTGATTAGGCTTCCAGTCATCAAAGAATATCTGACCTCTCCCAAGACTTCGAGACATCCACACTAATTGATCTCACCAGACTTCAAACCATTCAAAATACCTGACCCCACCAGACTTCCAGACATGTAGAATACCTGACCCCACCAGACATCCACACTAATTGATCTCACCAGACTTCAAATCATCCAGAATACCTGACCCCACCAGACTTCCAGACATGTAGAATACCTGACCCCACCAGACTTCCAGACATTCACACTAATTGATCTCACCAGACTTCCAGACATGCAGAACACCTGACCCCACCAGACTACCAGACACCCACACTAATTGATCTCACCAGACTTCAAATCATCCAGAATACCTGACCCCCACCAGGCTTCCAGACATCCACAATAATTGACCCCACCAGACTTCCAGACATTTAGAATACCTGGCCCCACCAGACTTCCAGACATTTAGAATACCTGACCCCACCAGACTTCCAGACATCCACAATAATTGACCCCACCAGACTTCCAGACATTTAGAATACCTGACCCCACCAGACTTCCAGACATTCACACTAATTGATCTCACCAGACTTCCAGACATGCAGAACACCTGACCCCACCAGACTACCAGACACCCACACTAATTGATCTCACCAGACTTCAAATCATCCAGAATACCTGACCCCACCAGGCTTCCAGACATCCACAATAATTGACCCCACCAGACTTCCAGACATTTAGAATACCTGGCCCCACCAGACTTCCAGACATTTAGAATACCTGACCCCACCAGACTTCCAGACATCCACAATAATTGACCCCACCAGACTTCCAGACATTTAGAATACCTGACCCCACCAGACTTCCAGACATCCACAATAATTGACCCCACCAGACTTCCGGACATTTAAAATACTTGGTCCCACCAGACATCCACAATAATTTACCCCACCAGACTTCCAGACATTTAAAATACCTGACCCCACCAGATTTCTAGACATTTAGAATACCTGACCCCACCAGACTTCCAGAAATCCACAATAATTGACCCCACCAGACTTCCGGACATTTAAAATACCTGGCCCCACCAGACTTCCAGACATACACAATAATTGACCCCACCAGACTTCCAGACATCCACAATAATTGACCCCACCAGACTTCCAGACATTTAGAATACCTGCCTCACCAGACCTCCAGACATTAGAATACCTGACGCCACCAGACTTCCAGACATCCCCAATAATTGACCCCACCAGACTTCCAGACATGTAGAATACCTGGCCCCACCAAACCTCCAGACAAACACAATAATTGACTCCACCAGACTTCAAACCATTCAGAATACCTGATCCCACCAGACTTCCAGAGATCCACAAAAATTGGCTCCACCAGATTTCAAGCCATCCAGAATAACTGACCCCCACCAGACTTCCAGACATGTAGAATACCTGACCCCACCAGACTTCCAGAGATGTAGAATACTTGACCTTCACCAAGACTTCCAGACATCCACACTAATTGACTCCACCAGACTTCAAACCATTCAGAATACCTGACCCCACCAGACTTCCATAGATCCACAAAAATTGGCTCCACCAGATTTCAAGCCATCCAGAATAACTGACCCCCACCAGACTTCCAGACATGTAGAATACCTGATCCCACCAGACTTCCAGAGATGTAGAATACCTGACCTTCACCAAGACTTCCAGACATCCACACTAATTGACCCGATCAGACTTCAAGCTATCCAGAATACCTGACCCCATCAGACTTCTAGACATTTATAATACCTGAAGCTGCTCAAGATTTCAGTCATCCAGAATACCTGACCCTCCTGCAAGTCTTTCAGACATTCCCAATAGTACCCCCCCCCCCCCCCGAATTCCAGCCATCCAGAATACCTGACCTTACCAGACTTCCAACCATCCAGAATACCTGACCCCGCTCAGGCTTTCAGAAATCCAGAATATCTGACCCCGCTCAGGCTTCCAGTCATCGAGAATAACTGAACCCGCTCAGGCTACCATCCATCCAGAATAACTGATCCTGCTCAGGCTTCCAACTAGTCAGAATAATTGACCCTCTCGAAAATAACTGACCCTACCAGACTTACAGACATCCAGAATACCTGACCCCGCTCAGACTTCCATCCATTCAGAATAACTGACCATACTCGGGCTTCCAGACAGTCAGAGGACCTGCCTGCGCTCAAACTCTTAGTCTGCAAGAAACGTTGAGTCCATACACCACTATATCCAACCGTGGCGAAATAAATCAACACCCAAAATCCATATTAATTTTTGCCTTCCTTTCGAGAGTCGTGATCCCGCCATCAGCCATGTTTCCTCAGCCCGGTTTGCCTCCATTAATCTTGCCTGCCCAGCGATCTCGGGAGGCTTCGACCTCGCAACGGACTTTCCCTGCTTCGCTCATTCCTTAACCTTATTTCTACTTCATGTTTGCTATATTTTAAATATAGGCTTAGCTCAATGTAGCCCTATTGTGTAGGCCCAAAGAGAATAGATTAAAGGTTTTCAAATATGTTCACCTTTATTTCGTGCAATGAGTATTCTTCTTTGAAATTCTAAGAGGATATTTTACGTGTCGAGTATAGTCCTCACTCTTAACCACCCAATGAACCTATCGCTCGAAGGTTTTTTAAAGAACGGAAAGGTAAGAGGGCTTGTATAATCTCAATATATCGATTATATCTCAAGAAATAACTGAATTTCAAATATTTTCAAATCTCAAGAAGGAAATTAACAGTTTACACACACAATTACCCCTTTTCTAATATAAAAGTATCTGGTTGCTAGCAGCGCAAAGTAGACACACATCTCACAAGATATATATTACAGCGCATAGACAAGTATAAGATAAAACACAAACATCAGAGTATAGCATCTTCCCCTCGGACACAAGCATAAGTAATCTATTATCAAAATGAATCGTATTCCCAATTTATCAGGTCGTCGAAGATAAAAAATATCAAATATTATTAATACTACATAAAAAGTGATAGGATAGATTGTTATATATTACATTCTTTGATGAAAAAGACATTGAGATCAATTATATTATTTTAATGATTGCATTGGTAGCCTTAGTTAAAAAATAAATTTAAGAATCGATATTATATATTTAACAAATTTCATTTATATATATGAAGTATATTGACACACATCAACAACTTTTTCCGATTCAGAAATATGCAATTCTATATCCTAATATAAAATTTAATCAAAATAAGTCAAATATTGAGGAAACGTATGCAACACAAACGTTTTATTTTATTTGAATAGATTCGACTCAAATGAATATTAACTGATGTAAAATTTCTTGCAAACTTTCATTTTAAAAATAGATAAAGTAAATATATGCATGACGATATTTGAAACAGATTAATAGATGTTGATAGCCACGCAACACATAACAGGGATATTAGAGAAATTGAATAAGTGATATAATATTATAAAATCTTATACACATGACGCTCATTGTTATGGATGCCATTATGCAAAATTGAGAATATCTACTAAGAAAGGGTAAATCATATCATGGAGTCCTTTCTCGACATTTAGATATTAAAAGATCTACAACTCATATCAGATACTTAAAAAAAAACCTTCGAAAACATGATATCTCTTTCTCTCTATTCAATTTGACTTATTTTCTAAAGAAATATTATAAACATCAATATAAAACATCATCAAGAGGAAACAAAAAAGATTTATCAATATTTAATTGAGATACGAATAGAATTTTGTGATGGACAAATCTATTTCGAAGTCCTCCATTCTTCCAGAATCCGCCACAGTTGTTCAAACACAAACCGTGACCTGATACTTTTACAGGGGATTCTTCTATTTAGGTTACTACCTATTCACAGTTTGATATGCAAATTTTTGACAATGTTGCTTATATAGCATGTTGCTTCTATGTCGTCTATAAATAAGCAGTGAGGTTGTCGTAATTGGTTTCTGGTGTGGGGAAGACGGGAGGGTCCTCGGCTATAATTACATTGTATTTCATCACGGCAAAAGAGATGGAGTCTGAGGACGGAAGAAAAAACCTGTCCCTTCCATTCTCTAACAAATTGATTTCCATTCAGTCTTCCTGCCGTCTTAATTCTCCCAAGGTTTTTGTGGCATTCCATCTTGCAAATGAAGCTGAATTGATATCGTCCATAATGACATTTCTTGTGGTGTCGTCTTCAACACGGAAGGCAGAATAAAAATTGGATCCTTATTAAAAATGCAGGTTTTGAAAGTTGTCGCCGAATCATATTCATTATGTTCCATTTAAATCTTAAAGCTGAGTGTATCTCTTCCTTGATGCTTTGACATGACAGCATATTCTCCTGGATGTTGTTGTAAAACCTGAAATTATCTGACACTTTGCTCTCCTGGTTGTTATGGGCTGAAATTATCTGACAGTATATTTTCTCCTGATGTTATAATCTAAACCTATCTGATAGTATGTTCTCCTGGATATTATGGCTTGAACATATCTGTCAATATTTTCTCCTGAATGTTGTGACCTGAACATATTTGACAATATATTCCTCTTGGAAATTGTGTCCTGCACCTCACCTCAGATTTCCTTGTTGTTGCAAACCCGCTCTCACTTAGAAGTATGTTAAAACACGCAGTTGTTATAGTCACTCTCTTGAGGGAGGGTTATTATGAATTTTGTGGCCTGCACAACCAACGCCTTATATTATGTGAAAAAAAAAAGTACAAATGTGATAATGTACTGGGATAAGGTGCATAAATTAAAAAAAACGAAAAAGGCATCTTCTTATCGTGCAACTTGGCTTGCGCCAATCCATCAGCAAATTTCAGTTGCACGATAAGAAGGTGCCTTTTTATTTTTCATACATTATATTATGTTTAATCAAAAAGGCATATATTGGATCAAAAATTAAACAAAAAAATAAAAAATTATATAATGTTTATTGAGATTACGACCTAAAATCATCTCATGAATATATTATAATTTAGAATAATCCCAAAGGGACATTAATCTCACGAGGTTATAAAGATCTTGTCAAAAAGTGAGAAGAGTAAGTGAGGGGCATTATTAATCTGTATATTTGAGACAGCACAATACTCCGTTGTAGACGTCGAAGGTTCTAGTTTCTTTCTTAAGTTTAGAAGAATGGATCAATATTTTCTCACCAAATACATATATGATGGCTTGATTTCTGGCATTTTAACTTTTAGTGCATGAAGATTCTCCCGATTAAATAGCTAGAAAATCATGCCCTATGCTCAACGCAATTAGCTACGAGTATAAATATTTTGTTCTTCTAATACGCAAAGAGGTTATTCCACAGAGTGAATAATACTTTGAAAAACTTCATCTCTACACATTTATAATTAAGTTACTCTCTAAGGACTTCTTAAAATAAGAATATGTATGTAAGGCAATATATAAAGATATATTTAAAGTTCTCATATGAAAGAGAGAAAATGAAATCCATTGTTGGTATCTCTACCGACAGAGAAAAAAAAAACTATTGTGAACTCGATTCCATATTTGTTTGGAAAATATTTTAATGAAATGAATAATAATTCAAGAAATTGAGCTGCTCAATATATTTCAAATTTAACTGATATAAACATTAATGGCTATCGTTCAAATGGAAACGTTGGGTAGTGCCAAGGATAATTAAAACATAGAATATTATATCCTCGCATGATTTGAAGAAACATTCGTTGTATACAAATCTAACACATGGAAATAATTCTATGCATTCAGCGCTATAAGGAACATCATTGAATTTAACACTTAAATATATGGAAGATTCATTGACTTCAGCACTTGAGAATTTAAAGAATATTTATTTAATCTTACTCTCTCTCTCTTGAATATAATTTGAAAATGTTCACTGCATTCAACCCTTGAATATGAAAACATTCGTTGATTATGGAGATTAAATATAATAAGGATTTATTACTTCCAACGCTTGAATATAATGGGTATATGTTGCATGTGCCAGCTTGAGTATACGAATGAAAGTGTTTGGTATAGTTGACGTTCGAATATAAGAAAGAAAACCTTCGTTGAATCAGACGCTCGTAGAGAAAGATAGTATGTTTGCGTTCAACGCTCGAATATATTGAAGAAATTTATATTCGTTACATCAAAAGCTCGAATATAGAAAAGAAAAAATTCTGAATTGAAGCTCTAGAATATAAGAAAACATTATTGCATCGACTCTCGAATATGAAAAGAAAGCAATCACTATATCTGAAGCTCGAATATAAAAAAGCACGTATTGCATTCGAAGATCAAATATTATAAAGAAAACACGTTTTTCATTAAATCTCCAATAAAAGAAAGAAACCATATTTGCATCAACGCTTGAATATAAAAAGAAAACAATATTTATATCCAACGATCGAATAAAAGAGATATAATATATTTTACACTAACGCTCGAATATAAGATAGAAATAATTAATCACATAAGAAACTTGAATATATGAATCAAACATTCGTTAAATCATACGCTCAAAAAAATATAAAGAATAATGAAATTATTCGACGCAAAGGACGTTCAAATACAAGAAAACATTCATAACATCTGATTCTAAAATATAAGAAAACACATTCTTACTTTCAATGCTAGAACGCAAGAAAAAAACGTTTGTGTGGCATCCGTCCCTAAAATATAAAAAGAAAACATCCACAACATCCAATCCTAGAATATATTAGAAAGTGAGATTTCTTTCACCGGAGCTCAAATATAAAAAAAGATGCCGTAATATCCGACGCTCGAAAGCATTTTTGCATTCAACGCTCTAATATAAAAACATTCCTCTTAAATAAGGCACTCGAATATTAGAAGGAAATAATTTTTCGCAAAAAGGACGCTCGAATATAAGGAATAAAACATTAATTATACACCAGACGCTCAAATATAAGAAAGAAAATATTCTTGCATTGCATTCGAATATAAAGAAAGAAAACATTTGTTACATTCGAAGCTCGAATTTATAAAAAACATTCATTGCCTGCAATTCTCGAATAAAAGGATGGAAGTATTCTTGAATTCGATCCTCGAATATAAGAAAGAAAAACTTTGTTGCATCTGAGAAAGAGAGAGAGAGATGCTCTTGAATATTAATTTGAAAGAAAATATTCTCATTACATCCAACCTTCGAACATTCATTGCATCGGACGCTCTAATATAAAAAGAAACTATTTTCTGCATCCGCGACGCTCGAATATAAAAAAAGGAAACATTCAATTTATCCAACGGTCGAATATTAGAAAGAAAACGTTCTTTACATTCGACGGTCGAATATAAGAAAACATTCATTGCATCCGACGGTCAAATATAAGAAAGAAAACATTCATAGAGCATCCGACGGTCGAATATAAGAAGGAAAACATTCATTGCATCCGACGGTCGAATATAAGAAAGAAAACATCCATTGCATCCGACGGTCAAATATAAGAAAGAAAACATTCATTGTATCTGACAGTCGAATATAAGAAAGAAAACATCCATTGTATCCGACGGTCAAATATAAGAAAGAAAACATTCATTGCATCCAACGGTCGAATATAAGAAAGAAAATATTCGTTACATCCGACGGTCGAATATAAGAAAGAAAATATTCGTTACATCCGACGGTCGAATATAAGAAAGAAATTATTCATTGCATCCGACGGTCGAATATAAGAAAGAAAATATTCATTGCATCCGACGGTCGTATATAAGAAAGAAATTATTTATTGCATCCGACGGTCGAATATAAGAAAGAAATTATTCTTTGCATCCGACGGTCGAATATAAGAAAGAAAACATTCATGGCATCCGACGGTCGAATATAAGAAAGAAAACATTCATGTCATCCGACGGTCGAATATAAGAAAGAAAATATTCGTTGCATCCGACGGTCGTATATAAGAAAGAAATTATTTATTGCATCCGACGGTCGAATATAAGAAAGAAATTATTCTTTGCATCCGACGGTCGAATATAAGAAAGAAAATATTCGTTGCATCCGACGGTCGAATATAAGAAAGAAATTATTCGTTGCATCCCACGGTCGAATATAAGAAAGAAATTATTCATTGCATCCGACGGTCGAATATAAGAAAGAAAATATTCGTTGCATCCGACGGTCGTATATAAGAAAGAAATTATTTATTGCATCCGATGGTCGAATATAAGAAAGAAATTATTCTCTGCATCCGACGGTCGAATATAAGAAAGAAAATATTCGTTACATCCGATGGTCGTATATAAGAAAGAAATTATTCATTGCATCCGACGGTCGAATATAAGAAAGAAATTATTTGTTGCATCCGACGGTCGAATATAAGAAAGAAATTATTCTTTGCATCCGACGGTCGAATATAAGAAAGAAATTATTCATTGCATCCGACGGTTAAATATAAGAAAACATTCATTGCATCCGACGGTCGAATATAAGAAAACATTCATTGCATCCGACGGTCGAATGTAAGAAAGAAATTATTAATTGCATCCGACGGTCGAATATAAGAAAGAAATTATTAATTGCATCCGACGGTCGAATATAAGAAAGAAATTATTAATTGCATCCGACGGTCGAATATGAGAAAGAAATTATTCATTGCATCCGACGATCGAATATAAGAAAGAAATCATTCATTACATCTGACGGTCGAATATAAGAAAGAAATTATTAATTGCATCCGACGGTCGAATATAAGAAATAAATTATTAATTGCATCCGACGGTCGAATATGAGAAAGAAATTATTCATTGCATCCGACGGTCAAATATAAGAAAACATTCATTGCATCCGACGATCGAATATAAGAAAGAAATCATTCATTACATCCGACGGTCGAATATAAGAAAGAAAACATCCATTGTATCCAATGCTTAAAAATGAAAAAGAAAACATTTAATGATCAATGTCTAGTATAATAAAGAAAACATTCATTGCATCCAACGTTCGAATATAAGAAAGAAATTATTCATTGCATCCGACAGTCGAATATAAGAAGTGAATTATTCTTTGCATCCGACGTTCGAATATAAAAAGAAAACATTCATTGCATCCGACGGTCGAATATAAAAAGAAAACATTCATTGCATCCGACGGTCAAATATAAGAAAGAAAACATCCATTTTATCCAATGCTTAAAAATGAAAAAGAAAACATTTGATGATCAATGTCTAATATAAGAAAGAAAATATTCATTGCATCCGACGCTCGAATATCAGAAAAGACATTTGCTTTCTGACGTCCGAATATATAATAAGACGATGGTAATCCTTCTAGTCGTTAATGAAAGAAAAATCACGAGACGAGAAGAAGAGTTTCTTTTATTTATAAACGGTTGTATAAGCTTTCGGGCAAGACGCTCTTCTACGGGTAGAATACGAGGTGTGTTCAAAAGGTATCGCGACTTATGAATTTTCGCGGGTTACGTATATTGGAATTTCGATCTTTTTGTGGCTTTATGTTGGTACTCATGTCTCTCACTTATGCCGACAAGCTCGGCCATTTTGAATGTTCACTTAATTGTTGACAGCTGCTTTGCTTGCAGGTTTTTTGGATCGTCTTCGATTTTTACCTATTAAAAAAATGAATCAAAGAACCTGTATCAAATTTTGTGTGAAAAACGAAATTAAGTGCGCGGATGCATTCCGAATGTTTACTGTGGCACACGGAGAAGCTACCTTGGACCGAAGCAACGTTTATCGGTGGTACAAAATGTTCTCAGAAGGCCGAGAAGGTGTGAACGACGAAGTGCGTGCCGGACGCCCGAGCACTTCAACAACAGACGAAAAAATTAATGAAGTGGAGAAAATGATATTGGCCAATCGTCGAATCACCGTTAGAGAAGTTGCTGAGGACCTAAACATATCGATTGGCTCGTGCCATTCGGTTTTTATCAATGATTTGGGCATGAGACGGGTCGCCGCGAAATTCGTACCAAAATTGCTCAATTGCGACCAAAAACAGCATCGCATGAACATTGCTAATGAGATGTTGCCCTCTGTCCGCGACGACCCAAATTTGCTCCAGAGGGTCATAACTGGTGACGAAGCGTGGGTTTATGGTTATGACGTGGAAACCAAAGCTCAATCATCTCAATGGAAGCTGCCGCACGAACCAAGACCGAAAAAAGCGCGCCAAGTTCGGTCGAATGTGAAAGTTTTGCTGACAGTTTTCTTCGATTGCAGGGGCGTGGTGCATCATGAGTTCTTGCCACAGGGTAGAACGGTCAATAAGGAATATTACCTGCAGGTTATGCGCAATTTGCGCGAAGCAATCCGCCAGAAACGCCCGGATTTGTGGAAGAACAAAAATTGGCTTTTGCACCACGATAACGCCCCTGCTCACACATCGTTGCTTGCGCGCGACCTTTTGGCCAAAAACAACACACTAATGATGCCGCAGCCACCGTATTCCCCAGATCTGGCCCCCTGTGACTTTTTCTTGTTCCCTAAACTGAAGAGGCCCATGAAAGGACGACGTTACGCTACGCTTGACGAGATAAAGACGGCATCGAAGGAGGAGCTGAAAAAGATTTTTAAAAATGATTTTTTGAAGTGCTTCGAAGATTGGAAAAAACCGTTTACACAAGTGTATAATATCTCATGGGGATTACTTTGAAGGGGACAAAATAGGTATTCATGAATAAATAAATAATTTTTGAAAAAACACAAAAGTCGCGATACCTTTTGAACACACCTGGTACAAGTGAATATAATACAATACAACTTGTATAAAGAATATTGTACCCCGTAGAAGGGCGTCTTGCTAAAAACCTTGTACAAACATTTATAAATAAAATAAATTATTCTACTCGTCTTGTGTTTCTTCTCTTCTAACTAATACATATAATAAAGAGAAAACGTTATTGCATCGATCGCTCAAATATAAGAAAGAAATTATTCATTGCTTCCGACGGTCGAATATAAGAAGGAAATTATTCATTGCATCCGGCGCTCGAATATAAGAAAGAAATTATTCATTGCATCCGACGGTCGAATATAAGAAAAAAATTATTCATTGCATCCGACGGTCGAATATAAGAAAGAAATTATTCATTGCATCCGACGGTCGAATATAAGAAAGAAAATATTCGTTACATCCGACGGTCGAATATAAGAAAGAAAACATTCATTGCATCCGACGGTCGAATATAAGAAAGAAATTATTCATTGCATCCGACGGTCGAATATAAGAAAGAAAATATTCATTGCATCCGATGGACGAATAAAGGAAAAGAAATTATTCATTGCATCCGACGGTCGAATTTAAGAAAGAAATATTCGTTACATCCGACGGTCGAATATAAGAAGTAAATTATTCATTGCATCTGACGGTCGAATATAAGAAAGAAAATATTCGTTACATCCGACGGTCGAATATAAGAAAGAAAACATTCATTGCATCTGACAGTCAAATATAAGAAAACATTCATTGCATCCGACGGTCGAATATAAGAAAACATTCATTGCATCCGACGGTCGAATATAAGAAAGAAATTATTCATTGCATCCGACGGTCGAATATAAGAAAGAAATTATTAATTGCATCCGACGGTCGAATATAAGAAAGAAATTATTCATTGAATCCGACGGTCGAATATAAGAAAGAAATTATTCATTGCATCCGACGGTCGAATATAAGAAAGAAATTATTCATTGCATCCGACGGTCGAATATAAGAAAGAAATTATTAATTGCATTCGACGGTCGAATATAAGAAAGAAAACATCCATTGTATCCAATGCTTAAAAATGAAAAAGAAAACATTTAATGATCAATGTCTGATATAAGAAAGAAAACATTCATTGCATCCGACGTTCGAATATAAGAAAGAAATTATTCATTGCATCCGACGGTCGAATATAAGAAAGAAATTATTCGTTACATCCGACGGTCGAATATAAAAAAAACATCCATTGCATCCGACGGTCGAATATAAAAAGAAAACATCCATTGCATCCGACGGTCGAATATAAGAAAAAAAAACATTCATTGTATCCAATGCTTGAAAATGAAAAAGAAAACATTTAATGATTCATGTCTAATATAAGAAAGAAAACATTCATTGCATCCGACGCTCGAATATAAGAAAGAAAACATTCATTGCATCCGACGGTCGAATATAAGAAAGAAAACATTCATTGCATCCGACGGTCGAATATAAGAAAGAAAACATTCATTGCATCCGACGGTCGAATATAAGAAAGAAAATACTCATTACATTCGACGGTCGAATATAAGAAAACATTCATATCATCCGACGCTCGAATATAAGAAAGAAAACATTCATTGCATCCGACGGTCAAATATAAGAAAGAAAACATTCAATGCATCCGACGGTCGAATATAAGAAAGAAAACATTCATTGCATCCGACGGTCGAATATAAGAAAGAAAACATTCATTGCATCCGACGGTCTAATATAAGAATGAAAATACTCATTACATTCGACGGTCGAATATAAGAAAACATTCATTGCATCCGACGGTCGAATATAAGAAAGAAAACATTCATTGCATCCGACCCTCGAATATAAGAAAGAAAACATTCATTGCATCCGACGGTCGAATATAAGAAAGAAAATACTCTTTACATTCGACGGTCGAATATAAGAAAACATTCATATCATCCGACGCTCGAATATAAGAAAGAAAACATTCATTGCATCCGACGGTCAAATATAAGAAAGAAAACATTCATTGCATCCGACGGTCGAATATAAGAAAGAAAACATTCATTGCATCCGACGGTCGAATATAAGAAAGAAAACATTCATTGCATCCGACGGTCGAATATAAGAAAGAAAACATTCATTGCAGCCGACGGTCGAATATAAGAAAGAAAATGCTCATTACATTCGACGGTCGAATATAAGAAAACATTCATTGCATCCGACGGTCGAATATAAGAAAGAAAACATTCATTGCATCCGACGGTCGAATATAAGAAAGAAAACATTCATTGCATCCGACGGTCGAATATAAGAAAGAAAACATTCATTGCATCCGACGGTCGAATATAAGAAAGAAAACATTCATTGCATCCGACGGTCGAATATAAGAAAGAAAACATTCATTGCATCCGACAGTCGAATATATAATAAGACGATGGTAATCCTTCTAGTCGTTAATGAAAGAAAAATCACGTGACGAGAAGGAGAGTTTCTTTTATTTATAAACGGTTGTATAAGCTTTCGGGCAAGAGGCTCTTTTACGGGTAGAATACAAGTGAATATAATACAATACAACTTGTATAAAGAATATTGTACCCATTGAAGGGCTTCTTGCTAAAAACCTTGTACAAACGTTTATAAATAAAAGAAATTATTCTACTCGTCTTGTGTTTTTCTCTTTTAACTAATACATACATTAAAGAGAAAACGTTATTGAATCGGACGCTCGAATATAAAAAGGAAAACCATCGTTGCATCCGACCATTGAATATATAAGAAAGAAAACATTCTTCACATCTGACGCTTGAATATGAAAAAAAAAAAAACATTCAATACATTTTAAGCTCGAATATAAGAAAGGAGGGATTGGTTGCACCTGGCATTTGAATATGAGAAAGAAAACTTTCCCTGCATCCTACGCTCGATTAAAGAAAGAAAATATTCGTTTCATCCGACGCTCAATTATTATAACAAACGTCTGTTGCATTCGGCGGTAAACACATACATCGTATTCGACGCTGGAGTATAAAATAAACGTACAATGCATTTGGTACAAGACATTTTAATATTTAATTTTCATTCAAAAAAAGATTGAATGTGTGTTCAAGTCCTCAACGCATTCAAAGCAATATAACGCTTAAACCTTTAACATTGGCACGTGTTTATATGAAATATACTTAGCGTTTAATGTCGGCATATGTACGAGATGTGTTAAAAAAGTATCGCGACTTTTGAATTTTCGCAGGTTACGTATATTGGAATTTCGATCTTTTTGTGGCTTTAAGTTGGTACTCATGTCTCTCACTTATGCCGACAAGTTCGGCCATTTTGAATGTTCACTTTATTGTTGACAGCTGCTTTGCTTGCAGGTGTTTTGGATCGTCTTCGATTTTTACCTATTAAAAAAAAATGGATCAAAGAACCTGTACCAAATTTTGTGTGAAAAACAAAATTAAGTGCGCGGATGCATTCCGAATGTTGACTGTGGCATACGGAGAAGCTACCTTGGACCGAAGCAACGTTTATCGGTGGTACAAAATGTTCTCAGAAGGCCGAGAAGATGTGAACGACGAAGAGCGTGCCGGACGCCCGAGCACTTCAACAACAGACGAAAAAATTAATGAAGTGGAGAAAATGATATTGGCCAATCGTCGAATCACCGTTAGAGAAGTTGCTGAGGACCTAAACATATCGATTGGCTCGTGCCATTCAATTTTTATCAATGATTTGGGCATGAGACAGGTCGCCGCGAAATTTGTACCAAAATTGCTCAATTGCGACCAAAAACAGCATCGCATGAACATTGCTAATGAGATGTTGGACTCTGTCCGCGACGACCCAAATTTGCTCCAGAGGGTCATAACTGGTGACGAAGCGTGGGTTTATGGTTATGACGTGGAAACCAAAGCTCAATCATCTCAATGGAAGCTGCCGCATGAACCAAGACCGAAAAAAGCGCGCCAAGTTCGGTCGAATGTGAAAGTTTTGATGACAGTTTTCTTCGATTGCAAGGGCGTGGTGCATCATGAGTTCTTGCCACAGGGTAGAACGGTCAATAAGGAATATTAGCTGCAAGTTATGCGCAATTTACGCGAAGCAATCCGCCAGAAACGCCCGGATTTGTGGAAGAACAAAAATTGGCTTTTGCACCACGATAACGCCCCTGCTCACACATCGTTGCTTGTGCGCGACTTTTGGCCAA
>CP092864.1:52559309-52612310 GCA_030710605.1 Cordylochernes scorpioides
GGAGTTTCAGCGGCTTATTTGAATTTAATAAGTTTCCGTCTAATCTGACGAGCACAGCCAAGCACAAGATAAATACAGAAGACCATCCCCCGATTAAACGCCGTCCATATCGAGTGTCGCAGGTCGAACGTCAAACCATCAGAATGAGGTCGACAAAATGTTGAAAGGAGGTATAGTTCAGCTTTCCGAAAGTCCTTGGTCCTCTCCTGTGGTATTAGTGAAAAAGAAAAATGGTAGTTGGCGTTTCTGTGTCGATTACAGACACCTGAATAAAATCACAAAAAAGGATGTATATCCACTACCAAGGATTGACGATACACTCGATTGCTTAAGAGGGGCGAGTTATTATTCTTCCATGGACCTCCGTTCTGGTTACTGGCAGATTGAGGTGGATGAGGCAGATCGCGAGAAGACCGCCTTCATTACACCCGACGGATTGTACGAATTCAAAGTTATGCCTTTCGGGTTGTGTAACGCCCCAGCGACATTTGAAAGAATGATGGATACCTTGCTGAGGGGGTTGAAGTGGTCAATGTGCCTTTGCTATCTGGACGATATTATTGTGTTTTCACCCACCTTTGACGAACATCTTCGACGCCTTGAATTAGTTCTCAGGTGTCTCTCAAAGGCTGGACTTGTGTTAAATCCAGACAAGTGCTTGTTCGGAACAAAACGACTAAGCATTTTTGGGCATCTGGTGGATGGAGAGGGCGTGCACCCCGACCCGGGTAAAGTTGATGCTATGTCCAAATTCCCTACTCCCAAATCCCTCACTGATGTAAGAAGTTTCATTGGAATGTGCTCATATTATCGTCGTTTCATTAAGAATTTTGCTCAAAAAGCTGAACCACTACACAGGTTGTTGAGAAAGGACACCAGATTCGAATGGGGACCAGATCAACGGCAGGCCTATGAATCCTTGAAGTTGGCACTCGCGTCGGAACCCGTCTTGGCCCACTTTGACGAAAAGTATGCGACCGAACTGCACCGACGCCAGTGGGTTTGGAATTGGTGCGGTTTTGGTCCAGGTCCAGGGAGGAAGTGAAAAACCGATTGGATATGCATCAAGAACGCTGTCAACAGCTGAAAAAATTATTCAACAACGGAGCGGGAGTGTCTTGCCGCGATTTGGGCGATCGGCAAGTTCCGTCCATACCTATTTGGGCGCTCGTTTACAATTGTGACGGATCATCACTCACTCTGTTGGCTTTCGGGCCTGAAGGACCCGTCGGGAAGACTGGCCAGGTGGGCCTCAAGACTTCAGGAATACAATGTGAACGTGGTATATAAAAACGGCAGAAAACATCAAGATGCCGATTGTCTCTCACGCAATCCAATCGAAGCGAATAACCCAGGGGAATCCGGAGATGACATACCAACATTAGCTGCTTTAACTGATATCGTCGCGGAACAGCGGAAAGATCCGGTAATTGTGAGAATATCGGAGGAATGTTTGAAGAACGATCAAAACCGCTTCAAAATAATCAATGGAGCTCTTTACAAGCGGAATTTCGACCCAGTGGGGCAACCGTGGCTATTGGTGATCCCCAGGCATTTGCGCCCTGACGTCCTCAGAAGTCTCCACGATAATCCAACTGCCGGTCATTTAGGGTTGGTTAAAACCCACGATAGAATTAGGAGGAAGTATTTTTGGCCAGGTCTTCTGAGGAGCATAAGAAAATATGTCGGTCACTGTAGGGAGTGCCAGCGTCGCAAACATGCTCCCTTGCGACCGCCCGGTTGCTGCAACCGATACCACCCACCTCTGTTCCGTTCCAAAGAGTCGGAATTGATCTCCTCGGAAGATTCCCAATATCCCATTAGGAAATAAATGGATAATAGTTTGCACAGACTATCTGACGCGATACGCTATCACCCGAGCCTTACCATCGGCAGACGCTCAGCAAGTGGCCAAGTTCGTCCTGGAGGACGTAGTACTTAAACATGGAGCACCACGAGAAATAATTACTGACCGCGGTAGGGTTTTTCAGTCTAAACTATATCCGAGCTGACGGGACTTTGCTCTTCGGCTCAGAGATTTACCACGGCGTACCATCCTCAGACGAATGGTCTCACTGAGAGACTTAATAAAACCCTGGCCGACATGATGTCAATGTATGTGGACGTCGAACAAAAGGAATGGGACGTTATTCTTCCGTTCATCACGTTTGCTTACAATACGGCGAAGCAGGACACCACCGGATTCACCCCATTCAGCCTCATCCATGGACGAGAAGCTGAAACTACGTTGGATACATTGTTTCCTCTTTTAAAAGATGAAGATCAAGAGGACTATAATCGAGAGATAGTGACCCGAGCAGAGGAGACGCGACAATTGGCTCGGCTACATACACTGAGAGCGCAAGAGGGCAATAAACGACTCTACGACGCCAAACATCGAGAAGTGAGCTATCAGCCAGGCGATAAAGTATGGATATTTATACCCGTTCGGAAAATAGGGATATCCGAAAAATTAATAAAACGATATTTCGGCCCTTATAGGGTGACGAGACGCATTTCGGATGTGACGTACGAAGTCGAAAGTCTAGACACCACTAACCGCCGTCGTAAGCCAAAGGAAATTGTGCACGTAGTGAGAATGAAGAACTACCGTGACCCGGACGAACAACTGGACCTACCCGAGGATGAGCCTGCCGTCTGACAGCGAGGACGCTGTCCTTTTGGAGAGGAGGGCATTGTAGCGTTATTTGTTGTATTGTTTACATAAATAGGTTTTTAACAGTGACCCGTGAGCATCCGCCTCGAGCCGCGCTCCTCACTACTAACAAGATATCCGTGTTTTCTTTTTGATTTGAAAAATCTGTTCGTTGGCAGCAATAAACGTTCATCGTTCAATTTATCTTCGCCTGTTGTTTGTAATTCTTACCGCGACAATATATATACGGTGGTTCACATTAGACATATATATAATTAACAAGAAAAACTCTTATGCAATCCAAGCATTACGTATTTAATTATGTTTGTAGTTAAACAATCTCGAGAAATGTTGTCTTTTATCTTCTGTACGCTCCAGGAATCTAAGTTTACATCAAGAGTTGAGAGTAGTTCATTTTATAAAAAGTGCCAGGTGGTCAGGCTGTCTCGCACTCTCGAATATTTTATCGAAGATATTCCTTTTACAAACCCTTCGTTGATTTATTCGATCACACACAGGCGAAAGAGGCGAATTTAGGGTCAAAAACGATTCTTTAGTGCCTTCGTTATTTCGAGGAGCGTGCTATCTGTGCCGAAATATTGAAAACAATGATATAATAATAAATGTGCCTCATAAAACTAATTTATATTCTATATAATTAGTTTTTTCAGGATATGTTTTATGGAATTTACTCTTGGTTGAAATCTCTTTTATGTTAAAATTACAATCGATGATAATTCTAATATTCATTTGCGCAAGTATATGTACTCTAGTCCATTAATATTCATAATCAGGATTATTTGGCGCAAGTATATGTACTCTAGTTCACTACTATTCCTTATTAAGGATTAATTAAAGAAGGAGGCATAACATGAAATCTATTTAAAAGTTTTATCGTTGATATTTCAGGAAATATAGCTACATAAACCATTAATTTATTTATTTCTCGACGTTTCAGTCACTCGCTGTCACTCTAAGGAGGGGAATGAAAATTTGAATACTAGTTCTACTTATATTCGTACAAATTTTCTAAAATATAAATTATTATTTTAGTCATATAAATCAAAAGGCTCAATAGTTATAGCTGAAATATTGTCTACTTAAAAAAAAATAATTTTATACAACCTCGCACGAGCAACTCAACTAATGAGCAGCAAGCTACTCAAGTAATAACTTCTGAAAACAAAAACAAAAAAGAGACTCGTTTAGATAATATCTTCAATTTAGCATAAAATATATTCGAAAACTATTTTTGACATTTTATTGAGAAAGTATTAGAAGTATGCAAACACAAAATTGATGCAGCAGTTGCCCTGGAGTGTGTCTGGAATAACTCCGAGTGTCGACCCCGGGAGAATATCAAGTACCGCAGGTCTGTCTGCACCTGAGGTTCCTGCCCGGCCGGGAGGAGCTGCTTCTGGAGCTTACAACATCATCATAACTGTCGTAGTCTTTTATTGACTGTTTATAACCTAATGTATTGAGCTGGCTTCTGGAGCTTACAAAATCATCGTAACTGTTGTAACTGGCTTCTGGAGCTAACAAAATCATTGTACCTGTCGTAGTCTTTTACTGACTGTTTATAATCTAATGTATTGAGCTGGCTTCTGGAGCTTACAATATCATTGTACCTGTCGTAGTCTTTTACTGACTGTTTATAATCTAATGTATTGAGCTGGCTTCTGGAGCTTACAACATCATCGTACTTGTCGTAGTCTTTTACTGACTGTTTATAATCTAATGTATTGAACTGGCTTCTGGAGCTTACAACATCATCGTACTTGTCGTAGTCTTTTACTGACTGTTTATAATCTAATTATTGAACTGGCTTCTGGAGCTTACAACATCATTGTACCTGTCGTGGTCTTTTACTGACTGTTTATAATCTAATGTATTGAGCTGGCTTCTGGAGCTTACAGCATCATCATACTTGTCGTAGTCTTTTACTGACTGTTTATAATCTAATGTATTGAGCTGGCTTCTGGAGCTTACAACATCATTGTACCTGTCGTGGTCTTTTACTGACTGTTTATAATCTAATGTATTGAGCTGGCTTCTGGAGCTTACAACATCATTGTACCTGTCGTAGTCTTTTACTGACTGTTTATAATCTAATGTATTGAACTGGCTTCTGGAGTTTACAACATCATCATCATACCAGTCGTAGTATTTCTTTGACTAGCTGGTTTATAATGTAATGTATTAAACTGGCTTCTGAAGTTAAGACCTTTTTGGAACTGTTAGATAATATTTTCTATTCCAACTGAATTATTTAAATTTACGAGATTAAAAAAGTGCAATAACGTTGCATTTTATTGAAAGCTAACCAATAATTTTTCATAAATAAAACGCACGTACCGTTAATACACTTTAGGATGAGAAGTCCGATCTACGCGGAAGGCTGCCCGACTTCAGGGCAATATGTGACATCAAAACAAACGACTCTCAGGTGAATTTGTCTGATTTAAATAAATTTTAACTTTCATTTTTTTTGGTTTGCTTTATATTTTGTTTATATTTCTTTCTTACTGTTGTGACTAGAAGTTAATAAAGCCCTTTCATCGCCTCTCTTTATCTTTCTCTTTATGAATAGTATAATAATTCTTTTTTTCTTTTTCTCCTGAAAATGTGTTGGGATTTAATGTCTTAATTGATAAGGAAATTGTTGTCATTTCATAACTACCATTTGAAGAATTTTTTTTTCGAAAGTTGAGGAAATTGCTGAAATAGCCCGGCAATCTGTGAAAGTTGAATCCGCCCGAGTACTATTTGCTATAAAATCAAAGTCTTTTGAGAATGTGGAATGGTTGGAACTTTCAGGATCCCGAAAGTTTGATGGCGGAAACTGCTAGAGTCTCAGGTCTTGACTGCTTAAAACTGCTAGGCAGAGTTGAATGATTGGTTAACTTCTATAGAGTCCTTAGAGAGGGTTGAAATAATGTCTAGAGGCAGGTATCTGTGAAGATCTGATAGAATCCTGATAAAACTACAGAAAACTTCCAAAGTCCTTAGAAAGCTACTGTGATCTGCTAGATAGTCCTGAAGGCAACTAATTTAAATCTGCTAAATATTCCTAATAAAACCACTGAAAACTCTTAGAAACTCTGAAAGAATATTTAAGACCGTAAGAGTCTCATGAGCGATGTGCAACTAATGCAGGTTACATTTTCCTAAGGCCTATACATACAAATGGTACTTGAAAGAGCCAAGATAATGATCACATAAAAAAGGTTACATTTTAGTTCAAACGTTGGGTAACGAAGCGCTAACTTAATTGTCGGCAAACACGCGAGAGCGCTAACCAATCAGCGGGTCGTGAGAAGTCAATTGTTGGGAGTGAGGTGACTTAAGAGGGTTCATAAATATTGTCCTGCAAGGTGATCAACATATCGGCTGTGTATTAAATGATCTTTGCCGCGGGAGCTAATAAATCTTTCTAATTAAATATCATCTGAATAAAGGTGGAAGAGAGACGTTCAACAGGTCTCTTTACATTGAAGTTATCTTTTATTGTAGCTTTTTGTTGAGAAACTCTCTCTCTTAATATATATAAAATCATTTCAAATATCTATCAAAACATTTGTCATCTAGTACTGAGCTATCTAAATATCTCTTCGAGCTTTCTGAAAGTAATTTATTGACAATTGCATCAGTGGTAGAGCGAGATAAAACAGATCATGCTTAAAGTGATGGTTTAAGACCTTAGAATGAAACTAAATAAAATTTGAAAATAAGGAATAAAAGAATGAAAAGGAAATTTATACAACTGTATAGGGTTGGGAGTTTCCCCAAAATGATGAAAGGTTGTCTTCCATACAATGAGTGAGTCTTGCACGTGCCTTCTTATTTGTAGGATTTGTTTCATTGCTGGATGTGTTTCCTTGGCCGATGATTATCTAGACCTAGCCTGAAGACCCAAGTCCTACAGGTCGAGTGGTCACTGAAGAGGAAGCAGATAATTTGGATGAAGTGAACCTTAGAAAAATGGATTTAGATAGTAAATATATGAGGATATAACTATAGAATCGAGGGACGTTGACCACCATAACATCTGAGTGACCCAACACGAAGAGAAGTGTTAAAGATGGTACTGAGGCCTTCTAGTCTCAGCAGAAAGTTTGCGGACTTTATTGCCAAGTAGAAACCCAAAACACTAAGAAAAAATACGCTTTTCTCTTAGCTTAATTTTAGTGCGCATAACCTATTAAGAGGTATAATTTCTTTCACACACAAATAGTCTTCTACGCATTATTGATTTAAAATAATTTTATTATTTTTATCAATCAAGGATACATAAGGAAATGGTAGTCCGTGATTTCCTCGAGAGTGAGGATACAGAAGTGGACAGCCAGGACCTGAATCCAATAAAAAATGTCTGGGATGTCTTAGAGAGATACATTGATGATTGTCATCTCCTGGAACTAATATCTGCTCATCTGGAGGAGAGGAATTTATTGTCTCAAGACCTCCTCCCAAGTCTGTTAATCAGCATGAAAACTCCTTGTAAGAGAGGTACAGCTGTTAGTGGTGAACATACTCTCTGTTTATCTCTGTTTCTTGGATATCCTTCACTTCATTTTTGAGTATATATCTTTAATTGTTAAATTAAATTGAAAAACGAATTGAAAATATTAAAAATAAAAATATTTAAATAATTAATACGAGTTACGAATATCAAAATTGTGTGTGTGAACAAAATTGTTTTAAAAATACTCATTTAATGTTTTATTTGCTTGATTTTTGACACCAGTATACTTTTAGAGATTGTGAACGACACAAATTGTTTATTACCACTATTAATATAAATGTGGATACTATTAAAATTGTTGCACCGTCCTGGGCTATTGGCTTCATGTCAGTATTCTATGGTTCCATTTCAGGATTATAAGTCAGACCAGAAAAAGTAATCATAAAACAAATGTATTTTAACAAGGAAAGTATTTACCAGTTTTACCAGATAGATCAATCCCACTGAGATATATCTATAAACTATTTACAAATAAAATGCTGACATCAGAATGATGACGTGGCATTTGATTTACAGAGTAAGTCAAAACAGAATATTTATTCTGTGACAATCTACTTATATATTTGCCTTATTCTGTCTGTTTGTTTGTCTGAAGCTCACGGATAGAATGCGCGCCCATTGGCTGCCAGCAAACACGTGACCTCCCTGCCCGCCCCCCTCTAGACAACCCTGTTATCAGCTGTGTGTACATACACCTGTCTATAGCGGCCATTCTAGACAACCTGTTATCAGCAGTGTGTTACATCCACCTGTCTATACAGACCACCCTGTCTATAGCGACCACTCTAGACAACCCTGTTATCAGCTGTGTGATACATACACCTGTCTATAGCGGCCACTCTAGACAACCCTGTTATCAGCTGTGTGATACATCCACCTGTCTATACAGACCACCTGTATATAGCGGCCATTCTAGAAACCCTGTTATCAGCTGTGTGATACATACACCTGTCTATAGCGGCCACTCTAGACAACCCTGTTATCATGCTGTGTGATACATCCACCTGTCTATACAGACCACCCTGTCTAAGCGGTCACTTTAGGCAACCCTGATATCATCAGTGTGTTACATTCACCTGTCTATACAGACCACCCTGTCTATAGCGACCACCCTAGACAACCCTGTTATCAGCAGTGTGTTACATCCACCTGTCTATACAGACCACCCTGTCTATAGCGGCCACCCTAGACAACCTGTTATCATCAGTGTTATTACATTCACCTGTCTATACAGACCACCCTGTCTATAGCGACCACCCTAGACAACCCTGTTATCAGCTGTGATACATCCACCTGTCTATACAGACCACCTGTCTATAGCGACCACTCTAGACAACCCTGTTATCAGCTGTGTGATACATACACCTGTCTATAGCGGTCACTTTAGGCAACCTGATATCATCAGTGTGTTACATTCACCTGTCTATACAGACCACCCTGTCTATAGCGACCCACCCTAGACAACCCTGTTATCAGCAGTGTGTTACATCCACCTGTCTATACAGACCACCCTGTCTATAGCGGCCACCCTAGACAACCCTGTTATCATCAGTGTATTACATTCACCTGTCTATACAGACCACCCTGTCTATAGCGACCACCCTAGACAACCCTGTTATCAGCTGTGTGATACATCCACCTGTCTATACAGACCACCCTGTCTATAGCGACACTCTAGACAACCCTGTTATCAGCTGTGTGATACATCCACCTGTCTATACAGACCACCTGTTATAGCGGCCATTCTAGAAAACCCTGTTATCAGCTGTGTGATACATACACCTGTCTATAGCGGCCACTCTAGACAACCCTGTTATCAGCTGTGTGATACATCCACCTGTCTATACAGACCACCCTGTCTATAGCGACCACTCTAGAACCCTGTTATCAGCATGTGTGATACACAACCTGTCTATAGCGGTCACTTTAGGCAACCCTGATATCATCAGTGTGTTACATTCACCTGTCTTACAGACCACCCTGTCTATAGCGACCACCCTAGACAACCCTGTTATCAGCAGTGTGTTACATCCACCTGTCTATACAGACCACCTGTCTATAGCGGCCACCCTAGACAACCTGTTATCATCAGTGTATTACATTCACCTGTCTATACAGACCACCCTGTTATAGCGACCACCCTAGACAACCCTGTTATCAGCTGTGTGATACATCCCCTGTCTATACAGACCACCCTGTCTATAGCGACCACTCTAGACAACCCTGTTATCAGCTGTGTGATACATCCACCTGTCTATACAGACCACCTGTATATAGCGGCCATTCTAGAAAACCCTGTTATCAGCTGTGTGATACATACACCTGTCTATAGCGGCCACTCTAGACAACCCTGTTATCAGCTGTGTGATACATCCACCTGTCTATACAGACCACCCTGTCTATAGCGGTCACTTTAGGCAACCCTGTTATCATCAGTGTGTTACATTCACCTGTCTATACAGACCACCCTGTCTATAGCGACACCCTAGACAACCCTGTTATCAGCTGTTTGATACATCCACTGTCTATACAGACCACCCTGTCTATAGCGACCACTCTAGACAACCCTGTTATCAGCTGTGTGATACATCCACCTGTCTATACAGACCACCCTGTCAATAGCGACACCCAAGACAACGTTTTTAAAATATATTCGCACTCGGGTAAACCCCGGGCGTTGCCGGGCCTTTCGTCTAGTATTATATAATCGACTAAATTGAACTCTTCGAATTAAAATATCAAAATATAACGACGATTGAAGAGGAGTGTTTTATTAGAACTTTATTCGCAAGCTTTCGGACTCATGCACACAATGCCATAGTAAAGCCTGTAGAAAGACGTCCGAAAGCTTGCGAATAAAGTTCGTATAAGACACTCCTCTTCAATCGTCGTTATTTTTTGATATTTTAATATAATATTTTACAATTTTTAAGTCAAATTTACCTAAAATTTCATATTTCACATTTGAAGAAATCAAAAACACTTGGGAAACAATACTTTAACAAAAATCTGATTATCTTTTGGTCTTGAACGATGAATATTTCTACGGAATATGTAGAAAATGAAATGGATATTCTTCAAAAGATAGATTGCGTGTGAGTAAAAATAATTAAAATAATAAATATTTATTTGTGTGTGTTTTATAATTGATAAATTATTGTGTATAGAACAAAATGGATTATGTAATATGTATTTAAAATTTGAATGAAAGGATTAAGGCTCATTAAGGATGTGTTGGCGCCGAATCAACAAATAATCAAACTCGGGTTGAATTTTGGAAACGTTCTCGTGGAATGACGGAAACACACGGGAGGAGGGCATGAAGATGTGCAATTCAAATGAAAATGTAAAAAAAGGAAATCTAGAAACAGCAAAAACCAGTAGAGCTTTGTGTAGTGGCCTTCAATTAAATTATGGGCGGGATTCCCGGAGTCGACCTCGCGGTATCCTCTGCCTTCCTCCGTGCAGTACGCTTCTTCTGTACTGTACCATCCTTGTATACTGTACTGTATCCTCTTTCTGTACTGTACTCTCCTTCTGTACTGTATCCTCCTTCTGTACTGTACTCTCCTTCTGTACTGTATCCTCCTTCTGTACTGTATTCTTCTTGAATACTGTACCATTCTTGTGTACTGTATCCTCTTTCTGTACTGTACTCTCCTTCTGTGCTGTATCCTCTTTCTGTACTGTACTCTCCTTCTGTACTGTATCCTCCTTCTGTACTGTATTCTTCTTGAATACTGTATCATTCTTGTGTACTGTATCCTCTTTCTGTACTGTACTCTCCTTCTGTACTGTACTCTCCTTCTATACTGCACCCTTCTTGTACACTGTATTCTCCTTCTGTGTGCACTGTACCCTCCTTATGTACTGCACACTCCTTGTGTACTGTACCTTCTTCTGTAATGTACTCTCCTTCTATACTGTACACTCCTTGTGCAATGTACCCTCCTTTTGTAGTATATATATAAAAAAAGGTGCTAAGGACGTCTGCCCCGAACTATAGAACGTTCGCGCTGATTTCTCAGCCAGTAAAATGCTTCTCCATATAACCCATGGAAGACTTAAATATTATTAATCGATTAGCAACTCTTAATAACTGGTTATACGAATAGAAATAAAACGATAAGAGGAGCTTCTTTTATAAATTTTAATGCGCAAGCTTTCGAACCAGACGTCCTTCTACAGGCATGGATAGTGGTAATACTAACCTTGTTGTATATTATATACAACCTCAAATCTCTCAAGAACAAACTGGTTTCATACCAGGAAAAAGCGACCCTGAGAACAGATTTTGAAACATTCAGCAAATAATCGAATAGCCATATGAATACTATATCCCCACATACTTATGTCTGTTAGACTACAAAAGGCATTTGACATGGTCTCGTGGAATCATTTGTGGCGTATCCTACGGGAAAAGGGCACACCAGAATCCCTGATAATACTCATTCGGAAACCTATATGTTAATAACTCATCTTACTTGAGAGGGGAGATCTCATCTCGGAGGAATTCAAGATTGGAAGAGTGACAAGACAGGGCTGCATATACTTTCCCCAACTCTGTTCAATATATATGGAGAATGAATAATCAGAATGGTAACGGAAGGTTACGGAGAAAGGGTGTTGATTGGGGGCAGGACTTGTCTCAAATCTTCGACACGCGGATGATACTTCCCTGCTTGCAAGAAATGAACAGGACTTGGCAAACCTGCTCCTCAGAATTGAAATGATTTCAGGGTAGGTGGGATTGGAGCTGAATCGAGGAAAATTCCAGCCCTTGGTGATTGATAGAGCACACACATTAAAAGAAAACTCAGCCATCTCATGGGATGTTGGGGTAGTGGACGACGCCACCTACCTCGGTATCCTAATAACTAACATGGGAGGATCTGGGAGAGAGGTCCGGAGAAGGATGGCGATGGGAGGAGCTGCAATGGGAAGAATAACTGAATTGTGGAAAGACCACAGTATCACGACAAGAACAAAGGAGAGATTAGTCCGGGCACTAGTTTTCTCAGTGGTACTTATGCTTCAGAGTCATTGACTATAACATCATCGATAGAGAAGAAAATCGATGCATTCGAGATGTATGTTGAAGAATGCTCCGTATACCTTGGACAGCACGTAGGACGAATGCATCGATACTATCACAACTATCGATTTCGGAAGATGACCGACTTCTGCGGCGTGTACAACGGAGTTGTTTGAGATTATTCGGTCACATCGCGCGACTCAGAGGGATGGAGTACACCATACTGACCGGAAAGATGTCTGGGCGACACATACCTGGACGCCCGCCTACACGCTTCGTAGACCAATTAAAGGAACTCACTGGTTTAACTGTCGACGAGATGGTACATCGAGCTCAAGATAGAGATGGCTGGCGTCGCATCATGTTTGGGATTTAATACATACAGTGGGCCACAACGTTCGATCCTGAATAAAATGATAATACTTCTGTACTGTACTCTCCTTCTATACTGTCCCTTCCTTGTGTACTGTACCCTCCTTGTGTAATGTACCCGTCTTGTGTACTGTACCCTTCTTGTGTACTGTACCCTCCTTGTATATGTACCCTTCTTGTGTACTGTACCCTCCTTGTATAATGTACCCGTCTTGTGTACTGTACCCTTCTTGTGTACTGTACCCTCCTTGTATAATGTACCCGTCTTGTTTACTGTCCCTTCCTTGTGTACTGTACCCTCCTTGTATAATGTACCCGTCTTGTGTACTGTACCCTTCTTGTGTACTGTACCCTCCTTGTATAATGTACCCGTCTTGTTTACTGTCCCCTCCTTGTGTACTGTACCCTTCTTGTGTACTGTACCCTCCTTGTATAATGTACCCGTCTTGTGTACTGTACCCTCCTTGTGTACTGTACCCTCCTTGTATAATGTACCCGTCTTGTTTACTGTCCCCTCCTTGTGTACTGTACCCTCCTTGTGTAATGTACCCTTTTTGTTTACTGTACCCTCCTTGTGAAAAAAAGCCGCCTTGTGTAATGTATCCTCCTTGTGTACTGTACCCACCTTGTATAATGTACCCTCCTTGTGTACTGTCCCCTCCTTGTGTACTGTACCCTCCTTGTGTACTGTCCCCTCCTTGTGTACTGTCCCCACCTTGTGTACTGTACCCTCCTTGTGTACTGTCCCCTCCTTGTGTACTGTACCCTCCTTGTGTACTGTCCCCTCCTTGTGTACTGTCCCCTCCTTGTGTACTGTACCCACCTTGTGTACTGTATCCTACTTGTATAATGTACCCGTCTTGTTTACTGTACCCTCTTTGTGAAATGTACCTTTCTTGTTTACTGTCCCCTCCTTGTGTAATGTACCCTTTTTGTTTACTGTACCCTCCTTGTGAAAAAAAGCCGCCTTGTGTAATGTACCCTCCTTGTGTACTGTCCCCCACCTTGTATAATGTACCCTCCTTGTGTACTGTCCCCACCTTGTATAATGTACCCTCCTTGTGTACTGTACTCTCCTTCTACGTGTACTGTACCCTCCTTCTACGTGTACTGTACCCTCCTTCTACGTGTACTGTACTCTCCTTGTGTACTGTCCCCACCTTGTATAATGTACCCTCCTTGTGTACTGTCCCCACCTTGTATAATGTACCCTCCTTGTGTACTGTCCCCACCTTGTATAATGTACCCTCCTTGTGTACTGTACTCTCCTTCTACGTGTACTGTACCCTCCTTCTACGTGTACTGTACCCTCCTTCTACGTGTACTGTACTCTCCTTGTGTACTGTCCCCACCTTGTATAATGTACCCTCCTTGTGTACTGTCCCCACCTTGTATAATGTACCCTCCTTGTGTACTGTCCCCACCTTGTATAATGGTACCCTCCTTGTGTACTGTACTCTCCTTCTACGTGTACTGTACCCTCCTTCTACGTGTACTGTACCCTCCTTCTACGTGTACTGTACTCTCCTTGTGTACTGTCCCCACCTTGTATAATGTACCCTCCTTGTGTACTGTCCCCACCTTGTATAATGTACCCTCCTTGTACTGTACTCTCCTTCTACGTGTACTGTACCCTCCTTCTACGTGTACTGTACCCTCCTTCTACGTGTACTGTACTCTCCTTGTGTACTGTCCCCACCTTGTATAATGTACCCTCCTTGTGTACTGTCCCCACCTTGTATAATGTACCCTCCTTGTGTACTGTACTCTCCTTCTACGTGTACTGTACCCTCCTTCTACGTGTACTGTACCCCTCCTTCTACGTGTACTGTACTCTCCTTGTGTACTGTCCCGACCTTGTATAATGTACCCTCCTTGTGTACTGTCCCCACCTTGTATAATGTACCCTCCTTGTGTACTGTCCCACCTTGTATAATGTACCCTCCTTGTGTACTGTACTCTCCTTCTACGTGTACTGTACCCTCCTTCTACGTGTACTGTACCCTCCTTCTACGTGTACTGTACTCTCCTTGTGTACTGTCCCCACCTTGTATAATGTACCCTCCTTGTGTACTGTTACTCTCCTTCTACGTGTACTGTACCCTCCTTCTACGTGTACTGTACCCTCCTTCTACGTGTACTGTACTCTCCTTGTGTACTGTCCCCACCTTGTATAATGTACCCTCCTTGTGTACTGTACTCTCCTTCTACGTGTACTGTACCCTCCTTCTACGTGTACTGTACCCTCCTTCTACGTGTACTGTACTCTCCTTGTGTACTGTCCCCACCTTGTATAATGTACCCTCCTTGTGTACTGTACTCTCCTTCTACGTGTACTGTACCCTCCTTCTACGTGTACTGTACCCTCCTTCTACGTGTACTGTACTCTCCTTGTGTACTGTCCCCACCTTGTATAATGTACCCTCCTTGTGTACTGTCCCCACCTTGTATAATGTACCCTCCTTGTGTACTGTACTCTCCTTCTACGTGTACTGTACCCTCCTTCTACGTGTACTGTACCCTCCTTCTACGTGTACTGTACTCTCCTTGTGTACTGTCCCCACCTTGTATAATGTACCCTCCTTGTGTACTGTCCCCACCTTGTATAATGTACCCTCCTTGTGTACTGTACTCTCCTTCTACGTGTACTGTACCCTCCTTCTACGTGTACTGTACCCTCCTTCTACGTGTACTGTACTCTCCTTGTGTACTGTCCCCACCTTGTATAATGTACCCTCCTTGTGTACTGTCCCCACCTTGTATAATGTACCCTCCTTGTGTACTGTACTCTCCTTCTACGTGTACTGTACCCTCCTTCTACGTGTACTGTACCCTCCTTCTACGTGTACTGTACTCTCCTTCTACGTGTACTGTACCCTCCTTCTACGTGTACTGTACCCTCCTTCTACGTGTACTGTACTCTCCTTCTACGTGTACTGTACCCTCCTTCTACGTGTACTGTACCCTCCTTCTACGTGTACTGTACTCTCCTTCTACGTGTACTGTACTCTCCTTCTACGTGTACTGTACCCTCCTTCTACGTGTACTGTACTCTCCTTCTACGTGTACTGTACCCTCCTTCTACGTGTACTGTACCCTCCTTCTACGTGTACTGTACTCTCCTTGTGTACTGTCCCCACCTTGTATAATGTACCCTCCTTGTGTACTGTCCCCACCTTGTATAATGTACCCTCTTGTGTACTATCCCCACCTTGTATAATGTACCCTCCTTGTGTACTGTACTCTCCTTCTACGTGTACTGTATCCTCCTTCTACGTGTACTGTACCCTCCTTCTACGTGTACTGTACTCTCCTGTGTACTGTCCCCACCTTGTATAATGTACCCTCCTTGTGTACTGTACCCTCCTTTACGTGTACTGTACTCTCCTTGTGTACTGTCCCCACCTTGTATAATGTACCCTCCTTGTGTACTGTCCCCACCTTGTATAATGTACCCTCCTTGTGTACTGTCCCCACCTTGTATAATGTACCCTCCTTGTGTACTGTCCCCCACCTTGTATAATGTACCCTCCTTGTGTACTGTCCCCACCTTGTATAATGTACCCTCCTTGTGTACTGTCCCCACCTTGTATAATGTACCTCACTTGTGTACTGTCCCCACCTTGTATAATGTACCCTCCTTGTGTACTGTCCCCACCTTGTATAATGTACCCTTCTTGTGTACTGTCCCCACCTTGTATAATGTACCCTCCTTGTGTACTGTCCCCACCTTGTATAATGTACCCTCCTTGTGTACTGTCCCCACCTTGTATAATGTACCCTCCTTGTGTACTGTCCCCACCTTGTATAATGTACCCTCCTTGTGTACTGTCCCCACCTTGTATAATGTACCCTCCTTGTGTACTGTCCCCACCTTGTATAATGTACCCTCCTTGTGTTCTGTCCCCACCTTGTATAATGTACCCTCCTTGTGTACTGTCCCCACCTTGTATAATGTACCCTCCTTGTGTACTGTCCCCACCTTGTATAATGTACCCTCCTTGTGTACTGTCCCCACCTTGTATAATGTACCCTCCTTGTGTACTGTACTCTCCTTCTACGTGTACTGTACCCTCCTTGTGTACTGTATACTTTGTATATTACACGTTGAACTTAGAGCTATCGTAGAAATCACGTTTAAAATATGCGACAAATGTAACGATCACGTAAAACTGATTTTCATATGTACGCAGGACGTTCCTCTAAACGAACCATTCGTCAAGGCCGTCGTGCCTCGCATGTGGACGTACGGCTCCTCCGAATGGAACAAAAGAGTGATTTCCTCCGCCCGCGCGTTTCGCGCTTTAAAGCACAATTTATCTCTCTAAGTGATCCTGGTTTCAATTGGCGCAGGGTGTGCGGGGACACGCCCGGGTCGGCTTTGTCCGCCCGCCTCCCTCGCAGCGAAATTACACCTCTAGCCTTCCTTCCCCAAATTAAATCCTTTGCTGTCACAGCTCAATTTGAACAATACGCATCTTTTTAACCCACTCCGGCCTCGACATGGATTCAGCCGGACTGCCACAACTCCTTATTACGATGGGAAACATCCATTGTGGGCACTACTGACCCTATACACCCGACTTCCCGATGATTCCTCTACAAAATATGTATAAAGCCAACTGCACTATCTTTAAAATCAATAATTCTAGTCTAATCACAAAAAAATAAAGTTCTCAAAAGTAAAATACATTAAACTCGCCAATTTAGGTCAAACTATATTGCGGTTCTACCTTCAATTTTTGACGTTCATTAAAAATTGATGTGGATACAGTTATTGGTTATTTAGGAAAAATTCCAACACTTTTGTTTATGTATTTTAAAACTATTAGCATGTATTCAACTAATTATGAGTGGTATCTTGGATTTGATTAAAAGTATATTTACAGCAAAACAAACGTTTTTCAATCAAACCCAAGATACACCTTATAATTGGCTAAATTCAAATTGCGGATTGCACCATACTCCTTGACATAGGCATAGAGAGATTCCTCTTTTGGTACACATAGATATTCATTCTTTTGAAAATAGAGCAATCAACTTTGAATACACTGGCTCATTTAATACCGTTTATCCGAAGCATCCAATATTTCGAACAAGGTAGCTCACCCATATCCAGGGATTCTAACCCCCCCCCCCCCCTCCCTGAAAAAAAAAAGTTGGGTGAACTTTCTCGTCAAATATTTGCTGTTTAGAATAAACAATTCTGATACAAAATATAAGAGCCATTGTTATTTGTTTGAAATTTATATAAATATGGTTTTGAAATATGTGAAATGGATTTTGTCTTTTTTTTTTTATTGGTTGTTGAGGGAAGTGTCCACGTGTATGATCTTCAATCTTGATAGTTTCTACTTTTGATTATTCAATGTTTTTACCATTACTTATGTTGAACATAAAAAATATCTGAAAACCTTTTTTTAAATAAATTTATTTATTTTTGAGAAAGATTTTAAGATATTTTTATAAAATTATATCGCGCAATTTTATTATATTTAATTATATTGAGTATACCAATAACTAGAAAGAGCTGAGAATTTTCTGAGAATATCATGAAGTTTTGGAACCTTACCTCAACACGCAACTATAGGAATAGTTTCCTGAAGTTCAAGATTCACAATGATCCAGAACCGTGCATCAAAGCTAAAGCAGTACAGTATTGTGGAGTGGTTCGAAAATTAAATTTTCATTAACCTGATGAGAGACTTTTCAGAAAAGAAAAACATTTGGAAGATATCGAAACGAGAAGTTTCCAGAAAAATATATGAAATAAATTTCAGAAAAAGGCATTTCCTAATCGTGCAACTAAAAGTTGCTGACGGCTTGTGCCATATGTACAATTTCACTTTTGTACCAGTTTTTAACAAATAAAATTCAGTTCGTTCAAAATTTGAATTAAAAAAAAAAAAACTTTTGAGATTTCAGTCATACAATAAATAAGAAAAATCTAAGATAATGATGGAAGAAGAATCAAAATCCTGATATTATTTTTAAGTTGGAGTAAAAAGGAAAAAAAATAATTATTTCAAATTTTTTAAAATAGTTTATCTATCTCACGAGTACCTTAAATATTCCATTTATATCTAAAAAATGAAATCTATCAATTGTTTCTAATAGTTTGGGTATCCACATTTTTGCGCCGGTCCAGTAACATACCGAATTGAAGGTAGATTTCACAATGTAGTAGAAGACATATCTACGAGTGGTCGATCAGAAATATTGGCTGCCCCACCGTGGTCATTACCTCGGACGAGCGTGCCGCGTCCCACGCACGCCCACGATGTATTGTGTGCTTCACGCAAGATTCGCTGCTCTAATGCTGCAGGATTTACCCCTTCTGATTGTTACATGAGTTGTACAGTATGTGCACTTACAATAAAAACAGACGCTTTTCATCACGAATTATGTGGACTACGGCAAAATTCACTATTACACTGTTGCAAAGTGTTACTATTCTGATTGTTACAAGAGTGGGGGCCTGTGCAATATGTGCACTTAAAATAAAAACAGACGCTTTTCATCACGAATTGTGTGGTCCATGTCAAAATTCACTATTATACTGTTTTAAAGTGTTACTATTCGGATTGTTACAAGAGTGGGGGCCTGTGCAGTATGTGCACTTACAATAAAAACAGACGCTTTTCATCACGAATTATGTGGACTACGGCAAATTTTACTATTACACTGTTGCAAAGTGTTACTATTCTGATTGTTACATGAGTGAGGGTCTGTGCAGTATGTGCACTTACAATAAAAACAGACGCTTTTCATCACGAATTATGTGGACTACGGCAAAATTCACTATTACACTGTTGCAAAGTGTTACTATTCTGATTGTTACAAGAGTGGGGGCCTGTGCAGTATGTGCACTTACAATAAAAACAGACGCTTTTCATCACGAATTATGTGGACTACGGCAAAATTCACTATTACACTGTTGCAAAGTGTTACTATTCTGATTGTTACAAGAGTGGGGGCCTGTGCAGTATGTGCACTTACAATGAAACAGACTCTTTTCGCTTTTGTGTGGTTGACGGCAAAATTAACTATTATACTGTTGTATCTGATTGTTACATGAGTGGGGGCCTGTGCAGTTTGCAATTACAATAAAAAACAGACGCTTTTCACCAAGAATTGTGTGATCCACGGCAAAATGTACTATTATACTGTTTTTATTCTTCTGCTTGTTACATGAGCTGTGCTGTGTACACTTACAGTGTAAACAGTTGATACCTACAACATAATTGCGTGGTCCACAGCAGCATTTACATTATTCTGCTGCAAGGTCTTACCCTTCTGATTGTTAGTGTAAGATCTTGTGCTCTGCGTGTGCATTTACAGTATAAGCAGACGCTTTTCAACATGTATTGTGTTAGGCTAAGTTAACATTTGTTTTTATTGAGCTCTTCAATGTTTATTTTACAATAAGAGTTTTTGTTTTAAAAGAATTCTACCCCTGTCTACCTATTCCAATTTTAATGCTTTATGCAACATGATACCTAGTAACTATCTATATATATAAATATATATATATATAATTCCTGTAGAAGGGCGTATGTGCCCGAATCTCGTATATATTTGTTCTAATAAAGATACGCAGCCCTTGATGCTTTGTTTTATTCATTTATATATATAAATAGTGTAAATATTATAACACTAAAACTATCTCCTCAGGTCAGTAAAGTTGGACATGTGAATAAGTTTTATGAAGTTAAATGCTCAAATATTGTGCATGGGAACTTGAACGTAGGTCATAGTCATTCGCTCACCTCAACATTTACCAGCATCGTAAACATTTGCGAACGCATGTACTTGGAAATGAAAGGATTATTTAGGTCATCACTCTCAAAAACTTTAAAAAGCTCAAACAAAATAGATATTTACAAATATTTTTGAAGATTCTGTAGCATCAATTCATTGGGCTCGTTCGACCACCAGCATTGCCTAACGACAACCAACAACCAGAACATATATCAAATAACGGAGTCGTCTGATTTTCTCAACAAAGTCGAAAAACATGCATGCGCCTGTTGGGCCAGAGAGTTTATTTGTCCAGGTACCATCCGCGAGTCCTCCAAGCCGGTTATCCCGGCGTGGTTTGGATGATAATTGAGGATTTTCCTTATTGACCTTTGACCCAATCGCTCGGCCCGCTGACCCTGACAATGTAGCGGAAGCCTCTCACACCTTGCAGGTCCCTCCCCGAGCGTCTACCTTCCCCAGCGTTATTTAGGCGAAACGTCTACTTACTCAAGCGCTCCTTAACCAATGCCTCTATTTACTTCAAGGTTCATCACTCAAATCGTTTACACTCTACCTTGTTCAGCTTAATCTGATCAATGCGTCTACCTTCTTCAGCTTTATTTTGTCGATCCGTCTACCTTTCTCGGCGTTATTTGATCAATGCGTCTACCTTCTTCAGCTTTATTTGATCAATGCGTCTACCTACTTCTGCTTTATTTGGTCAATGCGTCTACATTCTTTAGCGTTATTTGGTCAATGCGTCTACCTTTTTCAGCGTTATTTTGTGAATGTGCTTACCTTCTTCGGATTTATTTGGTCAATACGTCTACCTTCTTCAGCGTTATTTGGTCAATGCGTCTACCTTTTTCAGCGTTATTTTGTGAATGTGCTTACCTTCTTCGGATTTATTTGGTCAATACGTCTACCTTCTTCAGCGTTATTTGGTCAATGCGTCTACCTTTTAAGCGTTATTTGGTCAATGCATCTACCTATTTCTGCTTTATTTGGTCAATGCGTCTACATTCTTCAGCGTTATTTGGTCAATGCGTCTACCTTTTTCAGCGTTATTTGGTGAATGTGTTTACCTTTTTCAGTGTTATTTGGTAAATGTGTTTACCTTCCTCATCGTTATTTGGTAAATGTGTTTACCTTCAGCGTTATTTGGTAAATGTGTTTACCTTCTTCAGCGTTTTTGGTCAATGTGTTTACCTTCTTCAGCTTTATTTGGTCAATGCGTCTACCTTCTTCAGCGTTATTTGGTCAATGCGTCTACCTTCTTCAGCGTTATTTGGTCAATGCGTCTACCTTTTTTAGCGTTATTTGGTCAATGCGTCTACCTTCTTCAGCGTTATTTGGTGAATGCGTCTACCTTCTTCGGCGTTATTTTGGTCAATGCGTCTACCTTCTTCAGCGTTATTTGGTCCATCTGTCTACCCTTTTCAGCGTTATTTGGTCAATTCATCTACCCTTTTCAGCATCAATCACTTAATGGGTCTACCTATTCCTGCGTTATTTGGTCAACGCGTCTACCTTCTTCAGCGTTATTTGGTAAATGTGCTTACCTTCAGCGTTATTTGGTCAATGCGCCTACCTTCTTCAGCGTTATTTGGTCAATGCGCCTACCTTCTTCAGCGTTATTTGGTCAACGCGTCTACCTTCTTCAGCGTTATTTGGTCAATGTGTTTACCTTCAGCGTTATTTGGTCAATGCGCCTACCTTCTTCAGCGTTATTTGGTCAATGCGTCTACCTTCTTCAGTGTTATTTGGTCAATGCGCCTACCTTCTTCAGCGTTATTTGGTCAACGCGTCTACCTTCTTCAGCGTTATTTGGTCAATGTGTTTACCTTCAGCGTTATTTGGTCAATGCGCCTACCTTCTTCAGCGTTATTTGGTCAATGCGTCTACCTTCTTCAGCGTTATTTGGTCAATGCGTCTACCTTCTTCAGCGTTATTTGGTCAATGCGTCTACCTTCTTCAGCGTTATTTGGTCAATGCGTCTACCTTCTTCAGCGTTATTTGGTGAATGCGTCTACCTTCTTCGGCGTTATTTTGGTCAATGCGTCAACCTTCTTCAGCGTTATTTGGTCAATGCATCTACCTCATTCAGCGTCAATCACTTAATGGGTCTACCTATGCCTGTGTTATTTGGTCAACGCGTCTACCTTCTCTAGAGTTATTCAATTAATAGCTCTCATTTCTCCGGTGTTGTATAGTCCTTGCGTCTGCATTCTTCAGCGTGCTTGAGTCAAGACCTCAACCTACTCCAGAATCCTTGTGAACGAATTTCTCTCTACGCATAATTTAACTTTATCCCCCAAATAATTAGGATATTTTAATAAACAATTCGAGCTCTTATATTGATAAATTATATCGCGCCAGAAAGACCATTTTTAATGTATTAAATAAATGAAAAAGAGAGAAATTAACCATGCAGTTAGAATTTGTATTCTGGGTAGAACCTCAAATGAAAGATCAACTGAAAAACCAATATATTTCCTGGGATCTCCTGGAAATGATCTCTTTTCAGAAGTCTCGGGCTTATGTCATTGTTGGTTTCACAAAGTTGGTCACTTCCCAGATGGGTCGATCATATTTGGTTTCATTGCGTGCTCATGGAATGGAATCTATAATACATAGTCAAAATATTTAAATGGTTCAAATTACATAAAAATACTGAAAATACGTTGTTAATAATACATATGAACCTACCCCTTACAAGCTCTCCTTATTTAGTTAAATTTTGATTTTACATTTTTAATGTTTTAACCTAAATTATGCATATATTTACAAAACGGCTAATGATTAATTTGGAAAAAAAAAAATAAATATCAATATGGCAAATTCAGAACGCCCACCTGGAGGCCTTGTTTTCGGGCTCTCTAAATCTTGATCGTCGATAATTCTTAGCCCAAATCTTCTTGATATTAGCTTTTATTTGAACGAATAATTTCTCCGGATCATAAATACTATTTTCATCATAATTTTTGTAGTTCTATTATCTCCTTAATCGATAGAACCGTTCCAGAAGTCCTCCCTTATCCTCAAGTCCAAAGCTGAGATCTATAGGCCTTCTATATGGTTAAACTATAACAAATACAATGTTGTGATCAAGGTATTGTATTTGAGACAGTTTTTGTCCATTTTGGAATTTTACTGTTCTATATAGCCGCTTATAAATCTTGCAAGGGCTGTTTGTTGGTGTCTGTTGAATCCTTGAAGATCACCTATTTGATCCGTAGTACCATGGAGGATTTGACGGATACTTCAGTTTGGGTTTATGGTCTTTATTTTTATATGGGGGGGGGGGGGGGGGGGAGTATATATTTCTCCAAAAGTGCATTCTAAATTTACCCTCATAGTTGAATTTTGGATTTGCCTTTTTAAAAATAACGCTTTATTCATCTTTATAATTAACAGACTATACATATATATATTTCACACAACGTATCTATTTTTAGTTAAATTTATATATACCCTGTGTGCTTCTTTTTACAGAATTAGCATTACTATTGCATTATTCTATACGACCAATTGCTGTCCAATTAAGTATAATGCTTATTTAATCGTATTATTGAATGAACATATTTAATTCCAAGAATATATTACCTCTCCCAAGACTTCCAGACATCCACACTAATTGACCCCACCAGACTTCAAACCATTCAAAATACCTGGCACCACCAGACTTCCAGACATTTAGAATACCTGGCCCCACCAGACTTCCAGACATCCACAATAATTGACCCCACCAGACTTCCAGACATTTAGAATACCTGGCCCCACCAGACTTCCAGACATCCACAATAATTGGCCCCACCAGACTTCCAGACATCCACAATAATTGACCCCACCAGACTTCCAGACATTTAGAATACCTGACCCCACCAGAATTCCAGAAATCCACAATAATTGACTCCACCAGACTTCCAGACATTTAGAATACCGACCCCACCAGAATTCCAGAAATCCACAATAATTGACTCCACCAGACTTCCAGACATTTAGAATACCTGGCACCACCAGAATTCCAGACATCCACAATAATACTCCACCAGACTTCAAACCATTCAGAATACCTGACCTCACCAGACTTCCAGAGATCCACAAAAATTGGCCCCACCAGACTTCAAGCCATCCAGAATAACTGACCCCCACCAGACTTCCAGACATGTAGAATACCTGACCCCACCAGACTTCCAGAGATGTAGAATACCTTACCTTCACCAAGACTTCCAGGCATCCATACTAATTGACCTCATCAGACTTCAAGCCATCCAGAATACCTGACCCCATCAGACTTCCAGACATTTATAATACCTGATGCTGCTCAAGATTTCAGTCATCCAGAATACCTGACCCCTCCTGCAAGACTTCCAGACATTTCCAATAGTGACCCTCCCCCCCCCAGACTTCCTACCTTCAAGAATACCTGACCTTACTAGACTTCCAGCCATCCAGAATACCTGACCCCGCTCAGGCTTTCAGAATACCTGACCCCGCTCAGACTTCCAGTCATCGAGAATAACTAACCCCGCTCAGGCTACCATCCACCCAGAATAACTGATCCTGCTCAGGCTTCCAACCAGCCAGAATAATTGACCCTCTCGAAAATAACTGACCCTACCAGACTTCCAGACATCCAGAATACCTGACCCCGCTCAGACTCCTGTCTATCCAGACCCTACTCAGGCTTCCACCCAATCAGAGGACCTGGCTGCGCTCAGACTCTTAGCCTGCTAGAAACGCTGAGTCCATACACCACTATATCCAACCGTGGCGAAATAAATCAACACCCAAAATCCATATTAATTTTTGCCTTCCTTTCGAGAGTCGTGATCCCGCCATCAGCCATGTTTCCTCAGCCCGGTTTGCCTCCATTAATCTTGCCTGCCCAGCGATCTCGGGAGGCTTCGACCTCGCAACGGACTTTCCCTGCTTCGCTCATTCCTTAACCTTATTTCTACTTCATGTTTGCTATATTTTAAATATAGGCTTAGCTCAATGTAGCCCTATTGTGTAGGCCCAAAGAGAACAGATTAAAGGTTTTCAAATATGTTCACCTTTATTTCGTGCAATGATTATTCTTCTTTGAAATTCTAGGAGGATATTTTACGTGTCGAGTATAGTCCTCACTCTTAACCACCCAATGAACCTATCGCTCGAAGGTTTTTTAAAGAACGGAAAGGTAAGAGAGCTTGTATAATCTCAACATATCGATTATATCTCAAGAAATAACCGAATTTCAAAAATTTTCAAATCTCAAGAGAAGATAGAAATTAACAGTTTAAACACACAATTACCCATTTTTATAACTAATATAAAAGTATCTTGTAGTAGCATGTAGCACAAAGTAGACACACATCTCACAAGATATATATTACAGCGCATAGACAAATATAAGATAAAACACAAACATCAGAGTATAGCATATTCCCCTCGGACACAAGCATAAGTAATCTATTATCAAAATGAATCGTATTCCCAATTTATCAGGTCGTCGAAGATTTAAAAAAATATCAACTATTATTAATACTACATAAAAAGTGATAGGAAAGATTGTTATATATTACATTCTTTGATGAAAAAGACATTGAGATTAATTATATATTTTCAATGATTGCATTGGTAGCTTTAGTTAAAAAATAAGAGTAAGAATCGATATTTTATTAAAATATACAGTTATCAGCGTCATAATCAAATCTGTCACCGTTTGCTTTTGTGAATGGAATAAATACCCAAATATGGCCATTTCTCATAACCATCGGTGGTTCAGTGGTAGAATGCTCGCCTGCCACGCGGGCGGCCCGGGTTCGATTCCTGGCCGATGCATTTTTTTTTTTTACAATTTTTAAAACTCATTTATATATTATACAAGAATGACATCCACGGCGCCAATTTATAATTGTAACGAATAGTACTTGAATAAAAGCGTTTAATCGGGTAAAACCCGGGCGTTGCCCGGGTCATTCGGCTAGTATTTAACAAATTTCATTCATATATATGAAGTACATCGACATACATCAACAACTTTTTCCGATTCAAAAATATGCAATTCTATATCCTAATATAAAATTTAACAAGATAAGTCAAATATTGAGGAAACGTATGCAACACAAACGATTTATTTTATAAGAATAGATTCGATTTATATGAATATTAACTGATGTAAAATTTCTTGAAAACTTTCATTTTAAAAATAGATAAAGTAAATATATGCATGACGATATTTGAAACAAATTAATAAATGTTGACAGCCAACAACACATAACATAGATATTAGAGAAATTGAATAAGTGATGATATTATAAAATCTTATACACATGACCCCCATTGTTATGGATGCCAATATGCAAAATTGAGAATATCTACTAAGAAAGGGTGAATCATATCATGGAGTCCTTTCTCGACATTTAGATATTAAAAGATCTACAACTCATATCAGATGCTTAAAAAAACTGTCGAAAACATGATATCTCTTTCTCTCTATTCAATTTGACTTATTTTCTAAAGAAAGATTATAAACATCAATATAAAACATCATCAATAATCATCAAGAGGAAACAAAAAAGATTTATAAATATTTAATTGAGATACGAATAGAATTTTGTGATGGACAAATCTATTTCGAAGTCCTCCATTCTTCCTGAATCCGCCACAGTTGTTCAAACACAAACCGTGACCTGATACTTTTACAGGGGATTCTTCTATTTAGGTTACTACCTATTCACAGTTTGATATGCAAATTTTTGACAATGTTGCTTATATAGCATGTTGCTTCTATGTCGTCTATAAATAAGCAGTGAGGTTGTCGTAATTGGTTTCTGGTGTGGGGAAGACGGGAGGGTCCTCGGCTATAATTACATTGTATTTCATCACGGCAAAAGAGATGGAGTCTGAGGACGGAAGAAAAAACCTGTCCCTTCCATTCTCTAACAAATTGATTTCCATTCAGTCTTCCTGCCGTCTTAATTCTCCCAAGGTTTTTTGTGGCATTCCATCTTGCAAATGAAGCTGAATTGATATCGTCCATAATGACATTTCTTGTGGTGTCGTCTTCAACACGGAAGGCAGAATAAAAATTGGATCCTTATTAAAAATGCAGGTTTTGAAAGTTGTCGTCGAATCATATTCATTATGTTCCATTTAAATCTTAAAGCTGAGTGTATCTCTTCCTTGATGCTTTGACATGACAGCATATTCTCCTGGATGTTGTAAAACCTGAAATTATCTGACACTATGCTCTCCTGGTTGTTATGGGCTGAAATTATCTGACAGCATATTTTCTCCTGATGTTATAATCTAAACCTATCTGATAGTATGTTCTCCTGGATGTTATGGCCTGAACATATCTGTCAATATTTTCTCCTGAATGTTGTGACCTGAACATATTTGACAATATATTCCTCTTGGAAATTTTGTCCTGTCCCTCACCTCAGATTTCCTTGTTGTTGCAAACCCGCTCTCACTTAGAAGTATGTTAAAACACGCAGTTGTTATAGTCACTCTCTTGAGGGAGTGTTATTATGAATTTTGTGGCATGCACAACCAACACATTATATTATGTGAAAAAATAGTACAAATGTGATATTGTACTGGGATAAGGTGCATAAATTAAAAAAACGAAAAAGGCATCTTCTTATCGGGCAACTTGGCTTGCGCCAATCCATCAGCAAATTTCAGTTGCACGATAAGGAGATGCATTTTTCTTTTTCATACATTATATAATGTTTATTGAAATTACGACCCAAAATCTCCTCATTAACATATTATAATTTAGAATAACCTCAAGGGGACATTAATCTAACGGGGCTTTAAAGATCTTGTCAAAAAGAGAGAAGAGTAAGTGAGGGGCATTATTAATCTGTATATTTGAGACAGCTCAATACTCCGTTGTAGACGTCGAAGGTTCTAGTTTCTTTCTTAATTTCAGAAGAATAGTGGATCATATCTCACAAAATACATATATGATGGCTTGATTTCTGGCATTTTAACTTTTAGTGCATGAAGATTCTCCCGATTAAATAGCTAGAAAATCATGCCCTATGCTCAACGCAATTAGCTACGAGTATAAATATTTTGTTCTGCTAATTCGCAAAGAGGTTATTCCACAGAGTGAATAATACTTTGAAAACCTTCATCTCTACACATTTATAATATAGTTACTCTCTAAGTACCTCTTAAAATAAGAATATGTATAAGGCAATATATAAAGATATACTTAAAGTTCTCATATGAAAGAGAGAAAATGAAATCCATTGTTGGTATCTCTACCGACAAAGAAAAAAAAACTATTGAAAACTTGATTCCATATTTGTCTGGAAAATATTTTGATGAAAGGAATGATAATTCAAGAAATTGAGCTGCTCAATATATTTCAAGCATTCAAATTTAACTGATATAAACAATAATGGCTATCGTTCAAACGTTCGGTAGTGCCAAGGATAATTAAAACATAGAATATTATATCCTCGCATGATTTGAAAAAACATTTGTTGTATACAAATATAACACATGGAAATAATTCAATGCATTCAGCGCTATAAGGAACATCATTGCATTTAACACTTGAATATATGGAAGATTCATTGATTTCAGCAATTGAGAATTTAAAGAATATTTATTTAATCTTACTCTCTCTCTCTCTCTTGAATATAATTTGAAAATGTTCACTGCATTCAACTCATGAATATGAAAATATTCGTTGATTATAGAGATTAAATATAATAAGGATTTATTACTTCCAACGCTTGAATATAATGAATATATGTTGCATGTGCCAGCTTGAGTATACGAAAGAAAGTGTTGGGTAAATCTGACGTTCAAATATAGGAAAGAAAACTTTCGTTGAATCAGACGCTCGTATAGAAAGATAGTATTTTTGCGTTCAACGCTTCAATATATTAAAGAAAATATTCGTTACATCAAAAGCTCGAATATAAAAAAGAAAATTTTCTGCATTGAAACTCTAGAATATAAGAAAACATTATTGCATCTCTCTCGACACTCGAATATGAAAAGAAAAATATTTTCGCATTGATGCTCGATAATATAAGAAAACATTATTGCATCGACTCTCGAATATGAAAAGAAAAAAAAACTGCATTGAAGCTCTAGAATATAAGAAAACTATTGTATCGACACTCGAATATGAAAAGAAAAAAAATTGCATTGAAGCTCGATAATATAAGAAAACATTATTGCATCGACACTCGAATATGAAAAGAAAGTAATCACTATATCTAAAGCTCGAATATAAAAAAGCACGTATTGCATTCGAAGATCAAATATTATAAAGAAAACACGTTTTTCATTAAATCTCCAATAAAAGAAAGACACCATATTTGCATCAACGCTTGAATATAAAAAGAAAACAATATTTATATCCAACGATCGAATAAAAGAGTGAAAATATTTTACAACTAACGCTCGAATATAAGAAAGAAATAATTCATCACATAAGAAACTTGAATATAGGAATAAAACATTCCTCAAAAAATATATATAGAAGAATGAAATTATTCGACGCAAAGGACGTTCAAATACAAGAACACATTCATAACATCTGATTCTGGAATATAAGGAAACATATTCTTACGTTCAATGCTAGAACGCAAGAAGAAAAAAACGTTTGTGTGGCATCCGACCCTCAAATATAAAAAGAAAACATCAGGCAACATCCAATCCTAGAATATATTAGAAAGTGAGACTTCTTTCACCGGAGATCAAATATAAAAAAAGATACCGTAATATCCGACGCTCGAAAGCATTTTTGCATTCAACGGTCTAATATAAAAACATTCTTCTTACATAAGGCACTCGAATATTAGAAAGAAATCATTTATCGCAAAAAGGACGCTCGAATATAAGGAATAAAACATTAATTATACACCAGACGCTCAAATATAAGAAAGAAAATATTCTTGCATTGCATTTGAATATAAAGAAAGAAAACGGTTGTTGCATTCGAAGCTCGAATATATAAAAACATTCATTGTATGCAATGCTCGAATATAAGGATGAAAGCATTCTTGAACTCGATCCTCGAAAATAAGAAAGAAAACCTTTGTTGCACCTGAGAAAGAGAGGGAGAGAGATGCTCTTGAATATTAATTTGAAAGAAAATATTCTCATTACATACAACCTTCGAATAAGGATATATTAGAAACAAAACATTCATTGCATCGGACACTCTAATATAAGAAAATATTTTCTGTATCCCCGACGCTCGGATATAAAAAAATAAAACGTTCATTGCATCCGACGGTCGAATATAAGAAAGAAAACATTCATTGCATCCGACAGTCGAATATAAGAAAATATTTTCTGTATCCCCGACGCTCGAATATAAGAAAGAAAACATTCATTGCATCCGACAGTCGAATATAAGAAAGAAAACATTCATTGCATCCGACGGTCGAATATAAGAAAGAAAACATTCATTGCATCCGACAGTCGAATATAAGAAAGAAAACATTCATTGCATCCGACAGTCGAATATAAGAAAGAAAACATTCATTGCATCCGACAGTCGAATATAAGAAAGAAAACGTTCATTGCATCCGACGGTCGAATATAAGAAAGAAAACGTTCATTGCATCCGACGCTCGAATATAAGAAAGAAAACATTCATTGCATCCGACGGTCGAATATAAGAAAGAAAACATTCATTGCATCCGACGGTCGAATATAAGAAAGAAAACATTCATTGCATCCGACGGTCGAATATAAGAAAGAAAACATTCATTGCATCCGACGGTCGAATATAAGAAAGAAAACATTCATTGCATCCGACAGTCGAATATAAGAAAGAAAACATTCATTGCATCCGACAGTCGAATATAAGAAAGAAAACGTTCATTGCATCCGACGGTCGAATATAAGAAAGAAAACATTCATTGCATCCGACGGTCGAATATAAGAAAGAAAACATTCATTGCATCCGACGGTCGAATATAAGAAAGAAAACATTCATTGCATCCGACGTTCGAATATAAGAAAGAAAACATTCATTGCATCCGACGGTTCGAATATAAGAAAGAAAACATTCATTGCATCTGACGGTCGAATATATAAGAAAGAAAACGTTCATTGCATCCGACGGTCGAATATAAGAAAGAAAACATTCATTGCATTCGACGGTCGAATATAAGAAAGAAAACATTCATTGCATCCGACGGTCGAATATAAGAAAGAAAACATTCATTGCATCCGACGGTCGAATATAAGAAAGAAAACATTCATTGCATCCGACGGTCGAATATAAGAAAGAAAACATTCATTGCATCCGACGTTCGAATATAAGAAAGAAAACATTCATTGCATCCGACGGTCGAATATAAGAAAGAAAACAATCATTGCATCCGACGTTCGAATATAAGAAAGAAAACATTCATTGCATCCGACGTTCGAATATAAGAAAGAAAACATTCATTGCATCCGACGTTCGAATATAAGAAAGAAAACATTCATTGCATCCGACGCTCGAATATAAGAAAGAAAACATTCATTGCATCCGACGGTCGAATATAAGAAAGAAAACATTCATTGCATCCGACGGTCGAATATAAGAAAGAAAACATTCATTGCATCCGACGGTCGAATATATAAGAAAGAAAACATTATTTGCATCTGACGGTCGAATATATAAGAAAGAAAACATTCATTGCATCCGACGGTCGAATATAAGAAAGAAAACATTCATTGCATCTGACGGTCGAATATATAAGAAAGAAAACGTTCATTGCATCCGACGGTCGAATATAAGAAAGAAAACATTCATTGCATTCGACGGTCGAATATAAGAAAGAAAACATTCATTGCATCCGACGGTCGAAAATATAAGAAAGAAAACATTCATTGCATCCGACGGTCGAATATATAAGAAAGAAAACATTCATTGCATCCGACGGTCGAATATAAGAAAGAAAACATTCATTGCATCCGACGGTCGAATATATAAGAAAGAAAACATTCATTGCATCCGACGGTCGAATATATAAGAAAGAAAACGTTCATTGCATCCGACGGTCGAATATAAGAAAGAAAACGTTCATTGCATCCGACGGTCGAATATAAGAAAGAAAACATTCATTGCATCCGACGGTCGAATATATAAGAAAGAAAACATTCATTGCATCCGACGGTCGAATATATAAGAAAGAAAACATTCATTGCATCCGACGGTCGAATATAAGAAAGAAAAAGTTCATTGCATCCGACGCTCGAATATAAGAAAGAAAACATTCATTGCATCCGACGGTCGAATATAAGAAAGAAAACATTCATTGCATCCGACGGTCGAATATATAAGAAAGAAAACATTCATTGCATCCGACGGTCGAATATAAGAAAGAAAACGTTCATTGCATCCGACGCTCGAATATAAGAAAGAAAACATTCATTGCATCCGACAGTCGAATATAAGAAAGAAAACATTCATTGCATCCGACGGTCGAATATAAGAAAGAAAACATTCATTGCATCCGACGGTCGAATATAAGAAAGAAAACATTCTTTACATCTGACGTCGAATATAAGAAAGAAAATATTCATTGCATCCGACGGTCGAATATAAGAAAGAAAACATTCATTGCATCCGACGGTCGAATATAAGAAAGAAAACATTCTTTACATCTGACAGTCGAATATAAGAAAGAAAACATTCATTGCATCCGACGGTCGAATATAAGAAAGAAAACATTCATTGCATCCGACGGTCGAATATAAGAAAGAAAACATTCTTTACATCTGACAGTCGAATATAAGAAAGAAAACATTCATTGCATCCGACGGTCGAATATAAGAAAGAAAACATTCATTGCATCCAACGGTCGAATATACGAAAGAAAACATTCATTGCATCCGACGGTCGAATATATAAGAAGAAAACATTCTTTACATCTGACGGTCGAATATAAAAAAGAAAATATTCAATACATTTTAAGCTCGAATATAAGAAAGGAGGGATTGATTGCACCCGACACTTGAATATGAGAAAGAAAACTTTCGCTGCATCCTACGCTCGATTAAATAAAGAAAATATTCGTTTCATCCGACGCTCAATTATTATAACAAACGTTTGTTGCATTCGGCGGTAAAACATACATCGTATTCGACGCTGGAGTATAAAATAAACGTACAATGAATTTGGTACAAGACATTTTAATATTTAATTTTCATTCAAAAAAAGATTGAATGTGTGTTCAAGTCCTCAACGCATTCAAAGCAATATAACGCTTAAACCTTTAACATTGGCACGTGTACATATATGAACTATACTTAGCGTTTAATGTCGGCATATGTATATATTTAATATGTCTAGCGTTCAACGCTGGCCCGTTTATATGAATCGAATATGCCTAGCGTTCAACGCTGGCCCGTGTATAGAATGGAATATGCCTAGCGTTCCACGCTGGCCCGTGTATATGAATGAAATATGCCTAACGTTCCACGCTGGCCCGTGTATATGAATGGAATATGCCTAGCGTTCAACGCTGGCCCGTGTATATGAATGAAATATGCCTAACGTTCCACGCTGGCCCGTGTATATGAATGGAATATGCCTAGCGTTCCACGCTGGCCGTGTATATGAATGGAATATGCTTAGCGTTCCACGCTGGCCCGTGTATATGAATGGAATATGCTTAGCGTTCCACGCTGGCCGTGTATATGAATAGAATATTCTTATCGTTCAACGCTGGCCCGTGTACGCTGAGAATTCTATGTCGACATGTGTATATATATGAAATATGCTGATCGTTCAACGCCGGGGCTCACAGGTTTCACCGTACCTAAAGTTGTACAATATCTATGAGCCATTCAATAGCCGTCTTTAGGCCGAATTATACTTAAACAAAGAGAAAACGTCGCAATCCCCACATTAATACACCAAGCTACCTAATGAATCAACAAGCCTGGGTGATTCTGAGACAGTAAATTTGCCTCCAGTCTCATACCTTCAAGGCACCAACTTTTTTTGCCGTGGCCCACTTGTAACAATATATACCGCGGGGTTTAAAACAACTTTTAAAAAGAGAAACATAAATTTTCTTTTATTCTTTTCTCAATATTTTCATTCCCATTTAAAAAATCAAATCACAATAAGATATATTTCAATGTTCTTTTTTTTTTTTGTCATAAATTCAAACTTTTCAAATGCAAATGTGACATTAGTCTCCCGCTTTCCACATTTTTATCTAGTTCTTCCTCATTCTACGGAATCAATGTTCTAACGGATTTTAAAGACATTTTTCAAAGCTGATCTTGCACATTTTTCTTTCAGTTCAATTTTTATTTGCTAATGGTTTATTGTTTTTATTTACTCTTATAAAATTTATGTCTTTTCTACCGAGGCTTTCACAATTCTGAAACTGCCTCTATGGTCACGAAAGGCCATGTCTAAAAAACGATATACATTTTCTACAGTATTTACCAAAAAGCTGGCGTTTTATTGAAAATTTTACGGACCTCATAATCTATTTTACAGTCTGTGAGAGAGTCTCTAGATGGGGTAAGTTTTTGTTCTTTGTTTGAAACGAAATGGTATTTTAGAAAATGTGTTTCTTTAGTCAAATGTTTTTAGGCAATTGATTGACTCCCTCCTTCACATACAAACCCTTCTTTAGGGGAATATAATAAAATTAATCTCAATCTTTAACTAATATCGTGTATTATTGACATTTTTTAAATTGTGTATTGTAACTATTTAATAGTTATCTTCAAATATAAGACATTTTTCAAAGCTGAACCGGCACATTTTTCATTTTATTTGATAATGGTTTGTTGATTTCATTTATTCTTATAATATCTATGTCCTTTCTACTATGCTTTCACAATTCTGAAACTGTCTCTATGGTCACGATATTCAATAGTTGTATATTAGCATTTGTATTTTGAGGTAATAATATTAATATATTGAGTTTTTTTTCTTTTTCTATTCACCTAAATAAATTTCTATATAACTTACACACAAACAAATGAGGATAGTATAACAAATAAAATACTATTATTCATGCTATGGTTACCAACTATGGTTGTTTTTATAAAATATATATAAATAATTATATTTATTGGGGCTATGTACATATCTACTGTAAACTTAATGAATTTCTATGGGTCTATTGATGATATTGTGTTCTATGGATACCATGGCTTTGAGAATTAATCTTTTGTGTTTATTGTTTGTTTGTGTAAAATATTTTTGGTTCTTTCAAATTAAATGTGTGGCCTGTGTTTATTATGTGTTGGAATATGAGGGATATTTTGTCTTTATATTTGATACATCTATTTTGTTCTTCTATTCTGTCTTCTACGAGTCTGTCAGTTTCACCTATATTTGTACTAGCGCAATGGTTACACTCTATTGTAAATTGGTGGGTTAGTTTTATTATTTTTAGTTTTGGGGTTTATTACAATTGTGAACCAATGCTCGGAGTATTTTCATAGTATGTTCTGATTCCGTGTTTTCTTAATTATCTTGCTGTTTTAACATGGTTAGGAGAGTATGGTAGACACATCTTGACCTGTATACTTGGCTGTTGGTAATGGTGGATAGACTTTAAAATTTCTTAATATTACATTTTTGGATATCCTGCTATGGTATGTTGTATTATATTTTGTGTTTATATTGTATTGAATGTATGATTGTAGCAATGTGTATACATTATTTTTGTTAATATTTTAATAGTGTGTGTGTTGTGTTTATGATTTAGGGGACAGTATGTGGAGAGTAGTGTATGTAATTGGGTTGAAATATAGGTTTGTAATAGACTGTGGTGTTGTATTGTTAGTTTTTGTTTAGTTATAAGAATACCTAAAAAAAAGGTAGAGGCGCTGTTAATTTCTTTTTATGGGGTAAAATATATGTCGTTGTATAGGCCTTTGAATCTGTTAAAATATTTCTGATTTTGTCTGTTTGGCATATGAAAATATATCATCTATTTATCTTCGCGATATTTGAATTACAGTTGGAAAATGGATGATAATCTTCTGGTGTCTGTGCCTCATAACTATTTCTGCTAATGGTGATGATATGGGGCTTCCCATTTGTCTATAATCTATTTTATTAAAAGAAAATATGTTAATTTGTAAAAATAACGTTATTAATTTAATTTTTTTTTAGATATGTCAGTGGTTATGTTATGATATGAAAGATAAAATGTTCCGTGTACTTTATTATTCACGGATGTGGTAAACTAGGGTAGAGATTTCCAACGTCAAACGATACCATATTATGGATTATGTTTATAGGGAGCGTTCCATATTTCATTTATAAATTTGAGGGTTGAAATTATGGCTGTGTCACATGGATCATCTTTAAATATAGGAATGAGGAAATTATCTATGAATTTGGCTAAGGGGACTGCTGGAGATAAGTGGTATGCAACTATGGGTCTTAATAGGTTACCTGGTTTATGTAGCTTGCGGAGTCCATATAGGAATGCTTCAGTATTCAAACAACACATATTGGATAGAAATGTCTTGTGAGTTCTTCTCCTGTAATGGTATTATTTCTACGTAAAGTTTTAAATTCCTTTTTATATTGGCTTTAGGTTTCTATTTTATCTGTTTTGTGCACTGGTTTAAAAGTGTTTGATCATTGAGAGTCCAATTCGGAACGGCGTATAGAGTTGTATTTTCATTTTTACAGGCTGCTAGTGATTAGGCTCTTTTGCCACCAACCAGGCCATTACTTGTCCTAAAATATACCGTTCTTTTTAAAAACCTACGTTTTATATCTTTGAAGACCGTAGTCCCAGACTATAAATCAAGAAAGGCCAACTAAGTATGCGCTTCAGGCCTTCGTCAACGTGGCCGTAACAGAACGACCAAAATCGCTGGACTCAAGAGACTACCTGAAAAATCGAGGAATGGGCATTTAAAGGCTAAACCTATGTTGGAGCGCAAAACTCATGAAAATAAACCAAAAGATTATCCTATCACCTGATCTCGTACATTTTCCCAATACTTGTCTTATTATAGATATTATTATTATCATTTAGATATTGATAGAGTATTTTACAGATACATGTGTCGTTCTAAAGGCCTCAGCTGAGGTGACCGCCCAATTCCCATCAATGTACTCGATCAACGAACCTGGCATCCGGAAGTCCCTGGCCCCCCACTTCCGGTCAGGATTGCTATGGTAACGCCATCACCACCTGTCGAGGGAGTCAGCCCCCACACACGACATTTGGGTGGGAATCACAGAAATTGTGATGGCTTCTTCAGGGAGAGGATGGGAATCACGTGTAACACCTCCTATTGGAGAAAAATAAATTGCTGCACCAATTTCACTCAAGATGGTGCTCTTAGAGAATTATTATTATTTAGTATGCACAATTAATACAGAGAAATTCTAATGGCAAATATATATTTGAATTTTTAATCGGGTATCTCTGCCATTTCTAGAAAATCATAGAACTTCGCTGTTTACTGCCAATTTTTAAAGAGCTAGAAGGGAAAAAATCCATCGTAATCTTAGAGGTGTAGGATACATAACCCAGAGGTTCAACTTTGTTTCATCCAATACTTCCCAATCGATGAAAGTATTTCAAGAGAATTAAAACGGCTTGGAGTTAAATCTCGATAAAAACAACCTTTAAAACCTTAGAAGAACACCTCATTCTAGACAGAACAGAATTTCCAGATTTTCAGTTAAGTGCCAGGATTGCAATGCCACCTACCATCAGATAAGAATGAAAGAACACTCCAGAAATATCAAGAACAAAGATATAAACTAATTTTGTTATTTGAGAAACCAGCCATTATTTTAACCCTCTTGAACCTGTAAGTTTTGGAATCATTCCTATCAAGAGAATTCCACAGCAGCAACAGGAAAAAAATAGACCACCATTAACAGTTTCTACATATCCAACGATTCCTCACTTAGTGCCTCGTGAACTGCTGGCGAAGAACGTGTAATCGAAAGCTTGCTTTCTCGCTACTTTATTAATGAGTAGAATCATTACTGCGGAGGGATTGGTGAAAGTGTGAGAACATTTTAAAGTCTTATTAACAAGTGAAGAGTGTAATCCTATTTTTTAGTGGTGAAACCTGAAAGTGTTGAAATGCCTCAGCGCTTTAGTATAAAATAGACAAATCTCTGTTTTTTTTTTTTTATTCTAGAAATAGTAATTAACGTTAATATATTGATGTATCGAAGTCTTGCGAACGACATCTTCAATACGAAGAACGGCATTTGCTGCTATCATTTGTTTCTCAGGTTGGCTCTGGAGAGATAATTTGGATTCTTGAACAGTTCTAAATATTGTCGGGAGTCAGGTAATCCCTAAAGTTTTGAAAGAGTTCTCAGGGTAGTGACAACTATTCAGATTTTATACATCTTGTGAGATTAGCACAATAGAAAAATTTTCGATATTTCATCTGTCTGGGTTCTATATGAAATGTGTTACATGTGTGGAAGATAGAGTTCTTTACACAAATTAGAAGTAAAATGCCGCATGTAAAATATATCAGTTGAAGGTTTGCAGAAGTTTGTCTGTCCTGCCTCGGTGAGGAAGGGGTCGACCGCTCTCTATCTCAGTTCCGCCGCTATCGGACGTAGACGTAGTCGCTTCCTGCCGACGGCGGGCGGGGTAGGTTCCGTGGGGCGTCATCATCCCACATCTCCAGAATGTGTGGATTGTTTCTCTACAATATCTACCTATCTACATGGTGTTTCCTATACCCGGAGCTCTTGTACATAAACCTATTCGCTGAGTATGTTTACAGTACTGGATCCCATATACTCTTAGGAATAGAATGTTCCCCAATTTATCGTTATGCTATCCATCCATTTTGGTCTTGTCGCTGGGTGACTTCTGAAGGCAGTTCTAACTGTACTCGACCTCTAATCCTAAGTATTATTTTAGGATTTGTTTCTTGTCTTACTTTGTTCAAAAATACATTCCATTTAGGGCTTAACCACATAACCAAATATTTCGGTTCCAAATTCGATATTTGCTCTCAAGTCCGATCGTTTTTATCATCGTTATTATCAGATGCCATCGCTGATTTGAAGATGGGCTAGCAGTCGTCGTCAATCAATGTCCAATGACTGTCTTTGAGGTGATATTGATCGACATGAGGTGGTTTATTGATAGATATCTTTAATGGTAAATTTATAATATACATTTTAGTTTATATCTCTAGGTTAAATATATAGATTTATAGACACAATTTGAAGGAAGAATTTTGTCCCTAAATACGATCGATTTGATAAATAAAAATGAAACCGTAATTTTAAAGGCAGGTCTGGTATAGGAGATAGGCTTAAAAGCTATCGATTGATCTTATTTCCGAATAGTTTGGATGCTAAAATGGTATTTGGAATCTCAGGACTAAACAATCTGTCTTAAATATTATAAGATAAAACATCACACACAACAAGAAGGTAAAACCAGGACAGATTGTCCCCACGTCAGAGTAGAGCCACTCCCCTCCCGTAATGACAGTCCGGATCTGGACTGACGCCGATATCTGTTTCCGGGAAGTAGGTGGATCGGTGGCAGGAGCTTCACCCACCTACATCTCATCTCTCTTACAATCTACAATTTTATTGATTCTTCTAATCAATTGTTACAGAGGTGGAAACATATATAATAAAACTGTGAATAAATGGTAGATAAAATGTAAGGGAAAATTATAGTTGTGTATGTGTACAAATTTCTTCAGCAAGGAAGGCTTCCCCACCTTGAGAGAGTTCTCCTCCAGACAAGGTCTTCTTGAACACTCCTCAGTTCCACGCAGAGGAAGTACCTATAGGTGCACGTCTTGGCAGACACCAGAATGGCCAGGGCGTCATCATCCAGGCCTCTCTTACATACCTCACTTATACACACACTAAACCTTTATTATCACACATATACGCTCATGGACAAAACTTAAGGAAGCTGTACCTTCTAGCATTTATATTTGGATTCAGACAATAATTCTGAAATATATTTTATACACAGTGACATTTATTGAAGACAAACGAGATAACCAAGTGTGAAAAAAATTGCTTCTGCCTTAAAAAGAAAACATCAACAACAAAAAATCCAGATGACCGGCAATATCAACGACTTTCCACTGCCTTTAGGTTAGTCCATTAGTGTAGTCTTATACCTGGATTTACCACAGTGTCTACAATTGAAGAGAACTTTAAAAAAAAAGTAAAAATTATGGTTATTCAATGGTAAAAATGAAATTTATATATACAAGAAGAGAGAGAGACTAAATTAAGACAATTAATCTCATAAAAAGATTGGTCTGGGTAAAAATCAAAGGAAAAGAAATAGGTCGCATGAGCTTTACCCACGTACATCACATATACGTACTATCTCCTCCTGGTAAGTAGTCAAATAGTTGTTATCAAAACTAACGATCACCAAATTTGTCTTTCTTTTAACACCAGAAGAACGATCAGACTTCCACCGAGTAAATGCTTCAACAATGATGTTGGCGCAATTAAAAGTTGTAAGTTCTTCTTTTACATGACCTGTCTTTTTAGAAATCAATTATCTTCTATATTGTGTTGCCTTTTTCTATATTTTATCTATAATAGCGGACCCGCCCGGCTTCGCCCGGGTTTTACCTGAGTAAAGGTTTGTCTAACGAATCTCTCGATAAAGTTAACATTTTTTCCCGGTCCCTTGAAAAATACTCGATAAGTTGAATAAAATCAATATTAATTGGTTCCCTCGGTAATTGGAAGTTAAAGGAATAGTATCTTGCCTTTGAATTGTATCATTATTCTTGTCTCAAATAAATTGCCGTGTCATCCTGAATTTTGTCTTTCCTAATTTTCTACATTACAAAATCATCGTATCATCATGATAATATTTAGAGCAGATTGTTGAATTATAACAGATAAATTAGAATATTTATCTTGATTATTTCTAGGCGAAAAGTTATTTCAAAAATTTTATTTGCTAGAAACCTTCCCAGTACTATACTAAATAACTTCCCAAAGTTTCATGGCGATCCAATGAGTGGTTTGGTCAGGCATAAAGGACAAACAAACAGACATACATTCATTTTTATATATATAGATAAGGCTCTATATACAGTAGATTACTTATATATTAATGTGAAAAACACTATATTCTTTCGTATTTAAAAAAAAAAATCTAATTTCTCAAAATAAGGCTTAGAAAACATATTGAAAAAAAAATAATAATACAAAAACATCCCAAGGTTTAAAAATGATCATATGCAAAGTTAGATACTGATTGAACGAATATTGTAAAAGGAGGTTTCGCAAAAAATCATCACATTTTGACTTCAATAGAGTGCGTACATTACAAGGGCTGAGCTTCGAACTTCCGAGATGGTATTAAAGAATCTAATACCAATAGCCTTCCATGTAGGACTCTGATAAGAAAGTCGGGGAAAAGAAGTCACAATCTCATTCTTCACCAGTCGGAAGGAATCGGGTGGATGTCGAACAAAGAGCAGGCCCTAATCCGACCTGATCTACCCCGAGGACCGAATGTTATCTCCGATTGATAAGGGAGGACCGAAGACAATGAAGTTTGCAGCAACGATCCATCTGCGAGCCAGATTTCATGTCAAATTGTTGTTAAATCGAAGGAAGACAAAACAAAGCCATTTTTTACAAGCCGATGGAAGGACTGATGCCGCCGGCTTTGAGACCAGTTTAACCGCTAATTGATTGTTGGTACCATTGGAAGAACCTTCGACGAGAATCTTGGGAGATTACGACAGAGAGAAATCTTGTGGAATAGTTAGAATAGAAATCATACGTTATGGAGATTGAATTTTCTTCTAATACACTGCAATGAAGAGTACTCACTTTGAAGCAACCTGGGAAATGGGGTTATGTGCTCTGATTTGATTTCATTGGGCGAAACTCGAAACCTCGAAGAAACCTGTGATGTTTTAAATTGCATTTAACGATAAAAACAAGAATCTTTAGGAAGGACTTTATTGATATTTTAAACTTTACGAGTTTTTGAACATGCCTGACCTTCAACAAGTGCAATTTACAACAGGTTCAAGATTTGTGAAGTTTAAAATCCCAAAAAAGGAAAATCTCCTTCTAAATCTTCTCCTTTTATCGTTTAATATACTCGGGAATTCTATTCTTATATAGGATTTAATTATATATTATATTCAATGTTTTTATGCTTATATTTTTACTATCTAATGATTTAAGTATGAATTTCTCTATTTTCAGAAAAAAAAAATGTTATCACAGAGGGATTGTCATTGACTGGAACCGAGGGGAATGATGTGGATGGAGAAGAATATATATGTTGATTGAATATTGGGAGTCGAGCGCTATCTTCGAGGAATTAGGGAAGTTGGTTTTAAAATCTAAGTTGGTGTTATCCTTTTACCTCAAGGAAGCTAAGAAACTTCAAGTGATTAATTTGACTCTTGTCACGCGGCTAAGCTCCTACATCTGAACATAGCTTCGTGAAGGATCTTTTAACACATATATATTGTCGCGTGTAGAATAAAAAAACTTAAAACTATTTCCATCGCTTGACAAACATTTCATATTCCGTATTCTTCAAATATTGCAGCATATTTCTCGGCATATTTATCTTATTGTCTCTCTTATGTGATGTTAATAAGTTGGTATTTACAGTTGGATACTCGACTGGAGCAGTATATTATCAAAAGTACAAATCGCCTACTCTTCGCCTCACGATTTTGTACTTTTGATAAGTTGGTATTTGTTCGGAAAAGAGTAAATTGCTTTGTCATGTTCATGTTTGTCTTCCCTCATTTTCTATACGTGACACTATAAAGTAGGACCAGAGAATCTTATCAATGTTTCTCAATCCACACCATTCCACTCGGTTCCAGTCAATGACAATCCCTCTGTGATAATATTCATATACTTAAAATGTCATATTTTTAATGTTAGTGTGGGGTTGAACGGGCAAAGTGTGTCAGTACATTTTTTAGCTGTAGCATTGAATAGGCACGCGTGTTCCTGGGATATAAATGGAAGTGGGTAAGAGAAATTAGTCAGTTCTGAGTCGCTGCAAGTTTGGCAAGTGCAGGCCCCAGCTTTGTGATGCCGCCACAACAACATTGACGTCAGTAGGACCAAATATTTTTAACAATACCTCGCCGCCCAAGATGTTGTGGTCACTCGGGTTTTCCTTGTCATGCGGCGGGTTCACCAACAATGCTTCCCTGCTGGCCCTCCGCCTTCCTGCTACATCCTGCTCTGTGCAGGCAGGTAGGTGCCCTGATCTGTACTGGTAGATAGGGGCCCTGTACTTAACCGGTAGATAGGTGCCCTGTCCTTGTTTTATATCGGCAAGTAGGTGCCATTCTCTGTATCGGCAAGTAGATGCCTTGCTCTGTACCTGCTTTATACCGGCAAGTATGTGCTCTATCCCTGCTCTGTACGAGGCAAGTAGGGGCCATTCTATGTATCGGCAAGTAGGTGCCTTGCTCCTGCTCTGTACCTGCAGGTAGGTGCTTGCTCCTGCTCTGTACCTGCAGATAGGGGCTTGCTCCTGCTCTGTACCTGCAGATAGGGGCTTGCTCCTTCTCTGTACCTGCAGGTAGGGGCTTGCTCCTGCTCTGTACCTGCATGTAGGTGCTTGCTCCTTCTCTGTACCTGCATGTAGGTGCTTGCTCCTTCTCTGTACCTGAAGGTAGGTGCTTGCTCCTTCTCTGTACCTGCAGGTAGGTGCTTGCTCCTTCTCTGTACCTGCAAATAGGGGCTTGCTCCTTCTCTGTACCTGCAGGTAGGGGCTTGCTCCTTCTCTGTACCTGCAGGTAGGGGCTTGCTCCTTCTCTGTACCTGCATGTAGGTGCTTGCTCCTTCTCTGTACCTGCAGGTAGGTGCTAGCTCCTTCTCTGTACCTGAAGGTAGGTGTTTGCTCCTGCTCTGTACCTGCAGGTAGGGGCTTGCTTCTTCTCTGTATCTGCAGGTAGGTGCTTGCTCCTTCTCTGTACCTGCAAGTAGGTACCTTCTCCTGCTCTGTACCTGCAGATAGGGGCTTGCTCCTTCTCTGTACCTGCAGGTAGGGGCTTGCTCCTGCTCTGTACCTGCATGTAGGTGCTTGCTCCTTCTCTGTACCTGCATGTAGGTGCTTGCTCCTTCTCTGTACCTGAAGGTAGGTGCTTGCTCCTTCTCTGTACCTGCAGGTAGGTGCTTGCTCCTTCTCTGTACCTGCAAATAGGGGCTTGCTCCTTCTCTGTACCTGCAGGTAGGGGCTTGCTCCTTCTCTGTACCTGCAGGTAGGGGCTTGCTCCTTCTCTGTACCTGCATGTAGGTGCTTGCTCCTTCTCTGTACCTGCAGGTAGGTGCTTGCTCCTTCTCTGTACCTGAAGGTAGGTGTTTGCTCCTGCTCTGTACCTGCAGGTAGGGGCTTGCTTCTTCTCTGTATCTGCAGGTAGGGGCTTGCTCCTGCTCTGTACCTGCAGGTAGGTGCCCTGCAGATAGGAGCTTGCTCCTGCTCTGTACCTGCAGGTAGGGGCTTGCTCCTGCTCTGTACCTGCAGGTAGGTGCCCTTCAGATAGGAGCTTGCTCCTGCTCTGTACCTGCGAATAGGTGCTTGCTCCTGCTCTGTACCTGCAAGTAGGTGCTTGCTCCTGCTCTGTACCTGCAGGTAGGGGCTTGCTCCTGCTCTGTACCTGCAAGTAGGTGCCCTGCAGATAGGAGCTTGCTCCTGCTCTGTACCTGCAAGTAGGTGCTTGCTCCTGCTCTGTACCTGCAGGTAGGGGCTTGCTTCTGCTCTGTACCTGCAGGTAGGTGCCCTGCAGATAGGAGCTTGCTCCTGCTCTGTACCTGCAAGTAGATGCTTGCTCCTGCTCTGTACCTGCAGGTAGATGCTTGCTCCTGCTCTGTACCTGCAGGTAGGGGCTTGCTCTTGCTCTGTACCTGCAGGTAGGTGCTTTAATCCTTATATATTTCAGTAGATAGGTACCTTACATCTGCTCGGTACCGGTAGGTAGATGCTTAATTCTTCTCTACATCAGCAAGTAGGTACCTTGCTCCTTCTTTGTGCTAGATGGTAGGTGCCATGGTCCTGCACTATGCTAGCATAAATTGCAGCAACCTAATCAAATCCTTCAAATACAGCTAATGAGACAACAATATGATGGAATTACTCTTACATTTTTGATACCAAGCATAAATGATTGATTATTTCTAGTACACCAAAGTGGTGCAAGCCATTGCAATCATGGTGGGTAGTAAACAAATGTTTTTACTGCAAGTGCAACACCTGTCGACATATTTGATTGCATTTACAAGTGCTCCAGATCCCCGTTTGGTTACTTGTACTTATTGGTGGGGTTAGGCTTTTGCAAGAATCGGGGGTCATTGGAGCATTTTTTTTTTCTTTAAAAAGTGCCTATTGCGGGATTCAATCTCGGTTCGTGGCCGTCCTAAATCGACAGTTTACATCTATCCTTCAATAAACCCCAGTTTGAATTCACATAAACTGTTTTATAATGAAGAGTATCATGTTGGCATGTAAGTACACACACACGTGTAAAATGAAATTTTCCTCATCAATCAAATGTTCTCCCCAGAAACCATAATTACTTCTGATAAAGGAGTCGCCGGGACGGTGGAAATATAACGTTAGAATATTTGGCTGACGTTGAATCATTCATTATACACCTCATTTATCAATGTCGTTAAACCAACCAGAATATATTGGGTAGAAATTTATTGACACAAGTTCGCAAAAGGCATCTCCTGATCGTGTAACTAAAAGTTGCTGACGGCTTGCGCCATCTGTCGAAATAAATATCAACTAATTGTTGTTTTTTTAATTATTCCAGAATTGACCAACAACCCTTCTGGAATATAATTAAGAATCGAATATCTGATGTTTATTCCGACAGATGGCGCAAGCCGTCAACAAATTTTAGTTGCACGATTAGGAGATGCCTTTTTCATAATTTATTTACCTGATCCCAGTACAATTTTACTTTTGTACTATTTTTTCACATATTTTTGAGAATCAAGTTTGAAAAAAAAGGATAAAAATTGGAATATATATCTACAGTATTTTGATTATCTTCGAAATTGAAGGAAAATATTAACTAGATAGCACGCCCATCTTAACACAATAATTGAAACTATTTAAAGCGCGTTTTTTAAAATATATACACTGCGTGACATTGAAAATGGAACACCAAGAAATAGTGGCCAGAAAATTATGCAAATTTCAGGGTAGACGCGCCTAACCGAGTTATGCAAATGATGTAAAATGCGCAGCTCTCGTGCGCACATGGAGTAAGATATAAGGGAAGGAACTTGCAGAAAGGACAGTATTCGTGTCGTTATTTCTTCAAGGAAAATCATTGTAGAAATTTTGTTCTTGTGTCAAAAGACACGTGTAATAACAGAGAATGCCAGGTCATCGTAAACGGAGGCAGTTCAAGCAGACAGACGCTTTTACGAGGGGCATGGTGATCGGACTGAAAAGGGCAGGTTGGTCCATACGTCAAATCTCAGCTGATACACACCTTGGTGCGTCCACGGTGCAACGACTGTGGAGAAGATGGTTGGAACAAGGAAATGTGGCAATTTATAGGAATGTCGGTGCAACCAGAGTGACGTCAGCACGTGTGGATCGGCGTATCCTTCGACAAGCAGTGGCGGCCCCACAAGCCACTTGTACCGCCATCCTGCAACATGTGCAAGACACCCTAGATCATTCCATCTCGACCAGAACCATTTCCCGTCGATTGGTTGCTAATGGCTTGCACTCATGCCGTCCGCTAAGAAGACTGCCATTGACCCCACCGAATAGGCGCCAACGTTTGGAATGGTGCCGGGCTAGATCGACGTGGATGACGGAATGGCACAGGTTCGTGTTCTCAGATGAGTCGCGTTTCTGCTTGTCCAGTGATAGTCGCCGTGTACGCGTGTGGCGTCGACGTGGAGAAAGGTCCAATCCGGCAGCAATTGTGGAACGCCCCACCGTGCGACAACGTGGAATCATGGTTTGGGGCGCAATCGCGTATGATTCCAGGTCACCTTTACTTCGTATTCAGGGCACTATGACGGCCCAACGATACGTTGATGATGTGCTGCGACCGGTGACACTCCCCTACCTTCAGGGGGTACCCAATGCCCTTTATCAGCAGGATAACGCCCGACCGCACACTGCTCGCATTAGCCAACAAGCTCTGCAAGATGTACAGATGCTTCCCTGGCCACCGTACTCTCCTGATCTCTCACCAATCGAGCACGTCTGGGACATCATTGGACGCCGTTTGCATGCCTTGCCACAGCCGCGTTCAGAAGACGAACTGTGGCAAATGGTCGAGAGGGAATGGAGAGCCATCCCTCAGGACGCCATCCGTACTCTGATTGACTCTCTACCTAGACGTGTTGCTGCGTGCATCGCCGTCCGCGGTGGTCCTACTTGCTACTAAGCCGACGCCGTTCTCGCTCTGTATTATGACTATCATTTTGAAATAAAGATCACTTATTGTTCGTCCCTGTCTCTCTCTGTCTGCCGAGTTTCATCACTTTCTGGCCACTATTTCTTGGTGTTCCATTTTCAATGTCACGCAGTGTAAAACAACTTTCTCTCTACTGCCGTTACTTCGATTTAATATTATAAGTGTCTAGCTCATCAGTGGTGATTCAACCACAATTGGAGATGTTCAGGACTCGAGCTGTTACTGTGGTAAGGAAGCTCAGGACTCGCGACACCTACTCTCTCTCTCTGTTGAAATGCCCACTATTATATAGCGTTAGACAACAGACAATTACTAATGTTTAAGATCTGTATGAAAAGGTGAATATCAGAGAGAATTATCAGAAATTTAATCACTTTTATAAATATGTTCATGGCTATCTGTCTGACCTGAAAGGATCAGGTTCCTAATCTATCTCATTGTTTATTTTCCCCCCATTTATTGTATAGTGATGTATAACTGTTACTGTTTACCAATTGTAAATTGACACAATTATCCTTAGCGGGAATATCTCCTTTTGTGAAATAAATAAACAAAATTAGTGGTGATTAAATACTTTCGCCAAAAATGTCTCTAAAGTACTTAATATATAATCAACACAGCCCACACAGAGTACAATATTAGAACAGCCTGGTAGATTAAACTGGCGATACCGCTGGGAGGGTTCACCATTGATGAGCCAGGTCCTATTTCAATATTTTTCACCGCAGTAAGGACATTAGGAAGTTGTTAAAATTAACACACATTCAAGGAAAGTAATTATCAAAATATTAAATGCGGCGGTCGTGAACTCGGTGAATCTATTTAAGAAGAGGGAAATTTGAAAGGATGTGCCAACCAAAATTCCCATATTGTCACAAAGACAGAAAGACAATGTCACGTAAGTCTGCCTGAGAGAAGAAGATTGTCTACCAATTATTCAGTCAGAACAATAAGATCTTGCAATAAGAAATTGTCTATCTATCTCAAAGGAAGAAAATTTTAAAAATAAAAAAAGACACAAATTGATAATCTATATATATAAAATTGAATGTCTGTTTGTCTGTACTCTATAGATTCAAAAACCATACATCCAATCGCCGTGAAATTTTGGGATATTATTAGGTATATCACCGGGAAGGTTTTTGAAAAATAATTTCCTGAATATCTTGAATATCCTTAGAGTTATTTGCAGATTTGTATATTTAACTCGCAAGCAGCGCCCCCATTGTGACGATGATAACAAGTTTTCTTATCACTAAGTTTGTTATCTTAAATATTATTTATCAAAAGTAAGATTATCTCAGGATGACACGGCAATGTGACACGGGAAAAAATGTTCACTAGATAAAACTATGATTTTCTAATGTAGAAAATTAGGAAAGACAAAATTCAGGATGACACGGCACACAGGGACCGGGAAAAAATGTTCACTTTATCGAGAGATTCAAATTTACGAGTTTCAAATTATCAAAATATATCTTTTTTTTTTTTTTTTAATAAGTTTTTAGAGAATTGTTTTAACAAATGTTCGCTAGACAAACCTTTACTCGGGTAAAACCCCGGGCGAAGCCGAGTACGTTTTTATAAGTTTATAGAGAATTGTTTTAGCAAATGTTCGTTAGACAAACATTCACTCGGGTAAAACCCGTGCGAAGCCGGGCACATCCGCTAGTAATAAATATAGGTCATTTACATCAGTGGGCAATTGAGAAGAAAATCAAATTTCTAATCAGAGAGAGCTATATATATTTGAATAAATAAATTACTAATATATATAATTAATAAATTTACTCATTTTATTTGAAAAAGGAACAATAAATTCAGGTGAAGAGTTTCTTTTAATTTTGTTTTTTTGCAAGATTTCGATCAAATGTTTTGCTCTTCAATGGGTAAATACTTCTTTGTACAATAAAAAGATGATCTTTATACAAAAATAATTGAAAAAATGTGTTATTGCCATGTGCTCTCGTACACGCTCACGAGGGCACATGTCAATAACACATTTTTTTTTTCAAATAATTCCTAGGTAACTATTGCTCACATACTTATTTTATAAATAATAGTATGATTACACACATAATAGTATCATAAGCATATAATCAAGTTCTTCAACAATAGGTTACCTTAGATTCTGACACATAGTAAAACCTTCCTATAAATACGCCATAGTCCCGCGACTACTATGTAATATCGAGTTATTTCTAAAAATCACGCACGAACGCCCGCACATCATTCTTTATTTTACATATCTACCTATAAATAGAGCGAAACGTCGTTCCTTGAACACTCATTTGATGAACGATCACTTTCTTAAGCAATAATTTTTGTAAAATCAAAAGTCCAGCCGTGATAGATTATTGCTTCCAATGACCAATCACCGCCAGATGAAATTGAGAGTGGCCGTGTTTTTATTATTATTATTTATTTTTTGAAGAAGGCGGGGGGAGGGGGGAAATTCTATCGTGAAATGCTACTGTATTTAAATATAGTGATAATATAAACTGGTTTTAAAAACAAGTTGCCATATGTTCTAATGGGAAAAGTAGTAAAAAGAAAACCAAATACATTAGCTTTTCACAAATTCTGGAAAACAGCACAGACAATAGGATCCAACTTGAAGAAAGGTCGATCTTAATCTCCACTTTCTATAGATAACTGCTAGGTTTACTTCTGTTTACCTACCTATCTTCGAGAATCCTGAATGGGACGAGTGTCCTTAATAAAGGCTTTTCGTTGTTGTTGTTTTTGTTTAAAATATATAATGACTATCTGAACCAAAAGACGCACTTCTCCTTTTAATTAATCCCTTTTCCTCCCGAAACTTTATGTTGTATCCTAACCTGAAAATCTGCCCTCGCCATTTCAGCAGCTTAAACATCTGTTTGGTAAATTTGACCGATTTCATAACCCCTCTCGTAGGATATTATGGAATCAAGCCGCCCCTGTATGGATTAATGTCAAACCCGAACCTATGGTATACACGTTGTTTTTTTTCTGAATTTGATGAAACTGATGTTGAGGCTCATTCTTTCTCATCACTAGTAACATTTAACGAGTACTAGGGTGATGAAAACTGCTTCATTCTATTGCCTCATTTTGTAAATGAATAGCATCCTCCCACAACTTTATGTTTTATATGACACTGCGTATATATGCAAAAAAGACATATCTCAATTTTAAAATTCCATGAAAGTGTTAAAACAAAGCTGGTGTTGAGGCTCATTCACTAATCTGAAGCTAACCATTCTGCTCCGAGAAGATTAAATCTGTGTTAATGGGAATTATAGAAATATATCCTCTTTAAATGATGGATATATACATGGGGCAATATACATTCCATCACTGAAGAGTTCTAATACTAAATAATAATATTTGATTATCCGATATTTTTACTAGAGAACATTTTTATCCCGAATGTATACATTGTGCCGATAGCGAATTTTGAAATGTACGTGTTGGCATCTAAAGCGGAATGCTGCATCAACGGATTAATTTGAAGTATTTGAGCACGGAGAACGTACTCGGTGGATGGCGTGAGATTACTTGCTAAGGCACCTCATACTTAGCAAAGGCGATTTAAGCAACTGAAATGATTCACAATAATAAAAGAAAATAATGAAAAATTTTAATACAACAATCAATTTCAAAGAAGTTCAAGTAAAACTGAATGCATTTGATATTTGATTCTTCAACGATTACTGAAAATAAAATGGACTGACAGAGTAATCTATGAATAGGTTTGGAGGAGAGCAGGCTGGTACGTGTCGATGACTGTAGGAAATGGGGATAAGTAAGCCATGTTCTGAGAGACACTCTTCAGGATATGATTTCATTCTGCCCCTGGTTTGATACATTGGAGGATACAAGAAGAGGATTGAGAAGTAAATTAACTTCAAGGACTAAGAGTGGAGTGTATTACATGCTGCTAAACAGGAAGGCTCATAATTGTGGAACTCCTTGCCTGACAACCTCGGGGCGCGATGATAACCTCTCGTGAGCGACTACCTCACTGAACGCCCGTCTTTGTAAAAAATAAATGACTTGACCATTTGGAGACTTACAATAAATTTATTTATTAGTTTAAAATGACTTGACCGGATATATAACCTAACCTCTAGGAGAGGCCAGGGATATGTATAGTATTAGGCGGTATCTCATGGGAGGATCGGCTTATTCACACTGTAACGCTGTTCTTTGGGAGCTTTTAGAAAATAATTGTTGGTGGATAATTCCAGATGTGTTTTTATGAGATAGCATATTGTTTTTGTTTCTATATATTTGATAGGAATTCTCGGAATTGATGTGTAATTAGGTGTAGACATTGGATTTTGTAATTGACAAAAAAGTCGACATTAGGCTTCTCCGAATAGTGCTTCACTCTCACTCGTTTTATTCGCTTACAACTTGTTAAAAAGCATACTATTCTTTTCTGGAAGCTACGATGCGCAAATAACAATCTAATGTGTTGAAACTGAAGAGGTCCAATTTACAAATTTCGTTATTATGGAAGAGTAGAACTTATTATCACGCGGTTCTCCAGAACAGACCAGGCGTTGTGAATGGAGAGCCCCAGAAGTACCGCGCAATAAGGTCAGAATGGTATATTTCAGAGAGAGGATAAAGGACATTTATGAAAACAGTGCAGCTGCGAGGTTGGGCCATATTCCAGCCTACACCCGTGGCACAATGACGGGCGACGCCCGCGGAGCATCCCATTGTTAGGGAAGCGGAACCCTATGGCGGGTGGCCTTGGCGCTACGCCCGCAGCCCCTCCCGGCACGCCCTGCCGTGTGTGGGCGGAGGTGTGGTCCCATTGCTCTCTTCCCAGTGCTCTTCACTATGATCCAAAGTCCTATTGACAAATCTGTCCATTCCGCTCCACGGGCATCTAATCCTCTAAGAGGAGTCTACCTTACTCTTGGTCCGATTGGGAGATCTAATCGCGATCTTTCAACAACTTTCCCCCATTTCTATACGTTAGTTTTCTATTGTCACTTTTCCTCCTACTCCCCAGTGTCCACCGTCAGTACTCCTCCTACTTCCCACCTTTACTACCGTCAGTTCTCCTCCTACTCCTCATCTTTATTACTGTCAGTTATCTCCTACTCCCCACCTTTACTGCCGTCAGTTCTCCTCCTACTCCCCACCTTTACTACCGTCAGTTATCTCCTACTCCCCACCTTTACTGCCGTCAGTTCTCCTCCTTGTCCCCACCTTCACTACCGTTAGTTCTCCTCCTACTCCCCACCTTCACTACCGTCAGTT
>CP092864.1:52620365-52634370 GCA_030710605.1 Cordylochernes scorpioides
TCCTCCTACCCTCTACTGTCTTATCGTCAATACTCCTCCTACCCTCTAACGTCTTACCGTCAGTACTCCTCCTACCCTCTAGCGTCTTACCGTCAATACTCCTCCTACCCTCTAACGTCTTACCGTCAGTACTCCTCCTACCCTCTACCGTCTTACCGTCAGTACTTCTCCTACCCTCTACCGTCTTACCGTCAATACTCCTCCTACCCTTTACCGTCTTACCGTCAGTACTCCTCCTACCCTCTACCGTCTTACCGTCAATACTCCTCCTACCCTCTAACGTCTTACCGTCAGTACTCCTCCTACCCTCTAACGTCTTACCTTCAATACTCCTCCTACCCTCCACCGTCTTACCGTCAGTACTCCTCCTACCCTCCACCGTCTTACCGTCAATACTCCTCCTACCCTCTAACGTCTTACCGTCAGTACTCCTCCTACCCTCTAACGTCTTACCATCAATACTCCTCCTACCCTCTAACGTCTTACCGTCAATACTCCTCCTACCCTTTACCGTCTTACCGTCAGTACTCCTCCTACCCTCTACCGTCTTACCGTCAATACTCCTCCTACCCTCTAACGTCTTACCGTCAGTACTCCTCCTACCCTCTAACGTCTTACCATCAATACTCCTCCTACCCTCTACCGTCTTACCGTCAGTACTCCTCCTACTCCCCACCGTCTTACCGTCAGTACTTCTCCTACCCTCTACCGTCTTACCGTCAGTACTCCTCATACTGCTCCTACCCTCTACCGTCTTACCGTCAATACTCCTCCTACCCTCTACCGTCTTACCGTCAGTACTCCTCCTACCGTCTTACCGTCAGTACTCCTCCTACCCTCTACCGTCTTACCATCAATACTCCTCCTACCCTCTACCGTCTTACCGTCAATACTCCTCCTACCCTCTACCGTCTTACCTTCAATACTCCTCCTACCCTCTACCGTCTTACCGTCAGTACTTCTCCTACCCTCTACCGTCTTACCGTCAGTACTCCTCCTACTCCGCACAGTCTTACCGTCAGTACTCCTCCTACCCTCTACCGTCTTACCGTCAGTACTCCTCCTACTCCGCACAGTCTTACCGTCAGTACTCCTCCTACCCTCTACCGTCTTACCGTCAGTACTCCTCCTACTGCCCACCGTCCTACCGTCAGTACTCCTCCTTCTTCTCACCGTTCTACCGTCAGTGCTCCTCCTAATCCCCACCGTCCTACCGTCAGTACTCCTCCTTCTTCTCACCGTTATACCGTCAGTACTCCTCCTAATCCCCACCGTCCTACCGTCAGTACTCCTTCTTCTCACCGTTCTACCGTCAGTACTCCTCCTAATCCCCACCGTCCTACCGTCAGTACTCCTCCTTCTTCTCACCGTTCTACCGTCAGTACTCCTCCTTCTACTCACCGTTCTACCGTCAGTACTCCTCCTAATCCCCACCATCCTACCGTCAGTACTCCTCCTACCCTCTACCGTCTTACCGTCAGTACTCCTCCTACTGCCCACCGTCCTACCGTCAGTACTCCTTCTTCTCACCGTTTCTACCGTCAGTACTCCTCCTAATCCCCACCGTCCTACCGTCAGTACTCCTCCTTCTTCTCACCGTTATACCGTCAGTACTCCTCCTACCCTCTACCGTCTTACCGTCAGTACTCCTCCTAATCCCCACCGTCCTACCGTCAGTACTCCTTCTTCTCACCGTTCTACCGTCAGTACTCCTCCTAATCCCCACCGTCCTACCGTCAGTACTCCTCCTTCTTCTCACCGTTATACCGTCAGTACTCCTCCTACCCTCTACCGTCTTACCGTCAGTACTTCTCCTACCCTCTACCGTCTTACCGTCAATACTCCTCCTACCCTCTACCGTCTTACCGTCAGTACTCCTCCTACCCTCTACCGTCTTACCGTCAATACTCCTCCTACCCTCTAACGTCTTTACCGTCAGTACTCCTCCTACCCTCTAACGTCTTACCGTCAATACTCCTCCTACCCTCTACCGTCTTACCGTCAGTACTCCTCCTACCCTCTACCGTCTTACCGTCAGTACTCCTCCTACTCCCCACCGTCTTACCGTCAGTACTTCTCCTACCCTCTACCGTCTTACCGTCAGTACTCCTCCTACCGTCTTACCGTCAGTACTCCTCCTACCCTCTACCGTCTTACCGTCAATACTCCTCCTACCCTCTACCGTCTTACCGTCAATACTCCTCCTACCCTCTACCGTCTTACCGTCAGTACTCCTCCTACCCTCTACCGTCTTACCGTCAATACTCCTCCTACCCTCTACCGTCTTACCGTCAGTACTTCTCCTACCCTCTACCGTCTTACCGTCAGTACTCCTCCTACTGCCCACCGTCCTACCGTCAATACTCCTCCTACCCTCTGCCGTCTTACCGTCAGTACTCCTCCTACTCCGCACAGTCCTACCGTCAGTACTCCTCCTTCTTCTCACCGTTCTACCGTCAGTGCTCCTCCTAATCCCCACCGTCCTACCGTCAGTACTCCTCCTTCTTCTCACCGTTCTACCGTCAGTGCTCCTCCTAATCCCCACCGTCCTACCGTCAGTACTCCTCCTTCTTCTCACCGTTATACCGTCAGTACTCCTCCTAATCCCCACCGTCCTACCGTCAGTACTTCTCCTTCTTCTCACCGTTCTACCGTCAGTACTCCTCCTAATCCCCACCGTCCTACCGTCAGTACTCCTCCTTCTTCTCACCGTTATACCGTCAGTACTCCTCCTAATCCCCACCGTCCTACCGTCAGTACTCCTCCTTCTTCTCACCGTTCTACCGTCAGTACTCCTCCTAATCCCCACCGTCCTACCGTCAGTACTCCTTCTTCTCACCGTTCTACCGTCAGTACTCCTCCTTCTTCTCACCGTTCTACCGTCAGTACTCCTCCTTCTTCTCACCGTTCTAGCGTCAGTACTCCTCCCTCTTCTCACCGTCCTACCGTCAGTACTCCTCCTAATCCCCACCGTCCTACCGTCAGTACTCCTCCTTCTTCTCACCGTTCTACCGTCAGTACTCCTCCTTCTTCTCACCGTACTACCGTCAGTACTCCTCCTTCTTCTCACCGTTCTAGCGTCAGTACTCCTCCCTCTTCTCACCGTCCTACCGTCAGTACTCCTCCTAATCCCCACCGTCCTACCGTCAGTACTCCTCCTTCTTCTCACCGTACTACCGTCAGTACTCCTCCTTCTTCTCACCGTTCTACCGTCAGTACTCCTCCTTCTTCTCACCGTACTACCGTCAGTACTCCTCCTAATTCCCACCGTCCTACCGTCAGTACTCCTCCTAATTCCCACCGTCCTACCGTCAGTACTCCTCCTACCCACTACCGTCTTCCCGTCAGTACTCTTCCTACTACCCACCGTTTTTACTAGAGCTATCTGAGCATTAGTGGGGAGTTTATATAACTGTGGGTTGTGCGGAATTGTACTGAAAAATATCTTACAACAATATAGTTTCAATATATAAATTCTAAAACTAAAAGGATGTGGCCCCTTTCCTTACCTGTGATAATGGAATTGGGATCATGTTTTCCGATAGGTGGCGCAAGCCATCAACAACTTTCAGTTTCACTATCAGGAGATGACTTTTTCTTAATATAAATACCTGATCCCAGTACAATTTAATATATTTTTGTACTCTTTTCATATTAAAGAAGGTGTTCCATTTTTAAAACAACCATTCTCAATGCTATAGTTCGCGAAAAAAGCGCGCGATTCGAGTGATGTTTTATTCATCCGAAAGAAAAGGAATTGATTTATATTTTATGAAAAAAAAAAGATGTTTAAATATTCTAAATGCCTAGAATAATAAGTGATTTTATATATAAAAAAGCAAAGGTTACGTTTTTCGACTTTCGGAGGCGAAATACTCGTTCACCTGAATTATCAAAATTTAGAAATCAAAGAATATTACTATTTTATTAAGTGAATAATCAATCAAATTCTCTAAAGGAAAATAAGGAATGATTTTTGATATTTATGAAATAAAACAAAAAATTACTCCGAAAAAGGGTGGCTGAAGAAACCTTGAACTACAACCGAAATAAAGATAAATGAAATGGTTGTCAGGGAGAATCCACCTTCTCAAAGAAACATTTCCCCAATAACCAACATACCAATTTATACCATTAACCATATTGTCAGAGAAACATCGGCTCAAATAAGTACATGTTTTCAAACCTAACCATATCGAGAAACGCAAGACCTGTCGCAGGGCCCTTTATGAAAAGTACCTGGCAGGTGAAAAATGGAAGAATGTTGTTACACTGGACGAGGCATGGGTTACCTCAATGATAGCAACCAATCCCGTGCCATTTACCACGCTAACTCTCAAATAAATACCTTTTAGAACTGGGTCAAGAATGTAAGGCAAGTTTCTCAAAGGGCTTCACGATTGTTGTAGGTTTCTACTATAATGGGAAGCTTCCTATAAAGAATGTGGATCCAAATGTCAGGATAAATTCTCAAATCTACCAATGGTTTGTCTTAGACCCATTGTTAGACAATGAGGTCTCATTTTTGTATCCAAGTGACTCAAGATCCGCGTGGCTGCACCAAGATAAAGCCACGAGTCATACCTCACGTTCAACAAGTCAATACCTGGACGAAAAGAAGAATCAAACTGGCATTTCGTACATCTGTTTAGGAACATCCCTGTCAAATCCCTAGACTTGGCCCGTATGAAATTTTGTGCTTTAGCTTGATAAAAACTGTTTTCAGACCTAGAAAACCAAAGACGTTAGATGATCTGTAGAAAGTCGTTAAGGACTGTTGGGGTGGTCTTGATTTAAGACAAAGCCTTATTTCCTGGAAACATCGATGCAGAGCTGTTGCTACACGTCAAGACATACATAGAAAACAATAAGTTGAACAAACATTTATAAATTATTTTTAATAAATCACTAAAATCGTTCTTTAAAAATGGAATACCTTCTTTAATTTTGCGTTATCATAAACTTTGAACTCTTAAATATCTTTTCCTTGATTTTTATAGGAAGCCTCTAGAAGACCGATTTTCTTTTTGGTCGCTGAGCCTGCTCTACACTGACGAGAGGCAACAGCCTGAATTTTATTAAAATGTATTTCTCCAATATTCTGAAATAATTAAAATAACAATTAATTGATATTTATTCCGATTGATGGCGCAGTCACCAGCAAATTTCATTAGCAGGCTCAGAAGATGTCTTTTTCTTAATTAAACTAACTGAACTTAGTGTTTTGTTTTTTTAATATCACTTTTGTACTATTTTCTTATTCATGATGAAGACACAATAACCCTAATAGAGCAAATTACAGAAGAAATCAATCCAAATACAACCTGGAAGACTCGCAGTACAGCAGTATTTCAAATAAATACAACAACAACAAAAAGCTTTATTAAGAACTTTTAGTCTTATACAGATTCTCGAAGCAGAAATGTAGGATACATGCAGGAAAAAGTAATAGTACCTTGTTGTATATATATTAAATAATTGCTACCACATATATATATATATAGTGTGTGTAAGCGCACAGGTAAATAGGCGCTAACAGAAAAGAAAAAAGTTCTTTTGTTTAATATTAGTTTTCCTTTTATATTTTGTTCTCTCTCTTGTAAATCAATAAATATAATGTTTAATTAATAATTATTGGAATCAGTTTCATTAAAAATTCTAAGCAAAGTCAACATACCTTAATGGTAATATGATATTTATATACAGGAAAAATTAAAACAAGAGAACGAATCGCTCGACATCATCTTGAAGAAGGAATAAAAGTTATCAGCAACGTGTTTCTTTTATGAAACTGGTTAACTTTTGTTCAAGGAAAAATGTTATAAAGACAATCAAGCTAATAAATAGAATAGTCTGGGTAAATTGGAGGAAAGGAAATTTATTATAAATGGATTTACCGCGGATTCACCGCAAATAAAGATTTAAAAAAAGCAAAAGCTAATCACAATCAATATTGAGATAATGAAATTTATTCCATTATAATTAAGACAATTGAGCTCATAAACAGATTTGAAAGGGTAAATCCAAGAAAAAAAGATGCAAAATAAAAGAATGAAAAAAAAAAAACACTGGCATTTACATATGATACATACATTAAGATTTTTCGTCTTAATAAAATAATTTCTTAGTTGATGAATGAAGGTTATAAGAACTTGAAGCGTATTTTTTTACAGTATTTTCATTCATAGAAAGCGAAATATAAAAGAGATTAAGGCAAGGTATTTCAAATAAATACTAGAGGCTGATTCTTGAATCCATCGACTAAGGCTGACAAACCAGGTTAAATAGGAACGAAGAACTGACACATCCAAGCACGATAATATTGGATCCTGAAGTATTAAGTTTAATAAAAGAAATCTGTTCTATATTGATCATTAAATGTTTCACACAAACGCCCAAAGTTTGTTTTATCAAAATATTTCCTAAGTTATAGTAGAGTTTCAATGGTTGCAAATAAATAACCATATATAATAAGTAATGGTATTTTAAAAAGGCTTTTAAATGATATAAAAATTATTTTAAAAGTTTCTAGAAAATGATTTTATAAGAAATGTAAGTATTAAAAAGCACGAATGTTCCTTTCACATATAAAACAAACTTCTACTGTACATACTGCGATGAAAAAATATTGGGAGGGCTTGGTGTGGTGAACCCTCCCAGCGGTTTGGTCAATTTTATCTACCAGACCTCGTTTTAGATCATATATAAGTAGAATCGTTCAATACAGTATTAGAGCTCTAAAAAGCGGTCTGGTAGATTAAATTGGCGAAACCGCTGGGAGGGTTCACCATTGATGAGCCAAGCCTTCCTACTATTTTTTCATTGTAGTAAGAACAGTAGTAAAATGAAACATTGGTTCTTTAATTATTTTATTTCTTATAGATGGTTTTATGAGAAAACAATAGAAAAAAATAAAAGATAAATGGGTCAGGTGTTGATATTAAAAATAAAGAAGGCATCTCCTGACCACGAGCACATGTGCTTTATAGATGGCAGAGCGCCATCTAGTGGAGCAAAAATAAACTAAACGTTTATTTAGCTTGCTCCGTGATATTTGGCCAACCCAATTTCTTGATAAATCAAGAAAAGCCATCCACGAACGCGTTTCGCGCTGTTTATCTTTGCTCCACTAGATGGCGCTCTGCCATCTATAAAGCACATGTGCTCGTGGTCAGGAGATGCCTTCTTTATTTTTAATATCAACACCTGACCCATTTATCTTTTATTTTTTTCTATTGTTTTTTCATGTGTTAAGCGTCTTTACGCAAATTTGGCCTTAAATACCAATTTCTTGATTTCTCGGGAAGCCATTGGGACCAAAAAATATTTTTTGGTCGCAGTGGTTACAGCCTACTCCACGCTGACGAGCGCCAACAGCGCGAAACGCGTTCGTGGATGGCTTTTCTTGATTTATCAAGAAATTGGGTTGGCCAAATATCACGGAGCAAGCTAAATAAACGTTTAGTTTATTTTTGCTCCACTAGATGGCGCTCTGCCATCTATAAAGCACATGTGCTCGTGGTCAGGAGATGCCTTCTTTATATTTTAAGATGGTTTTATGTTAATAAGTTATTTATATAATTAAACAGGTGTACAACTTTCTTGAATACACGTGTTTCAGTATGGACCTGAGAAAGATCCTGTGGCATGAAAGCTAGCCCAGATTTTAATACAATCGCTATATACATAAAATGAAAGGATTTAAAAGCACGAATGTTTCTTTTATACACAATTCAAACTTCTACTGTCCTTACTGCGATGAAAAAATATGTTGGGAGGACTTGGCTCATCAGTGGTAAACCTTCCCGGTCTGGTAGATTAAATTGGCGAAACCGCTGGGAGGGTTCATCACTGATGAGCCAAGCCCTCCCGACATATTTTTTTCATCGCAGTAAGGACAGTAGAAGTTTGAATTGTATATATTAAAGTAAAATTCGTGCTTTTAAATCCTTTCATTTTATGTGTATAGATGGCGCGTTATTGCTTTGTGTTAACAATCCCTATAGTAGTGAGGAGTTTCTTGATTAGGTATTGCCGAGTTAATATCGAAATGAGTAACGAGTGGATTAAAAGGTAAACTATATACTGTGTATTTTTCGCGGTCTTCAGTTAAAAGCAGTTTCGCTACTCTTCCTACTTTGAGATGAGAATATATCTTTAAAAGGTTTTGATTTATTAATGGTGATCCTTGCCAGCGGTTTTACCAGTTCAATCTATTATATTTTTATAAATATGGCGAGAAAAAAAATAGTTTTTAAAAATTAGCATCGAAACTATTTTAAATTTTAATTTAAACTTGTATATACGGCCGAATATAGTGAAGAGTGCTTCTCTTTGTACCTGAGGTAGCGGGAATGTGACTTTGTTCTGTGTTTTCTTATCAATCACAGGTTTAGTGAATGTATCGTGTGTTTGTACTCTCTCTCATATGTAAAATGATATATAAATAAATAGTACTTTATATATGTACTCCAATATTCTATACCTTGACTAAACTCTATTGCAGCCTTCTGTATAATACGTTATAGTTTAATTAGTTTTCTATTACTGGAAGTTCACTGATAAATTTTCTACTTATCGTTCTGCCTCTGGCAAGCTTTATTGTTTCCTTCCGAGTCAGTCCAACAGTTCGTCTCATTTGATCAGTCTATCTTCTTCTGGAGATCTTCCTCTTTTCCCTCAACCATCTCTTGAGCAATGATTTTCTTCAGGCATTCACCTTCTATTCTGATTATTTGATCCTTATTAAAAACATGATTTTGTGAATAGGTCTTTACAAAATTATTATCTCGTCTGGTATGGTTCTTCTTGAAGTCCGTGAAGTCCTGTTTGTCAACAAAGAATCTCAAATACATTAATTCTTTCTTTCGGTACTTTGGTAATGGTCCAAGATTCTCTTCTATAGTTCGCAGAAGGATTTACTTCATGTTATCTTTGTAAGAATTCGACGTCTATTGGAATCCAAGTAAAATGTGTTGCTTAGATTTATTTCTTAATTTTCTTCAAGAAATGCTGTCGTGGATTAAGCAAGACTTGTACAAAGGATGAGAGGCCATCCAAAAACACATATTTTCCTGTTCTCTCAGGAAGGGGTGATTGGAGGTAGATAGAAACACAAGTTACTCTGGATTTTTCAAAGATGGTCGTTCAAGCTCATTATATAGATCATTTATTTGTGGTCATCAAGTCAAAGTAACCGTCATCTATAGAACTGGCAACCTGCAAGTCTCGAAAATGTGAGGATTTATAGCAAGAAATAATTAAATATTCACACCTTTCCAAATGATCTTCCAAAAAACACTTCCAAAAATAAATTATTTATTTCTTTGAATAAATCTCAGCATGTTCCTGGAATATTCAGATATCGACTAAACACCAGCGGTATCATTGGGATTTATATCTCTTTTGTTTTATTTACAAGGCCGATGGAGGTCAAAGAAATAAAAAGGCGCCAACTTTCGGAAGGATGCCAGGTTTAGGTTGGAGATTTTAAGTTGTCTGGAAAAGAAGATGGTACGCGGCTTTGGCTTTTATCTTGGATAAAGGGAAAATGATGTATAAAAATATATCAGATAAAATAAACTTGCTAACAATTTTGACGTATGTATATATATATATAGATAATTATATTTAAAAAGATAGAACTTCAAACATGGGTTATACAAATGCATATGAAAAAACAAAAATTTGTTTATGGTTCTATAAATACGTTTTCACGAGTAAAGGAAAAAGAGACTGCCTCGTCTGAGGAGAAATCTCTTTAAAATTGCTTTCTATCTAGGGGTCAACTACTGCAATACAAGTATGTATTGTTTATCTGTAAATTATAGTGTTTACCATTTATATGAAATTTCACAACGTTGAGTTAAACATTTACTTTTTAGTTTCAACGAGAAAGGATTATTGCACCAAGGCGTGTCCACGTCGAATGCAGATAGAATGAACACAGTCGACCTCTATACTTTCAACAAGGAAGAATTGTTGCACCAATAGGGGTCCACGTCGAATGCAGATAGAATGAACACAGTCGACCTCTATACTTTCAACAAGGAAGAATTGTTGCACCAATGGGGGTCCACGTCGAATGCAGATAGAATGAACACAGTCGACCTCTATACTTTCAACAAGGAAGAATTGTTGCACCAATGGGGGTCCACGTCGAATGCAGATAGAATGAACACAGTCGACCTCTATACTTTCAACATGGAAGAATTGTTGCACCAATGGGGTTCCACGTCGAATGCAGATAGAATGAACACAGTCGACCTCTATACTTTCAACAAGAAAGAATTGTTGCACCAATGGGGTTCCACGTCGAATGCAGATAGAATGAACACAGTCGACCTCTATACTTTCAACAAGGAAGAATTGTTGCACCAATGGGGTTCCACGTCGAATGCAGATAGAATGAAAACATTCGACCTCTATACTTTCAACAAGGAAGAATTGTTGCACCAATGGGGGTCTACGTCGAATGCAGATAGAATGAACACAGTCGACCTCTATACTTCCAACAAGGAAGAATTGTTGCGCCAATGGGGGTCCACGTCGAATGCAGATAGAATGAACACAGTCGACCTCTATACTTTCAACAAGAAAGAATTGTTGCACCAATGGGGTTCCACGTCGAATGCAGATAGAATGAAAACATTCGACCTCTATACTTTCAACAAGGAAAAATTGTTGCACCAATGGGGGTCCACGTCGAATGCAGATAGAATGAACACAGTCGACCTCTATACTTCCAACAAGGAAGAATTGTTGCGCCAATGGAGGTCCACGTCGAATGCAAATAGAATGAACACAGTCGACCTCTATACTTCCAACAAGGAAGAATTGTTGCGCCAATGGGGGTCCACGTCGAATGCAGATAGATTGAAAACATTCGACCTCTATACTTTCAACAAGGAAGAATTGTTGCACCAATGGGGGTCCACGTCGAATGCAGAACAAATGAAAACATTCGACCTCTATACTTTCAACAAGGAAGAATTGTTGCACGAATGGGGGTCCATGTTGAATGCAGATAGAATGAAAACATTCGACCTCTATACTTTCAACAAGGAAGAATTGTTGCACGAATGGGGGGTCCATGTTGAATGCAGATAGAATGAACACAGTCGACCTCTATACTTCCAAAAAGGAAGAATTGTTGCGCCAATGGGGGTCCACGTCGAATGCAGATAGAATGAACACAGTCGACCTCTATACTTTCAACAAGGAAGAATTGTTGCACGAATGGGGGTCCATGTTGAATGCAGATAGAATGAAAACATTCGACCTCTATACTTTCAACAAGGAAGAATTGTTGCACGAATGGGGGTCTATGTCGAATGCAGATAGAATGAACACAGTCGACCTCTATACTTTCAACAAGGAAGAATTGTTGCACGAATGGAGGTCCATGTTGAATGCAGATAGAATGAAAACATTCGACCTCTATACTTTCAACAAGGAAGAATTGTTGCACGAATGGGGGTCCACGTCGGATGCAGATAGAATGAAAACATTCGACCTCTATACTTTCAACAAGGAAGAATTGTTGCACCAATGGGGGTCCACGTCGAATGCAGAACGAATGAAAACATTCGACCTCTATACTTTCAACAAGGAAGAATTGTTGCACCAATAGGGGTCCACGTCGAATGCAGATAGAATGAACACATTCGACCTCTATACTTTCAACAAGGAAGAATTGTTGCACCAATAGGGGTCCACGTCGAATGCAGATAGAATGAACACATTCGACCTCTATACTTTCAACAAGGAAGAATTGTTGCACCAATAGGGGTCCACGTCGAATGCAGATAGAATGAACACATTCGACCTCTATACTTTCAACAAGGAAGAATTGTTGCACCAATAGGGGTCCACGTCGAATGCAGATAATATGAAAGCAGTCGACCTCTATTTTAAACATAGAATAACTTGTTTCACTAATGCATATCCACGTAGAATGCGAAGAGAATAAACACAGTTGGACTCTACTTTCAACACTGAACGATTGTTGCACCAATGCATATCCAAGTCAATTACAGAGATAATAATCACAGTTGGTCTCTAGTGTCAACAAGGAGGGATTGTTGCACAGATGCAGATCCAAGTCGAGTACAGTGAGAATAAACACAGATGACATCTACTTTCATGATGAAGAAAATTGTTAGGGCAGTTATATCGATGGATATGGCCTGGAAACTAATGATACCCTCTCAATCTTTTCTCTGTGTTGGGGGTGGAAAGAAGTATTAAAAAATATTTTGCGACAATATCTTGTCAACAATGTAGAAGGCCTGCTTTCTGCAGAACAATATAAAGAGCCCTTTTAACCTACTGGTACGGTTGTTTATTCCCTAGTGCTGTGTTGGAATGTGAAAATCTGGTTTGGACACAAGAGGGATGCATGCTCACGTAGAGATGGAAGGAACCGTGTCACCGGCTGATTGGGATGCCGCGCGCGCCGCTGGCACGTGGCAGAGCCCCGCCCCGCCAATTCCCGCCACGCCCGGGGCAGCCCGCGGTCCTCTTAAGGAGCGGCTTTCTTCTCCACATCCTAGCTGAGGGTTCTTCAGATAATATAGATTTCTTTCATCCAAATACCCTTCTGTAGCTTGTCTGAGAGGAGGCGATTGCCTCTGATGTCTCTTTTCCCCCATCCTTGATAAGTCCTTCTCCGAAATAACATCCCCCCTCCACACACACAGGGTTCTTTCGTTCAAATAAATTTCTTGAGTTTCTCGAGGAGTATTTATTTTACAAGAGATTGATGATCCGACTTTCTGCTATCAACCCATCTTGGTCACTTCTTCCTCGTGTTATTTTAAGAATACTCCGTTTATACAAATACTCGTCCCTAACTCCGAACGTCACTTAAACTTCTTTTATCTTATCTAAGAGTTGGTTCCAGAAGTTCATCCCCTCTTCTACGTGATGGGAGAAGCAGCACAAGTAGGGGACTGATCACTTTTATCATAGCCACTACACTTTAATCTTAGACAAAAGACCAAGAAGCAGGACTGTCCTATAAGGCGAAGTACGATGAGGACTTGTGAGCCCCGGAACTCTACGGTAGCCGTGAGCAGCTGCAGTGAAATGTGGCCTACTAACGAAGCAATCTAGATAAGAAGCACAACCACCAAGAGCAATATTAAAATATTAATTTGTCAGAATAAAGATATTAAGACAAAAAAATCACTTATAGCGGGCTGATATCTAGTTATAAACCTAGTATTATATTGGAGACACCTCCCTTAACTCTCTACGAGTACATGTATGTGGATTAAAATGTAGAGAAATCATTCTTGTAGGATTAAAACTCTTAAAATCACGATCATTAGAAAACAATAATAAACATTAAGAGGAGCTTCTTGTGTAAATTTCTTTAATACCGCAAGCTTTCGAACAAAACGTTCTTCAACGGGCGTGGATAGTAAAACCGTACTAACGGGTTAGTACGGTTTTACTATCCACGCCCGTTGAAGAACGTTTTGTTCGAAAGCTTGCGGTATTAAAGAAATTTACACAAGAAGCTCCTCTTAATGTTTATTATTGTTTTTTAGAAATAATTCTTGTTTACAATAGACGATGATTTGATTATTCTCATATAAATATGTCTTGTTTGTTCAAGTATAAGAGAATAATACAAAAAGTGAAAAAGGACTCAGCGCATCATACCAAATTTAATTATGCAAATTTTTGAAAAGTGCACGCGCTCTCTCTCTTTGTGTTGATTATTTACCACAAGTTAGTTCACGAATAAAGCCAAAAAGGCTCCTATCATAGGCTTTGGTAAGAGTTTGTCTTAAAAAATATAAAAATTGAAAACAGCGCTAAAGTTTCAGATTTTTATTAGCTTTCGAAAAATATATTTTTAAAATTATGAAGACTAAGAACGTTACAAGTTAACTTTAAAAAAGGCAATATGTGTTTGCTTGTATCTATTTCTCAAAGTGGGGGTTGGTGGACGGGTGGTTGAACCGTTGACTTCCGACTGCCACCCCCCGGGATC
>CP092864.1:52634470-52649880 GCA_030710605.1 Cordylochernes scorpioides
AATTTGTTTTTTGTTTGTTTCCTCTGTAATAGGCGCAAATACTTCAATATCGCATCTGGTTGATTAATAAATGATAAAAAAAAAGAAATGAGGTTCCAAATTATCTGTCAATAACCATTGAATCACAGGCAAACGAGTTTATAAATTCTTCCTCAAGAAGAATCGATCCCAGTTAACGAATTCACACATTCTCCCTTAACAACAATCGAAAGCGATGGAATTAGCTTCCATATATCTCTATATAACAATAGAATCCGAGAGAATTAACTTCCATATTTTTAATTGACAAAAATCGAATCTCAGAAAATGAAGTTCTACCTTCTCCCTCAAATAAATTCGAATCCCAGGAATACGAGGGAATTAACTTTCACATTATTCCTCAATAAGAATTGATTCCTAGGGAATGAGCTTCCACACTTCCTCCAACAACAATCGAATCCCAGGAAAATTGAGCTTCCACCTTTTTCCTCTACAATATTCGAGACCCAGGAATGTGATAGTCCTCTTTATCTCCCTCAACAACAATCATATCCCAAGGAATGAGCTTCCTTATTCTCACTTATCAGCAATCGAATCCCAGGGATTGAACGGCTACATTTTCTCTCAACTACATTCGAATCCCAGGCAACGAGTTTTTACATGTGTCTACAACTACATATACTGTAAGTACGTTACATGTCTACACATGTAGAACCGGTCGATTTTGTACTTACAAGATGCCAGAGTCCAATATGGCTACTTGACCTCACAGATGGGGCTGGACAGAAGCGATTGTCATTGCATGGGACATTCTCTTGCGGGGATCAACCGGCAAGTCACTCCGCCATTGTGCCAAGAAATGCGTTATGTAAGATAACACTCTACAACTATTTAAAAAACGAGCCTGCCGGAACTTGAAATCTTCTGAACGTAGTCAAATGTGGTAACACTATTGCGCACTAAGACAAATATATAGAATTATAACTTTAGAATAGCTTTATATTTAACAAATAAAAAAATATGTGCCGGATAGACAAGGAATTGACAAGAAATAGCCCAGGACTATATAGGGGAAGTATAGAATAAATAACAAAAAAAAAAAACAGACAAGAAATTCAACTGATGCAGTGCAGGGACATGTACCATGTTTTACACATTGCAACATAGAAATTTGCAAAGTTATAGACTAAATTGCATATTTGAGAGAAAGAGAGAGAGAGAGATTCAAACACACATAAAATTAATATGAACAAATATGAATATCAATAAGAATTATGGAAAACAATGACACTTACTTATTATAGGACAGAAATTTACGTAATGCATTGGTGGTTGGTTATTGATTTTGTAGATAAAATTTGGCTAATTATTTGGATAGATGGAAGTCTCGCAACGTTCATGTGCGTGGTACTACTATTACAACGAAGAAGGATGAAAGCCTATTAATTCTCTTATATTTAGTAACTAGAACAATAAAGTATCAAAATAGGAGGAATATTTATTTACATATGTATAAATGAAAGGTGCAACAGAGAGATATTTGTTACTTTTCTCCCTGTCAAAACTACTCAATCAAGGGGTTTAACATGTAGGTTATTTGCAGCCTATGCAAATTAAGGCAATAACGAACTAATTATCATATATCAGGGTCGTAAAATAATTACGTCGATAATATTTTAATTAATCACTATCAGCACTACTATATTATATTAATAATGCCTCATGTAATAATTAACATCCTTCTAAAGAAAGGCTCAATGGATATTTTTGTTTTTTACTTTTCTCCCCCGAACAACTTTGTGAAATAATTAATAAGAAAATTCATATATGAATAGCTGAGGTGTATTTAAATTGCATATAGGCTAGTAAAATTTAATACAAATTAGCTCAAAAATGAAAGAACTTGAATTATTTGAAGACGGAAAAAATGATAATGATAGTCTCTGAACTTCGATAATCATGTGACTACTACTATTCATATTATTAATAATATTATTACACATTAAATTCTATTTGTTAAAGCAATATTTGTTTTGCAAACTTTCACTCGGGGGGAACCCAGCCTAAACCGGGTCATTCGACTATTTGTTATAATTTACAATAAGGATATAGTAAAAAAATGTTAAATAAAAATATCGAAAGGTAAATCTTCAGATTCCATAAGAGATTTTCCTCTTGGGAAGACTTCAAACGTCCGTTAAAGTCGAGGAGAGATATTTTATTCAAATTCCGTTCATTTTTGAGACTTTTAGAATGTCGATCGCTTTTAGGAGATGAACCTTTCTGAAAATTGGAGTTCTACTTGAGGTGCGGGGGAATTGTGGTGAAGTGGATTGATTCCATTTAGAAGACCGTCTCCTGAAGACTCCAGCCATTAAAAAAATGCACTCAGAATGATAAGAAAGTCATATCCTGACCACGCACATGAACGTTGCGAGACTTCCATTTATCCAAATAATTAGCCAAATTTTATCTACAAAGTCAATAACCAACCACCAATGCATTACGTAAACTTCTGTCCTATAATAAGTAGGTGTCATTGTTTCCATAATTCTTATTGACTACTCTATTTATAGGTTTTCATAATTTATCCATTTATCTCAATTCTACCTAAGACGGAGAGTGCCGTGGAAAATTTGTTGAAAAAAAAAGCCATTTACTCAAAAATCCACATTCAGAGAAAGAGAAAATACGTTTATAATATATCGAAATAATTAGTGATCTATTCTAGTGAGGCGGGGCCATAAGTAGAACATGAAATATGAGATATTATAAATGAATATATATTATTTTGACAAATTATATATATTACTCTTATCAATAACTAGACGAATGACCCGGCTTCGCCCGAGAATTCCCCTGAGTGCAATTTCCTTCATACTGAAAGTACATCAATAATAAATAGTAGAAATGCCATAGAATAGCAATACAGAAGTAACACATAAACCACAGGCAAAAAGTGTGTGTGATGACAAAAATTGTATTACATTAGTGTTTAGGTATTTGGTTTAATTATTTTTTTGCAATCCATTTAGTTATTTCAAAATTAATATAGTTTAAATAGATGGCAGCTTTTCCACCCAACCCCCGAGATAACGGCCCCAGCAATTTAACCCTTGAAATTGCCTGAGTTGAGGGAGTGACTGCGATGCCCATCTTCTCAGTAAGAATAAGAAAAAAATAGGTTCATAAAAAAATTAATCCAAAATACTGGCATGTAAATATTTTTCTGTAAAAAATAAAAGAGCGCATGGAACATGGAAATTAGGCAAACATATGTGTTTGCTAATGACTGCGACTGCATTTTAAACGATTTAAAAATAATAATAATAAAAAAAATAAAGGCCAGAACAAAAATTAATACAAAATACGAAAGCCATTATTTACATACGGTAACGCTAATTTTGTAAAGTTTTTTTTTCAAATTGCATTTTGTGCACTTACCGTAACTTAGTAATATAAATTTCTCTCTCAATACCTTTGTAAAAAAAAGTAACACTCATATAAAAATATATTTCAAAAAAATCACGCAAGCAACTCGAAAAAAAAAAAAAAATCAGAACGCTCATTGGTCGCTTAATTGACCTGGTGTTGTTACTTCGGTTCTTATTTACTCGCGTAAAAAAAAGTTCTTCAAATGAAAAAAAAAAAAAAAAGATAAAAAAATCGTTAAAAATACTAATCAAAATGTAGCCGAAAATTTTCCTCAGGTTTATAAAAAGCGACATGCAAAATTTGGTATGTGGATCCAATAATATATAAGATTAAAATGCATTTCTCCTTTTAATCAATTCCTTAAAAAGGAGAGATATACTAAGAATATCATACTATTCTTTATGACTTAATAAAAATCGATTTTGTTGTTTAAAAAAAAATATCATACTATGCATATCACCATGTATTCTGTTCTTAGAGAACGACCACTTTACTAGCTAAAATACTGTTGTTGTTTCTTATCCCCTTGTGCGAAGATTACATGAATTCCATGAGTCCATGTTCCTATTTTATGCTGAGCAGCGGCCTCTCCCAAATATCCTGTTTAGTACATCTAATGCAAGCCAAAATGTGTTCTGGAGCTGCAGGTGCCAAGCTACATTTTGGGCAAATGGGGTAGATTTTGTTGTTATTTTCTATCTTCAATGTCTTGAGATGGCCTGTTATAAATCGTGTTGTTAGCTAAAATACTTTGGCATATTAAGCGGTTTTCATAATCTCTCCCGTAGAATGCTAAGGATATCGGGAGTGCCCATGAACTGATGAGGGCCATAGCCCAAAACCATGGTACCGGCTAGCTTTCTAGTTGTCTAAAACTGATGTTGTATCTTATTGATTGATCAAAATCTTGCGTTCTGTGCAGAGGAGATCAAATAAATGCACTGCTTTCATGCATTTGTTAAAAGTGGATTTTTATACCAAAATATTTCTCACCCCCTCCGCACTTTTATACTATATCTATATATATAAAAATGAATGTTTGTATGTTTGTTTGTTTGTATATGTCCGGTATACAAATTCGCAGTAGTTCACTAATTCAAACCAAAATTTCCATACATAGGTAAAAAAATACGGGGAAGACGATAGGCTATTTTAAAAATATATATAAATCAATTATTAAAACTATATATTCAAATTATTCTACTTAGCTCACGAACAGCGCCCTCTAGCAAAGATTAGATTAATTATGCTGATGCAAACAAATAGATAATGCTAATAACAAACAATTATAAAAAAATCTTATCTAAATATATATCACTAGGGTAGATATGCACACGGGTCAATCCCGGGGCGAAGCCCGGGCCACCCGTCTAGTTTATAATAAAGATATAGACACCAGTGTATTATTGACAAGATATGTCGACAAGTGTTGTACTTACAATATAAATATCCACTACGCACCATCATTATTATGGCCTGCACCATGTGTACTTTGGAAAATAAGGATAGTGAAAACAAGTAATGTTGGTATAGGACAAGTTTAACATTTATCCTAGCTAGCTCCATCATTGTCGGGACGGTATACAATGTTTACTCGCATACTGAAAATTGTTCTAATTTCCGTTTCCCAATCTCCACTGTATCGTTCTACTGAGTTCTGTTTCGTTTCTTGCAATCTTAAGACACTGAATCTGTGCAAACTGAGGCAAGAAATATATTAAAAAGTAAATTAAATTTAATTGCCATCTATATCGTTAAAATTTTACACATATAAATTTACTGGCAATGCGTTTCTTTTAAATATCATCAAATATTATCTCTACAGACCTTACTGCAATGATATGAGTTATTGAATGAGAGGGCTTGGCTCATCAGTAGTGAACCCTCTCAGTGGTTTCGCCAAATTAATCTCTAGACCGCTCTACTATTGTATTGGATTAGTTTTCTTATATACCCTGTATTTCTATGGAAGGCAGCTTAAGGGTGTTTAGTGAACTATGGACATAAGCTTATAGGTCTGTAGAGGTACATACATATAATATCAAGGTATTGCATCGAGAAAAGCTCTTCCGCAAAAGAGCGGTCTAGAGATTCATTTGGCGAAAACGCTGAGAGGGTTCACTACTGATGAGCCAAGCCCTCTCATTCAATAACTCATATCATTGCAGTAAGGTCTGTAGAGATAATATTTGATAATATTTAAAAGAAACGCATTGCCAGTAAATTTATATGTGTAAAATTTTAACGATATAGATGGCAATTAAATTTAATTTACTAATATATATTGATTATGAAAACATATTTTGCGGAAGAGCTTTTCTCGATGCAATACCTTGAAATTATATGTATGTACCTCTACAGACCTATAAGCTTATGTCCACAGTTCACTAAACACCCCTAACCTGCCTTCCATAGAAAATACAGGGTATATAAGAAAACTAATCCAATACAATAGTAGAGCGGTCTAGAGATTAATTTGGCGAAACCGCTGAGAGGGTTCACTACTGATGAGCCAAGCCCTCTCATTCAATAACTCATATAATTGCAGTAAGGTCTGTAGAGATAATATTTGATAATATTTAAAAGAAACGCATTGCCAGTAAATTTATATGTGTAAAATTTTAATTAAAAAGCAAGAAAATATCTTTACTGGAAAGTGATGAACGCGCATTGTGTGTGCAACTGTCGGAGTAATACTGTGCAAAAGAACCAAAGAATATTCAATAATACCACACACCCAACTCTCTATCAAATAATAACTCATCTTCTATTTTCAAAATAAAAAAAAAGAAGCAAAATCTTAAATGAACAAGAAATAAATGAGCCCACTAAAGGTATAGGTCACAATGAACTAAACCCAAGGGAAACAGCGAATATATATATAAGAGAGATTTATAACTAAGCAACAAAAGCGAATGTCTGAACAGGACATCTAAAACCATTACATATTAGGAAACAACCCAAAATATACACCTCGTGCTTAAAGCGTAACAAACAACGGAAAGTACCAAGCAATCCATATTGTGCGAGATCACCGGCGAAGAACAGCGAAGTATCCAGCAGACCGACCCCGCCCAGCCCTATGTATCAGTGGGAAGGCAGGGAGGGTCCCATGGAGTAAGTAACTCGATATCCTCCCAGCCGTACACATGGACGTACGGACCCCTGCTGATGATGTTGACACGAGGGGCGGGCCGCCGCCCACTTGGCAAACGCCTACGCCCGTCGCTGCAAACACCAGGCAGGAGAGGATTGCATACTAGGACATATCTCCATGGCTGACCAAACCCATTAATAATCACGTTTGAATTGCGTTAATTGAGGAATGAAGATTGTCTGGAACACACCCAAAATAACTTGGTGGAAGAGTATGAGTTCTCAGATACATAGTATTGGGTACAACAGCTAAAAATAACTTAATGTAAAAGCGATGATTCAGACGTTTGTAAATAGCTATCTTGATGGAAAAGAAGCATTGGTCAGTTATTCTCACCACGTGTTGGGAACAACCAAAATAACTTGATGGAAGCGTCGAGTAAAGCGAGGTTTCCGTATGACAGCTAAAATAACTTGGTGAGAGCATCGCTTCAGACGCTGAGTGTTGGAAACAGCTACGAGATGTGCATGCTTTTAAAGTCAAGAAGAGTTTGGGAAAAAAAGACCCGGTATATGCAAATGAATAACTGTTGAAAGCCAAGTAGTAAATTTGATTTTAAAAAGAAGAAAAAAAATCACTGGAATTAGCACAAATTGTATCGATTTAAATTCAGTTTATACTTTTTTTTTTCAGAATTTTTCAATTCGTTTATTTTTAAAAAGGACGAAAATGTTGCTTCATCTCTTAGGTTGTCTCCAAGAATCCTCTCACTTTGTTGAAAACATTTGCATCAATTCCCAGGGAAATATTTTAAAAAGTCAACGGGGTTTTCAAGAACGAAGTCCAGAACTAACGCTATATTCCCTGAAAAAATTCTTCCAAAAATACAAGAAACATTATTAGATTCTCCAAGCAAAATTCCTTCTAATATCAATAGACAAAGTTCAGGGCAAATGTCAAAAATTCCTCCTGCGAAAATTCCTTCATAATTCTATAGAATTTAGAAAAATTACAGACTAAATGTTAGGATTTCATCACAAAAAAAAAAAAAAAAAAATCCCAAAAATTCAAAAGACATCAAGAACAAAGTCTACAGCAAATTTCAGATTCTTATCTAAAATTCTCTGAAAAATGAATAAGCTATAGGATGTTAATAAAGTTAATAAGCTTCAAGATTCTATAGAAAAATATTTTACTCATAACAAAAATTATTTTAGATCCCTGGATGTCAAAATCGTCAAGAGAATAAAGTTTATATGAAATTTTAGATTCCCAGCGAAAAAAAAACTTCCAAAATCAAGAAACATCCCAAGATCAAGAAATACAAGTATTAAATGTTCTGAAAAAAAATCTTTTAACAACAATACCTCGAGAAAAGGGCAATAGCAAATATTAGAATCAGCAGGCCTTCAGATACGTATTCGTCAAGACTCCTCCATCACGAGAAGTCCAGAGTGGCGGCGGCATGCTGAAGATGCCGGAACTCCCAGCCGCCACCACTTTTAATTTCACGGTAGGACAGCCAGGCAGGCAGCCTCTGGAAATCCCGAAATTGGCTCCCGGGGAATTAACCCCCCGCAGTAATTACCCGCAGGGAGGTCATCCCCCCGTCTGTTTTCTCTCCTAATTAATTTTATCTAATTATATTAATCTGTAGTTTTTAGATGAAGAGAGAGAGAGAGAGGAGACGGCACCCCGAGGCTCCAAAGGCCAAGACCAAAGAATTCACCACCTATAATTGATTTGGTGTAGATTCCTTCTTCGGAACCTCCCCTACAGATCTACTCTAGGCCGCTGGACAGGCAGTTTATTAACGACTTGGATGCATAAACCAGCACGTCAAGTAATATTGAAAGATTACCAAGTCCCTGGCCAGCGTAAGATACTTCCGTCAATTCATCCAGAACTCTTAAGACTATTTCCTTAAATCCTCACCCTAAAAATAATTCCCTTTATTAAATATTCCTGATTTTATTCGGAAAATATTAAAGTAGTTATCATTGTTGATCGATATTTCAGATTGATAACAATGGGATAATTTTATTAAATGCTTACAAACAAATTCTACAAGGCCTCAGTCGCCATTCGGAGGAGATTAATAGAATCGCCGAATGCCGTGCTCCATTTGGACGAGAAAAGCGAAAACTATAACGCGGCTGATTCCACACTAGCCTGTTCAGTGATATGCTAACCTTGACGTATGCACGAAGGAACGTGTGTGGCCACTGGACATGCGTCGGACCTGGAGGCTGTTGTTGGGTGCTGCCCTGCCTGGAGTACAGGAGCTCCATCTATGCTTCTTTTCTTCCTGTGGTGAATCTGTATAAGACCGGTGGTTTTAATAAAGCTTTGTGTGTGTAAATGCTTACAAACATTTATGGATGAATGGAAATGCATTCCAAGTGTCTGGCATATTTTTACTGATGCCATAAAAAGTGTTGGAAGTGCAGGACACACGAACTTCAATCTATCCAGTCGAGGCTTTCTATTTTCACCGATATATAAAATCAAGTGAACAAATATTAAAGGTTTTTTAAAATGTATGAAATATTATACACAGTTTGTTTTAGCTCAATTAATACCCTGACTATAAAAATTATTTCATCACCTATAAACACTTTAGAAAATTTTCAGAAAATTTGCATATTTAATAAGAATCGATTTTATGAAACCGTAACTAGAATATAAGGAAATGAAAATGTCTATTCATGAAAGGTTATATATATAAATAGCCACCCAGTGTATTATTAATTAAAGTGTTATCTTTTTTGTCATTCTTAAGATCATCTTTAATCTGTTGAATGCCACGGCTGAAAAAAGGATGTCATACCATCAAATTTACGATTTTACAAGATTAAGAATCATAGGCTTTATAGAAGATGGAATTTCGACTAGAGAAATTGCTATGAAAGTAGGCTGCAATCCAAGTACTGTTGTAAGGATTTGACCTCAGCGATCAGAGGAAAAGTTTAAGAAAACTTGGCTCAGGTCGACCTAGAGTAATTACAGAGAGAGAGAGAGAGAGAGGATTGGAGGATTCGAAGGATGGCTGTAGCAGACAGAACAGCAGCTGTACCAATGATTCAAACAACTCGACAGAATCTAGACCATCTCTGAACACCATTAATAACCGTATTAAAATTCTACACAAATAAATTTACTGGCAATGCGTTTCTTTTAAATATTATCTCTACAGACCTTACTGCAATGATATGAGTTATTGAATGAGAGGGCTTGGCTCATCAGTAGTGAACCCTCTCAGCGGTTTCGCCAAATTAATCTCTAGACCGCTCTACTATTGTATTGGACTGGTTTTGTTATATACCCTGCATTTTCTATGGAAGGCAGCTTAGGGGTGTTTAGTGAACTATGGACATAAGCTTATAGGTCTGTAGAGGTACATACTTATAATTTCAAGGTATTGCATCGGGCAAAGCTCTTCCGCAAAATATGTTTTCATAACAAATATATATTAGTAAATTAAATTTTATTGCCATCTATCGTTAAAATTCGACACAAATAAATTTACTGGCAATGCGTTTCTTTTAAATATATTATCTCTACAGAACTTACTGCAATGATATGAGTTATTGAATGAGAGGGCTTGGCTCATCAGTAGTGAACCCTCTCAGCGGTTTCGCCAAGAACGGTCTAGAGATTAATTGTTTATCATATTTCTAACACGGATATGAATTTTTCTAGAATGTTCGGTATCCTTTTAGCAAATTATAACTAGCTCTCATATTATAAACCACATTCTCTCTTCCGAAATCTTCTCACAAGATTGTATAAACAGTTAAAATACATATAGCCAAAGATGGATATACTGGAAGAAAAGCTCGTAAAAAGATTATTTATTGAGTTTGTTTTTGACACACATTAAATATGTTATAACACCTTGATAAAGGTTGGCGTTCAGCCAACTGAAATATTAGTAAAATAAATGATTTTTTGATCCAATATGTGCCTTTTTAATTAAAGATTATTTATGTGTCTCAGAAAAACAGCAAGAAATCTGACATTCCTAGGATGTCTTGTTTTGGAGTTATTCCATCTTGGAAAATTCTGAGAATCAAAACCTTAAACTTTGTTATGACAAAACCCTATCGGATGCTGCTAGGTTAGCACTTAGTCGAAAGCATAAAAGGCAGACCACAGATCCTCTGTAGAAATCTCAATCCCATTAAAATCATTTCTACAAAAGTATTGTATATGAAATATATCGTGAGGTTTCATTTTTTACTAAATAGGCTTACCTCAATACGTAGAAAACATATTGGCATATGGCGCTCCTAAACATGGCGTTGTGTAGAGGCGATATGGAAACTTATGAGGATCTTCCGAGGAACACTTCCCCCAGTATTTCACATGTATACGAATGCTTGAAGAGTATTTCAGTGTCTGTAGAAATTTGCGTGAGGTCATTCCAGAATTATATAAGTACTGGCACAACTCTAAAAATAGTGGCGAGTCAATGAGCATCAAACTGGAAGATATTCAATTGGATTCAGAACAGTTCGTCGGTTATCCAAAGGAAAATGTTCAGTTAGGTACAGAACAGTTCGAGGATAGTCCACATGGAAGATATTCAGTTGAATAATTAGTTTTCGATGATTATCCAGATAGATGATCTTAAATTTGGTACAGAACAGTTCAATATATTCCGATATAGAAGATGTCCTAGAGTTGAAGAAAAAAAAAAAAAGATAAGTACAGAGAAAAGCTCATGAATTTTCAAGATGGAAGAAGTACAGATGGGTACTGAAACGTTCAAGAATTCTCGATATTATAGATGTTTGATTCAGTTGATCATACGTATTTAAGATTTATAAGTAAATACTAAATTGGTTTTAAGAATTTTCCACTTAGGAGATACAGATATATACAGAATAGTTCAATAATTCTATAGATAAAATTTATCAGAGTTGACCTCAGATGAGATATCTATTCAGATATGTTTAGAAAAATTCAAGAATTCTTGAGATTCATTATTTCATTTGGCTATAGAAAAGATCAAGAATTATCGAGCTAGAAGATGGTCGAGGGTTGTCGAGTTAGAGGATATTTCAATCTGTTCAGAAGAGGTAATTAATTCTCGAAAATAAAATATATTCGAAGATTTTATCTTCAATGGAAAAAATACAGATGAGTACCCAGAGCATTTCAATAATTCTTGATATTATAAATGTTGAGGGTTTGCCACTTTTGATATTTTCAGTTGGAAACAGCATAATTTAGAAATTCTTAAGATCGAATATTTTCAAGGGTTGTCCATATGGAAGATGTTCAGGTGGATAGAGGACAATTCGATGGAAGAAACTTGGGGCAAAGAAGGGAGGAGGGAGGAAAGAACCTAGGACTAATTGAATTTTTTCCCTGGCGCCCAAAACAATGGCAAGCCGGGATAATCTCTCATTGTACTGTCATCACTTGGGCCGCGCTGGATTAGCTGCGAGTGATAATGATCTGAAGGTATTGGCATATGGCCTTTGTTTTCTATCCTAAATGCCGAGCTACACGCCTCAATACAGGACCTCAGATACTGATTCCCCTTCTTGATAGAGAATTGTGGGAAAATCTGATTTATTTCTTTTTACTAACAATATATTGAAATGGGGACACATCAGCTGTGTCTATTTTGAAAGTTATCTATGGAATAGCATAACTCTTTGCTGTATACGTGTTTGAAAAATGGCCTCAAATACATTTACTTGAGAGAAATGAGCATAGATATTTTAACAATACAACTAGAATTGTATGTGTCAGCTATTTTTCTATATTTAAATCGGTGGGAAATGTTCAATTCTAACGAGATTTCAAGTCTGACGAGAGGATATTGGTTAAGATTCGGTACCCACACACTTGAGCATTATTAATCCAACGATACGCGGCATTCTTAAAAAGCGTTACAGAGATTAAAACCAAGGATCTCAAATGAAGAGGAATTTTTAACAAAGCAAATATTCTACACAAATACATCACAATTCGCTACATTCCTAAAATTTACTGAGATTCTTTTCATTAAAAGATAAATCCTCACATATAACATGCTTTTTAATTGCGTTTTCATAAATATTTGATTTTTTGAAATAAAAAAATACATATATTTAAATTTTAGTAGAATTTTACCCTTGCTTTTTAGTATATACAGTTAAACCTGTCTATAGCGCCCCCTCTAAATAGCGCCTTCCTCTCTATAGCGCCCGATTTTAAATACGTAGTGCGATGCGATTTACATTAAAAGTGACATGTCTATAGCACCCCATCTCTATTGCACCCTATTTTGGTGAGTCCCAAGAGGGGGCGCTATTGACAGGTTTAACTGTATATAAAATATATATAAATGTGTGGCGTGTGATTTTCAAAAAGAGTTCTGAAAAGTAGAGAAGAAAATTAGAGTGGTGATAGATGGCAGTAGGTGATCAGCAACAATCATTTTCACGGTCAGGAGAGACTCTTGTCGATAAATTTGTATTGTTTTCAATGTGATTTATTTTAAGGATTCGAGATTTTATCTGCTATACCGTAAGTCCGTTATAAAGATATTTGCTATAAAGAGACTGTATTTTCATTAAAGTTATATTTATGCCATATTATATGGGCAAATATCTACTTGGGAATATCCCGGGCATAATTCTTCTAGCATTGTTATATAGTAGTGATTGAGGACTTCTAAGTGCTCTGTTTATTGAATTTGGATGGAAAATTGATTCTATTGTTAGCGTCACGTCCTCTTTTATACTGGTGTTGGTATATTTGTATCATTGCCTCTTTTCTATTTATGGAATATTGTTTTTTTTTAGTCAAGAGTTCCGGATGTTTCACCAATGTTATATAGCATTGTAGACTATACAGGATAACATCGTTCTGTATATTTTAAAGAAGAGATAAATGCTAAAGGCGACGTGTTTCTTAAGGAGTTTTAAGCTTGGCGAGAGATTTCGGACAATTAACGTCCTTCAACGGGCTCTAACACGAATACAAGAAACTAGGGGAGACAGCAATGATATATATATATATATACATGTAGTAATTTGCATAGGTGGAAATATTTTACAATATTTTAGTTTACTATTTTATTTTTTTAGCAATGATATCCGGAGATTATTACTATTGCAATTAGGCTTTTAGTAGGTTTTCTGTTTCTAATGCAGCTCATTTAATATCTTAATGATATACCTAAATATCATGTCAAGCTACATACATTGGAGAAACAGGTAAATCACTTAAAGATCGTATTAATCAACATAAAGCAGTTTAAAAAACTTCAAACCATTATCCCTACTAGTAGACCACTCCCTAAACAATAACCATGTACCAGATTTCAAACAGACCACAATTATATACAAAAATATAACAGAAAAGCATAGTAGACTGTTTTTAGAAAGTTGGGCTTCTGCCGAAGATAAACAGAGTATAAACAGAAAAATTGATTTTCCAGAAATTTATAAAGAATTCATATCTTAATTATTGTAAATAACTATGTATATACTTTTAATTTACTCGTTTATTTTGCTTTCAAAATTTTAAAATTTAGAATTAATATGTATACACACAATTATTTACAATTACACTGTTGTATATAAATCTCTATATCTTTCATAGATAAAATAATAATCTATAATATTAAATATAATTAATTGCTGTATATAAACTGAATACAATAGTTAAATCAAAGATACAATTCTTTCATTGGCCTTGTAGAATGAGAGTAGTGTACGCGTGCGCACATGTTCTAGTGAAAAACAAAAACATCCTCGATAAAGAGAGGCGAGTTGCCCCTCGAAATATTGGAACACAATAAAATAATTAGAAATCCAATATATGCATCTTTTTTAAATACCTAAATATGGAAAACGGTTGAAATGTTTGGGAAGGAGAGTATAAAGTATATTTTAATTAAGATATTATGTCATTTATGAGATATGGATGAAAACTTTTTTGGTGTGTTTTAACTACCTTTAATTTATCATGAAATTAGAAAGATTTATATATAAAAATTTTGGGGGTTGGTTGTATTAGAGTTTGTATATTGTGATGAACATTTGTGAGGTGTTCTAATGGTGAATAGTGATATCCAAATGAGGAATTAAATTCCATTTTTCAGTTTTTATTGTGAATCGAACTATTATATTAGTCAAATTCATTAAAAATATTATTTTAATTACCTTAGGAAATATAAATAAAATATCATCGATGTACAAGATCTATAAATTTACATTTTATTCTGTATTAACTTTGTTATCATGTTTCTTGATTACTGTTTCTACAAATTGGAGTGGATGTTGGACATGCCATTGGAGTACGGCTTGTTTGACTGTACATGTGGAATGAAGATGCCCCAAACTAAGTATATTTTTGCCGAACAGATGAACGATATATTCTGGATATGGAAATTTTGAGGAGAGTTTTCAATTCTTCTTCGAGTAATTCTTTTATTATGATAATGGTTAGAGGGAAATGTATTATATTACAGAATCAAATGAAACAATGATATCAGAATCTGTGATGTTTAGTATTTTAAATTTGTTTAAAGCCCATTTATGATTATTTAGTAATATGATTATTATCATTTGCTAAATCCTTTAGGTATATTCTCTAGACAGTTTGATATATTAAACTTTATTACATCTATCACACATTCATTTTATTATTATTATTATCCTTAATACTCGTCGTATAGGCCTTGATAGCCATGGTGGGTAGAAGTTAGCGACTGATTTTACTGTAATTGCACTACATGTCTACATAGGTAGAAAGCGTAGTTCGACTTTTTCACTTACTAGTGTACCTAAGCCCCGTTTGATTACTTGCACTTACTGGTGGAGTTGGATTTTAGAAAAAATCGGAGGCCATTAAAGCATTTTTTTTCTTCAGAAAAGTGCCCAATGCGGGATTC
>CP092864.1:52649980-52753800 GCA_030710605.1 Cordylochernes scorpioides
AAATACTCCTTCCAAAAATTCCTCAAAATTACCTAATATAAAATCAACACGGCCCACACAGAGTGCAATATTAGAACAGCCTGGTAGATTAAACTGGCGATACCGCTGGGAGGGTTCACCATTGATGAGCCAGGTCCTATTTAAATATTTTTCACCGCAGTAAGGACATTAGGAAGTTGTTAAAATTAACACATTCAAGGAAAGTAATTATCAAAATATTAAATGCGGCGGTCGTGAACTCGGTGAATCTATTTAAGAAGAGGGAAATTTGAAAGGATGTGCCAACCAAAATTCCCATATTGTCACAAAGACAGAAAGACAATGTCACGTAAGTCTGCCTGAGAGAAGAAGATTGTCTACCAATTATTCAGTCAGAACAATAAGATCTTGCAATAAGAAATTGTCTATCTATCTCAAAGGAAGAAAATTTTAAAATAAAAAAATACACAAATTGATAATATTAAATATAGGTCATTGACATCAGTGAGCAATTGAGAAGAAAATCAAATTTTTAATCAGAGAGAGCTATATATATTTGAATAAATAAATTACTAATATATATAATTAATAAATTCACTTATTTTATTTGAAAAAGGAACAATAAATTCAGGTGAAGAGTTTCTTTCAGTTTTATTTTTTTGCAAGATTTCTATCAAATGTTTTGCTCTTCAACGGGCAAATACTTCTTTGTACAATAAAAAGATTATCTTTATACAAAAATAATTGAAAAAATGTGGTATTGCCATGTGCTCTCGTACGCGCCCACGAGGGCACATATCAATAACACATTTTTTTCAAATAATTCCTAGGTAACTATTGCTCACATATTTATTTTATAAATAATAGTATGATTACACATACTATAGTATCATAAACATATCATCAAGTTCCTCAACAATAGGGGTTACCTTAGATTCTGACACATAGTGAAACCTTCCTATAAATACGCCATAGTCCGGCGACTACTATATAATATCGAGTTATTTCTAAAAATCACGCACGAACGCCCGCACATCATTCTTTATTTTACATATCTACCTATAAATAGAGCGAAACGTCGTTCCTTGAACACTCATTTGATGAACGATCACTTTCTTAAGCAATAATTTTTGTAAAATCAAAAAGTCCAGCCGTGATAGATTATTGCTTCCAATGACCAATCACCGCCAGATGAAATTGAGAGTGGCCGTGTTTATTTATTATTTATTTTTTTTGAAGAAGAAGAAGAAGGCGGAGGGGGGGGGGGAGGTTCTATCGTGAAGTGCTACTGTATTTAAATATAGTGATAATATATACTGGTTTTAAAAAACAAGTTGCCATATGTTATAATGGTAAAAATAGTAAAAAGCAAACCTAATGCATTAGCTTTTCAAAAATTCTGGAAAACAGCACAGACAATAGGCCCAGCACAGATGAAGGATCCAACTTGAAGAAAGGTCGATCTTAATCTCCACTTTCAGTAGATAACTTCTTTGTTTACTTCTGTTTACCCATCTGGGAGAATCATGTGTGGGACGAGTGTTCTTAATAAAGGCTTTTTGTTTTTGTTTTTGTTGATAATATATATGACAATCTGAACCAAAAGAGACACCTCTCCTTTTAATCAATCTCTTTTCCTCCCAACAACTTGTATTCTAGTCTGAAAATCTGCCCTCGCCACTTCACCAGCTTTAACACCATTTTGGTAAATTTGACCGATTTCATAACCCCTTTCGTAGGATGTTATGGAATCAAGCCGCCCCTGTATTGATGAATGTCAAACCCGAACCTATGGTATACACGTTGGCTTTTTTCTGAATTTGCCAAAACTGATGTTGAGGCTCATTCTTTCTCATCACTAGTAACGTTTTACGAGTACTAGGGTGATGAAAAGTGCTTCATTCTATTGCCTCTTTTTGTACATGAATAGCATCCTCTCCCACAACTGTATGTTATATATGATACTGTGTATATATGCAAAAAAAGACATTTCTCAATTTTAAAATTGCATGAAAGTGTTAAAACAAAGCTGGTGTTGAGGCTCATTCACTAATCTGAAACTAACCTCCGAGAAGATTAAATCTGTGTTAATGTGAATTAAAGAAATACCCTCTTTGAATGATGGATTTATACATGGGACAATATACACTCCACCACTGAAGAGTTCTAATACTGAATAATAATATTTGATTATCCGATATTTTTACTAGAGAACATTTTATCTCGAATTTATACATCGTGACGATATCGAATTTTAAAATGTACGTGTTGGCATCTAGTGCGGAATACTGCATCAATGAGTTAATTTGAAGTATTTGACCACGGAGAACGTACTCGGTGGATGGCGTGAGATTACTTGCTAAGGCACCTCATACTTAGCAAAGGCGATTTAAGCAACTGAAATGATTCACAATAATAAAAGAAAATAATGAAAAATTTTAATACAACAATCAATTTCAAAGAAGTTCAAGTAAAACTGAATGCATTTGATATTTGATTCTTCAACGATTACTGAAAATAAAATGGACTGAAAGAGTAATCGATGAATAGATTTGGAGGAGAGCAGGCTGGTACGTGTCGATAACTGTAGGAAATGGAGATAAGTAAGCCATGTCCTGAGAGACGCTCTTCAGGATATGATTTCATTCTGCCCCTGGATTGATACATTGGAGGATACAAGAAGAGGACTGAGAAGAAAAATGACTTCAAGGAACTAGAGTGGAGTGTGTTACATGCTGCTGAACAGGAAGGCTCAGAATTGTGGAACTCCTTGTCTGGCAACCTCGGGGCGCGATGATAACCTCTCGTGAGCGACTACCTCACTGAACGCCCGTCTTTGTAAAAGAGAAATGACTTGACCATTTGGAGCCTCGCAACAAATTTTTTTATTGGTTCAAAATGACTTGAACGGATATATAACCTAACCTCCAATGTGAGGCCACCTCCAGGAGAGGCCAGGAATATGCATAGAATTAGGCGGTATTCATTGGAGGATCGGCTTCATTCACACTGTAACGCTGTTCTCTCGGAGATTTTAGAAAATAATTGTTGTAAATAATTCCAGATGTGTTTACATGAGACAGCTTATTGTTTTTGTTTATATATATTTGATAGGAATTCTCGGAATTGATGTGTATTTAGGTGTACGTAAACATTGGATTTTGTAATTGACAAAGAAGTCAACATTAGGCTTCTCCGAATAGTGCTTCACTCTCACTCGTTTTATTCGCTTACAACGTGTTAAAAAGCATATTATTCTTTACTGGAAGCTACGATGCGCAAAAAATAATCTAATGTGTTGAAACTGAAGAGGTCCAATTTACAAATTTCGTTATTAGGGAAGATTATAACTTATTATCACGCGGTTCTCCAGAACAGACCAGGGGTTGTGAATGGAGAACCCCAGAAGTACCGCGCAATAAGGTCAGAATGGTATATTTCAGAGAGAGAGGATAAAGGACATTTATGAAAACAGTGCAGCTGCGAGGTTGGGCCATATTCCAGCCTACACCCGTGGCACAATGACGGGCGACGCCCGCGGAGCATCCCATTGTTAGGGAAGCGGAACCCTATGGCGGGTGGCCTTGGCGCTACGCCCGCAGCCCCTCCCGGCACGCCCTGCCGTGTGTGGGCGGAGGTGTGGTCCCATTGCTCTCTTCCCAGTGCTCTTCACTATGATCCACGGTCCTATTGACAAATCTGTCCATTCCGCTCCACGGGCATCTAATCCTCTAAGAGGAGTCTACCTTACTCTTGGTCTGATTGGGAGATCTCATCGCGATCTTTCAACAACTTTCCCCCATTTCTATACGTTAGTTTTCTATTGTCACTTTTCCACCTACTCCCCAGTGTCCACCGTCAGTACTCCTCCTTCTCCCCACCTTTACTGCCGTCAGTTCTCCTCCTACACCCCACCTTCACTACCTTTAGTTCTCCTCCTACTCCCCACCTTCACTACCGTCAGTTCTCCTCCAACTCCCCACCTTTACTACCGTCAGTTCTCCTCCTACTCCCCACCTTCACTACCGTCAGTTCTCCTCCTACTCCCCACCTTTACTACCGTCAGTTCTCCTCCTACTCCCCACCTTCACTACCGTCAGTTCTCCTCCTACTCCCCACCTTCACTACTGTCAGTTCTTCTCCTACTCCCCACCTTCACTACTGTCAGTTCTCCTCCTACTCCCCATCGTCCTACCGTCAAATTACTCCTACTTCCCACCTTTACTACCGTCAGTTCTCCTCCTACTCCCCACCTTCACTACCGTCAGTTCTCCTCCTACTCCCCATCATCCTACCGTCAAATTACTCCTACTTCCCACCTTTACTACCGTCACTTATCCTCCTACTCCCCACCTTTACTACCATCAGTTCTACTCCTACTCCCCATCGTCCTACCGTCAAATTACTCCTACTTCCCACCTTTACTACCGTCAGTTCTCCTCCTACTCCCCACCTTCACTACCGTCAGTACTCCTCCTACTCCCCATCGTCCTACCGTCAAATTACTCCTACTTCCCACCTTTACTACCGTCAGTTCTCCTCCTACTCCCCACCTTCACTACCGTCAGTACTCCTCCTACTCCCCATCGTCCTACCGTCAAATTACTCCTACTCCCCACCTTTACTACCATCAGTTCTACTCCTACTCCCCATCGTCCTACCGTCAAATTACTTCTACTTCCCACCTTTACTACCGTCAGTACTCCTCCTACTCCCCACCTTCACTACCGTCAGTACTCCTCCTACTCCCCATCGTCCTACCGTAAAATTACTCCTACTTCCCACCTTTACTACCGTCAGTACTCCTCCTTCCCTCTACCGTCTTACCGTCAGTACTCCTCCTACCCTCTACCGTCCTACCGTCAGTACTCCTCCTTCTTCTCACCGTTCTACCGTCAGTACTCCTCCTAATTCCCACCGCCCTACCGTCAGTACTCCTCCTACTGCCCACCGTCCTACCGTCAGTACTCCTCCCTCTTCTCACCCTTCTACCGTCAGTACTCCCTCTACTCCTCACCTTTACTACCGTCATTACTCCTTCTACTGCCCACCGTCCTACCGTCAGTACTCCTCCCTCTTCTCACCCTTCTACCGTCAGTACTCCCTCTACTCCTCACCTTTACTACCGTCATTACTCCTTCTAGTGCCCCCCGTTCTACCGTCAGTACTCCTCCCTCTTCTCACCCCTCTACCGTCAGTACTCCTCCTACTGCCCACCGTCCTACCGTCAGTAATCCTCCTACTCCCCCCGTCCTACCGTCAGTACTCCTCCCTCTACTCACCGTTCTACCGTCAGTACCCCTCCTACTGCCCACCGTTCTATCATCAGTAATCCTCCTACTCCCCCCGCCCTACCGTCAGTACTCCTCCCTCTTCTAACCGTTCTACCGTCAGTACTCCTCCCTCTTCTCAGCATACTACCGTCAGTACTCCTCCTTCTTCTCACCATACTACCGTCAGTACTCCTCCTTCTTCTCACCGTCCTACCGTCAGTACTCCTCCCATTGCCCACCGTCCTACTGTCAGTACTCCTCTTACTCCCCACCATTCTACCGTCAGTACTCCTTCCTCTTCTCACCTTTACTACCGTCAGTACTCCTCCTACCCTCTACCGTTTTACCGTCAGTACTCCTCCTACCCTCTACCGTCTTACTGTCAGTACTCCTCCTACTCCCCACCGTCTTACCGTCAGTACTCCTCCTACTCTCTACCGTCAGTACTCCTCCTACCCTCTACCGCCTTACCGTCAATACTCCTCCTATCCTCTACCGTCTTACTGTCAGTACTCCTCCTACCCTCTACCGTCTTACTGTCAGTACTCCTCCCTCTTCTCACCCTACTACCGTCAATACTCCTCCTACTCCCCACCTTTACTACCGTCATTACTCCTTCTACTGCCCACCGTCCTACCGTCAGTAATCCTCCTACTCCCCCCGTCCTACCGTCAGTACTCCTACCTCTTCTCACCGTTCTACCGTCAGTACTCCTCCCACTTCTCACCGTTCTACCGTCAGTACTTGTTAAAAGTCGTGACATATAGTATGTAAATATATTTTTTAAATGTATGACTAGGAATGTAGATTTCTATTGAATGTATAAATTATTATGTAAATTTCCCTTTTGAATGTATATAACTTAGCCGTGTTGTTTAAATAAAGAGTTTTTTCAGTAGAGCGAGAGCTTTGCAGGTGTAACCGCTTGTTTTTTTTTTTTGTCTTCCTTATTTTCTTTCTTGCTTGATCACCCGAGGCAGCCCAAACAACATCAAGACTTTGGGTAAAAGTTTTATTTGTTAAAGGAGGTTTCTTTAATTTGACCTCTTATACCTTAACATTTGTGGCGTCCCCGTGTGGGCTGCGTGGGCTGGTCAAGCAGAGGAAGTATTAGCCTGCCGAGTAGCAGAGGAAGTATTAGCCTGCCGAGTAGTAGAGGAAGTATTAGCCTGCCGAGTAGCAGAGGAAGTATTGGCCTGCCGAGTAGCAGAGGAAGTATTGGCCTGCCGAGTAGCAGAGGAAGTATTAGCCTGCCGAGTAGCAGAGGAAGTATTAGCCTGCCGAGTAGCAGAGGAAGTATTAGCCTGCCGAGTAGCAGAGGAAGTATTAGCCTGCCGAGTAGCAGAGGAAGTATTAGCCTGCCGAGTAGCAGAGGAAGTATTAGCCTGCCGAGTAGCAGAGGAAGTATTAGCCTGCCGAGTAGCAGAGGAAGTATTGGAGCCTGACGAGTAGCAGAGGAAGTAGGAGAGCCTGCCGAGTAGCAGAGGGAGAGTGAGAATCTGCGGAGCTCAAGGGAAAAGTGAAGCTCAAGGTTTAAAGGAGCTCAAAAAGCCCTTTGTTAAAGGTTAAAGGGAGCTCAAGGGAAAAGTGAAGCTCAAGGTTTAAAGGAGCTCAAAAAGCCCTTTGTTAAAGGTTAAAGGGAGCTCAAGGGAAAAGTGAAGCTCAAGGTTTAAAGGAGCTCAAAAAGCCCTTTGTTAAAGGTTAAAGGGAGCTCAAGGGAAAAGTGAAGCTCAAGGTTTAAAGGAGCTCAAAAAGCCCTTTGTTAAAGGTTAAAGGGAGCTCAAGGGAAAAGTGAAGCTCAAGTAAGGATAAAGAAGTTGAAGAGGCTCAAGTAAGCATAAAGAAGTTGAAGGAGCTCGAAGGCAAAGAAGTTGAAGGAGCTCGAAGGCAAAGAAGTTGAAGGAGCTCAAAGGCAAAGAAGTTGAAGAAGCTCAAGGGAAAAGAAGTTGAAGAAGCTCGAAGGCAAAGAAGTTGAAGGAGCTCAAAGGCAAAGAAGTTGAATAAGCTCAAGGGAAAAGAAGTTGAAGAAGCTCAAGATAAATCTAGGAAGACAAGACTAAAGCTAGCGAGGTGGAATGGAGGAGGTGAACAAGAGACGTCGTAGGGCGGTGAGAGGAAACTTTACAAAATTAATTAATGATTTAAATATCGAACTGAAAGAGCCTTCAATTGATAGTATAAGGGTGGATGCAAAATTCGATAGGATAGAGGTTCTCTATGTAGAACTTACGAATCTAAACGAGCTATGCCAGTCAGTCATATTAGCCAAAGATGAGGCTACTGACGAAGAGGTCGATAGGGAATTTGAGGAGTGTGAAATTTACATAATGGAAAGATTTTATTTAAAGGCTAGAATTCGCGTTATGCATGAGCGGGAAAGGGATGCTCAGGCCAAGACTTCTCAAATTCCACCAGGGGCGTCTAGTGCCTCTCCGAATTCAGATACCGATAATCAGAAAGTTATCAAACTTCAGACTACTTCTACGTCTCTATCGAACAGCCCGGAAGAGTCTATGAAAGATGAAATTGAAGGCGTGGAAAAAGAGGATTCTGTAAAAACTGCTAGAGCTACGGATGTGAAGCCTGCTCTAGCTAAAACTAGAATGCTAAAGGAAGCTTGTTCTGCTCCCTCTATAATATATATCCAATATGAGGGCAAAAAAGGTGCTGTGAGTGCTATTAAAGGAATTGAATGCGGCAGTTGAAGGCGGTGAAGGGAAGGAAACAGAAGCGGCAGTTAAATGCAATGAAGTGAAGGATTCTGAAACTGCAGTTGATAGCTTTGTAGGTGTGAAGGAAGCTGAGGCTAAAGACAAAGCAAAGGAAGCGGAAGCAAAACCCGATAAAGTGAATTCTAAAGACGTAGATAAGGGAGATGAAGTAAAAGAATCTGAAGGTCAAAAAGCAGGAGATGAAGGCGACGGAGTGAAGGATTCTGAAGCGAAGCCTAAGGACGAAGGAAGGAAGGATTCTGAAGATCAGCCTGAGGGCGACGGAGTGAAGAATTCTGAAGCGAAGCCTAAGGACGAAGGAAGGAAGGATTCTGAAGATCAGCCTAAGGGCGACGGAGTAAAGGATGCTGAAGCGAAGCTTAAGGGCGACAGAGTAAAGGATTCTGAAGCGAAGCCTAAGGGAGAAGGCGTAAAGGATTCTGAAGCGAAGCCTAAGGGCGATGGAGTGAAGGATTCTGGAACGGCAATTAAAGGTTATGAACCGGTGAACAATTCTAGGGCAGCAGCTGAAGGCGCTGATCAAATGAAGATTTCAGATGATGAAACTGAATCGATTGATGATAATGAGGAAAATGAGGAAAGAGTTGTCAAAGTTCCAGCATCGAGGAAATTGGTGAAAGCAAGACTAACTGGAGATACGGAATTTAAGATAAAGGAAAGCGCAAGGTCTCTTACGAAGGAGGAAACTGCTAATGAAAAATGTGAAGATGCAAATTTAAAGAATAAGGAAGATTCTGAAGCTGAGTCCAAAGGCGATAGAATAGGGGATTCGGAAGCTGAAACCAAGGGTAATGGAGTAAAGGATTCTGGAACAGCAATTAAAGGTTATGAATCGGTGAACAATTCTAAAGCAGTAGCTCAGGGTACTGATTTAAAGGTGGAAGAAAAGCTAGATGCAGAACAGGGTACTGATTTAAAGGTGGAAGAAAAGCTAGATGCAGAACAGGGTACTGATTTAAAGGTGGAAGAAAAGCTAGATGTAGAACAGGGTACTGATTCAAAGGTGGAAGAAAAGCTAGATGTAGAACAGGGTACTGATTTAAAGGTGGAAGAAAAGCTAGATGTAGAACAGGGTACTGGTTTAAAGGTGGAAGAAAGCTAGATGTAGAACAGGGTACTGATTCAAAGGTGGAAGAAAAGCTAGATGTAGAACAGGGTACTATTTTAAAGGTGGAAGAAAAGCTAGATGCAGAACAGGGTACTGATTTAAAGGTGGAAGAAAAGCTAGATGCAGAACAGGGTACTGATTCAAAGGTGGGAGAAAAAATTATTGATCCAAAAGATTGGTTGAGTGAGGGGTTCATTGAAGGAGTCAATGAAAATCCACCTGAGGTGGAAGGACACTATTTGCCCCGTCACCTTTTGTTTAAGAGTGAGTCCAAAACGACGCCTATACGGCCGGTATTTGACGACGCTTCCAGTCGAAGACACAACGGACTCTCCTTGAGACGATATTTAAAAAAGATACCTAATCTACTGAGGAGAATTCCTGAGATAGGGATAAAACTTCGGGAAAATAAGTTCGGAGTTTTGGCCGACATGAGGAGATATTTCCAGGTGATGGCCATCAAGGAAAATGATTGGGACTACCTCCGATTCCTTTGGAAGAAGAAGATGGACGCTTATGGGGTAATCTCCGGTGGTGTGTATGGAGAGGGTGCCGCAGTGTGCCGAGGAGAAGATGGTTTTCCTGGATAAGAGCCTGGGCTCCCTGCAACGGTGTCCCACCTACCGGGATCCCCCCATCACGGTGGAACGGATTTTTTCTTTCTTGTTTTACAAAAAAGAAAGGTGGGGGTATGTTAAAAGTCGTGACATATAGTATGTAAATATCTTTTTTAAATGTATGACTAGAAATGTAGATTTTCTATTGAATGTATATAACTTAGCCGTGTTGTTTAAATAAAGAATTTTTTTTAGTAGAGCAGAAGAGCTTTACAGGTGTAGCCGCTGGTTTTGTCTTCCTTATTTTCTTTCTTGCTTGATCACCCGAGGCAGCCCAAACAATATCAAGACTTTGGGTAAAAGTTTTACTTGTTAAAGGAGGTTTCTTTAATTTGACCTCTTATACATTAACAGTACTCCTCCTACTCCCCACCTTTACTACCGTCAGTACTCCTCCTACTGCCCACCGTCCTACCGTCAGTACTCCTCCTACTCCCTACCTTTACTACCGTCATTACTTCTCCTACTGCCCACCGTCCTACCGTCAGTACTCCTCCGACTCCCCACCTTTACTACTGTCAGTACTCCTCCTACCCTCAACCGTCTTACCGTCAGTACTCCTCCTACCCTCTACCGTCTTACCGTCAGTACTTCTCCTACTACCCACCGTCCTACCGTCAGTACTCCTCCCTCTTCTCACCCTTCTACCGTCAGTACTCCTCCTACTCCCCACCTTTACTACCGTCATTACTCCTTCTACTGCCCACCGTCCTACCGTCAGTACTCCTCCCTCTTCTCACCGTTCTACCGTCAGTACTCCTCCTACTTCCCATCGTCCTACTGTCAGTAATCCTCCTACTCCCCCCGTCCTACCGTCAGTACTCCTACCTCTTCTCACCGTTCTACCGTCAGTACTCCTCCTACTCCCCACCTTTACTACCGTCAGTACTCCTCCTACTGCCCACCGTCCTACCGTCAGTACTCCTCCTTCTTCTCACTGTTCTACCGTCAGTACTCCTCCTAATCCCCACCGTCCTACCGTCAGTACTCCTCCTTCTTCTCACCGTTCTACCGTCAGTACTCCTCCTAATCCCCACCGTCCTACCGTCAGTACTCCTCCTTCTTCTCACTGTTCTACCGTCAGTACTCCTCCTAATCCCCACCGTCCTACCGTCAGTACTCCTCCTCCTTCTCACCGTTCTACCGTCAGTACTCCTCCTTCTTCTCACCGTCTACCGTCAGTACTCCTCCTAATCCCCACCGTCCTACCGTCAGTACTCCTCCTACCCACTACCGTCAGTACTCCTCCTAATCCCCACCGTCCTACCGTCAGTACTCCTCCTTCTTCTCACCGTTCTACCGTCAGTACTCCTCCTAATCCCCACCGTCCTACCGTCAGTACTCCTCCTTCTTCTCACCGTTCTACCGTCAGTACTCCTCCTACTTCCCATCGTCCTACCGTCAGTAATCCTCCTACTCCCCCCGTCCTACCGTCAGTACTCCTACCTCTTCTCACCGTTCTACCGTCAGTACTCCTCCTACTCCCCACCTTTACTACCGTCAGTACTCCTCCTACTGCCCACCGTCCTACCGTCAGTACTCCTCCTTCTTCTCACTGTTCTACCGTCAGTACTCCTCCTAATCCCCACCGTCCTACCGTCAGTACTCCTCCTTCTTCTCACCGTTCTACCGTCAGTACTCCTCCTAATCCCCACCGTCCTACCGTCAGTACTCCTCCTTCTTCTCACCGTTCTACCGTCAGTACTCCTCCTAATCCCCACCGTCCTACCGTCAGTACTCCTCCTTCTTCTCACCGTCTACCGTCAGTACTCCTCCTAATCCCCACCGTCCTACCGTCAGTACTCCTCCTACCCACTACCGTCAGTACTCCTCCTAATCCCCACCGTCCTACCGTCAGTACTCCTCCTTCTTCTCACCGTTCTACCGTCAGTACTCCTCCTAATCCCCACCGTCCTACCGTCAGTACTCCTCCTTCTTCTCACTGTTCTACCGTCAGTACTCCTCCTAATCCCCACCGTCCTACCGTCAGTACTCCTCCTTCTTCTCACCGTTCTACCGTCAGTACTCCTCCTAATCCCCACCGTCCTACCGTCAGTACTCCTCCTTCTTCTCACAGTTCTACCGTCAGTACTCCTCCTAATCCCCACCGTCCTACCGTCAGTACTCCTCCTCCTTCTCACCGTTCTACCGTCAGTACTCCTCCTTCTTCTCACTGTTCTACCGTCAGTACTCCTCCTAATCCCCACCGTCCTACCGTCAGTACTCCTCCTTCTTCTTACCGTTCTACCGTCAGTACTCCTCCTAATCCCCACCGTCCTACCGTCAGTACTCCTCCTCCTTCTTACCGTTCTACCGTCAGTACTCCTCCTAATCCCCACCGTCCTACCGTCAGTACTCCTCCTACCCACTACCGTCAGTACTCCTCCTAATCCCCACCGTCCTACCGTCAGTACTCCTCCTACCCACTACCGTCAGTACTCCTCCTAATCCCCACCGTTCTACCGTCAGTACTCCTCCTTCTTCTTACCGTTCTACCGTCAGTACTCCTCCTAATCCCCACCGTCCTACCGTCAGTACTCCTCCTAATCCCCACCGCCCTACCGTCAGTACTCTTCCTTCTTCTTACCGTTCTACCGTCAGTACTCCTCCTAATTCCCACCGTCCTACCGTCAGTACTCCTCCTTCTTCTCACCGTTCTACCGTCAGTACTCCTCCTAATCCCCACCGCCCTACCGTCAGTACTCCTCCTTCTTCTTACCGTTCTACCGTCAGTATTCCTCCTAATTCCCACCGCCCTACCGTCAGTGATAATGTTATCAGTGATAATGGAATTGGGAACATGTTTTCCGATAGGTGGCGCCAGCCATCAACGACTTTCAGTCTCACAATCAGGAGATGACTTTTTCTTAATATATAAACACCTGATCCCAGTACAATTTAATATATTTTTGTACTTTTTCATATTAAAGAAGGTGTTCCATTTTTGAAACAGCCATTCACAATGCTGTAGCTCGCGAAAAAGCCCGCGATTTGAGTGATGTTTTATTCATTCGAAAGAAAAGGAATTGATTTATATTTTATGGAAAAAAAAAGATGTTTAAATATTCTAAATGTTTGTGTGTGTGCCTAGAATTATAGGTGATTTTATATAATAAAAAAAAACAAGGGTTACGTTTTTAGAATTTCCGAAGCGAAATACTCGTTCTCCTGAATTATTAAAATTAAATAAGAAAATAATATTACTATTTTATTAAGTGAACAATCAGTCAAATGCTAAAGGAAAATAAGGATTTTTTTTTATATTTTTGGAATAAAACAAAAAATTCCTCCGAAAAAGAGTGACTGAAGAAACCTTCAACTCCAACCGAAGTAAAGATAAATGAAATGGTTGTCGGAGAGAATACACCTTCTCAAAGGAGTATTTCCACAATAATCAACGTATACCACTTTCTACCATTAACCATATTGTCAGGGAAAAATCGGCTTAAATAAGTACATGTTTTCAAACCGAACCATATTGAGAAACGCAAGACCTGTCGCAGGGCTCTTCAAGAAAAGTACCTGGCAGGTGAAAAATGGAAGAATGTTGTTACACTGGACGAGGTATGGGTTTACCTCAATGATAGCAACCAACCCCGTGTCATTTACTACCTAAACTCTCAAATAAACACCTTTTAGAACTGGTCACACACAAGCAATGTAAGGCAAGTTTCTCAAAGAGCTTCATGATTGTTGCAGGTTTCTGCTATAATGGGAAGCTTCCTATAAAGAAGGTGGACCCAAATGTCAAGATAAACTCTCAAATCTACCAATGGTTTGTCTTAGACCCATTGTTAGACAATGAGGTCTCATTTTTGTATCCAAGTGACTCAAGATCCGCGTGGCTGCACCAAGATAAAGCCACGAGTCATACCTCACGTTCAACAAGTCAATACCTGGACGAAAAGAAGAATCAAACTGGCATTTCGTACATCTGTTTAGGAACATCCCTGCCAAATTCCCAGACTTGGCCCATATGGAGTTTTGTGCTTTATCTTGGTAAAATCTGTTTTTAGACCTAGAAAACCGAAGACGCTAGATGGTATCTAGAAAGTCGTTAAGGATTATTGGGGTGGTCTTGATTTAAGACGAAACCTTATTTCCTGGAAACATCGATGCACAGCTGTTGCTACACGTCAAGACATACATGGAAAACAATAAGTTGAACAAACATTGATAAATTATTTTTAATAAATGCTAGAATCGTTCTTTAAAAACGGAACACCTTCTTTTATTTTACATTATCACAAACTTTGGACTCTTAAATATATTTACCTTGATTTTTATAGGAAGCCTCTAGAAGACCGATTTTCTTTTTGGTCGTTGAGCCTGCTCTACACTGACAAGGGCACAATAGCCTGAATTTTATCAAAATATGCTATTTGGCCAATATTCTGAAATAATTAAAATAACAATTAATTGATATTTATTCTGATAGATGGCGCAAGCCACCAGCAAATTTCATTAGCAGGCTCAGAAGATGTCTTTTTCTTAATTAAACTACCTGAACTTAGTGTTTTTTTTTTTTTTCAATTTCACTTTTGTACTATTTTCTCATTCATGATGAAGACAAAATATCCATAATAGAGCAAATTACAGAAGAAATCAATCCAAATACAACCTGGAAGACTCGCAGTACAGCAGTATTTCAAATAAATACAACAACAACAGAAAGCTTTATTAAGACCTTTTAGTCTCATACAGATTCTCGAAGCAGAAATGTAGGATACATGCAGAAAAAAGTAATAGTACCTTGTTGTATATATCTATATATATATAAAAATGAATGTTTGTATGTTTGTCTGTTTGTTTGTTGGTTTGTATGGCCTGTATATAAATTCGCAGTAGTTCACTAATTCAAACCAAAATTTTCATACATAGGTGAAAAATAACGGGGATGACGATAGGCTATTTTAAAATATATATAAATCAATTATTAAAACTATATATTCAAATTATTCAACTTAGCTCACGAGCAGCGCCCTCTAGAATTTCAGGCGACCTGCCGGCAGCCAACGGGCGCGCGCCGCCGGCAGGTCGCTTGAGCGTTCTAGACGTGAAGCTTTTTCTTAATTACAATGCAAGTCCTTAACTATATTTACAGGTTTTCTAATTTATAACTATTTCACATATTTACATATATATTTTCATTTTTTGCTATCTAATTCGCCGTTTAAAATAACCGCTCTTGCTATATTTGCTATGTTTTATTTTGCTATGTTTAATGTGTTTGAATAATACATTTAATCGTGTAAAATTGCTACCACACACAGAGTGTGTGTAAGCGCACAGGTAAATAGGCGCTAACAGAAAAGAAAAAAGTTATTTTGTTTAATATTAGTTTCCCTTTTATATTTTGTTCTCTCTCTTCTAAATCAATAAATATAATGTTTAATTAATAATTATTGGAATCAGTTTTATTAAAAATTCTAAGCAAAGTCAACATACCTTAATGGTAATATGATATTGTCGCGGAGATAATTAAAACAAGGGCAAATTTGGGAATAAATAATTTATTATAAGGGGTATTTATAGGGAGAGAGAGTACAACTTACCCCAAGTTAAAAGATCATCCTAATGAACGGCGTTATCCACCGTCCCGTTTTCCTTATTTACAGATCAGCTTCCCAGAAGCCCCCCCGGGGTCCAGGGATGGTTGACAGTTGTCCCATCTAGATGGAGCTGCTTGACAATATTTATAAACAGGAAAAATTAAAACAAGAGAAGGAATCGCCCGACATCATCTTGAAGAAGGAATAAAAGTTAACAGCGACATGTTTCTTTTATGAAACTGGTTAACTTTTGTTCAAGGAAAAATGATATAAAGACAATCAAACTAATAAATAAATAGATTAGTCTGGGTAAATTGGAGGAAAGGAAATTTATTATACATGGATTTACCGCGTATTCACCGCAAATAAAGATTAAAAAAAAGCAAAAGCTAATCACAATCAATATTGAGATAATTAAATTTATTCCATTATAATTAAGACAATTGAGCTCATAAACAGATTTGAAAGGGTAAATCCAAGAAAAAAAGATGCAAAATAAAAGAATGAAAAAAAAAACACTGGAATATACATATGATACATGCATTAAGATTTTTCGTCTTAATAAAATAATTTCTTAGCTGATGAATGAAGGTTATAAGAATTTGAAGTGTAGCTTTTTTTACAGTATTTTCATTAATAGAAAACGAAATATAAAAGAGATTAAGGCAAGGTATTTAAAATATATATATACTAGAGGCTGATTCTTGAATCCATAGACTCAGGAGCACAAACCAGCATAAATAGGAACGAAGAATTGACACATCCAAGCGCGATAATATTGGATCCCGGAGTATCAAGTTTAATAAAAGAAGATTCGTCCAATAAAGGATCAATAAATATCATTAAATTTTTCACACAAACCCCCAAAGTTAATTTTATGAAAATATTTCCTAATTTATAGTAGAGTTTCCATGGTTACAAATAAATAACGATATATAATAAGTAATGGTATTTTAAAATGTTCTAAATTATATACAAATTATTTTAAAAGTTTCTAGAAAATGATTTTATATAAATGTAAGCATTAAAAAGCACGAATACGAGGTGTGTGTGTTCAAAAAGTATCGCGACTTTTGAATTTTCGCGGATTACGTATATTCGAATTTCGATCTTTTTGTGGCTTTATGTTGGTACTCATGTCTCTCACTTATGCCGACAAGCTCGGCCATTTTAAATGTTCACTTAATTGTTGACAGCTGCTTTGCTTGCAGGTGTTTTGGATCGTCTTCGATTTTTACCTATTAAAAAAATGGATCAAAGAACCTGTATCAAATTTTGTGTGAAAAACAAAATTAAGTGCGCGGATGCATTCCGAATGTTGACTGTGGCATACGGAGAAGATACCTTGGACCGAAGCAACGTTTATCGGTGGTACAAAATGTTCTCAGAAGGCCGAGAAGATGTGAACGACGAAGAGCGTGCCGGACGCCCGAGCACTTCAACAACAGACGAAAAAATTAATGAAGTGGAGAAAATGATATTGGCCAATCGTCGAATCACCGTTAGAGAAGTTGCCGAGGACCTAAACATATCGATTGGCTCGTGCCATTCGATTTTTATCAATGATTTGGGTATGAGACGGGTCGCCGTGAAATTCGTACCAAAATTGCTCAATTGCGACCAAAAACAGCATCGCATGAACATTGCTAATGAGATGTTGGACTCTGTCCGCGACGACCCAAATTTGCTCCAGAGGGTCATAACTGGTGACGAAGCGTGGGTTTATGGTTATGACGTGGAAACCAAAGCTCAATCATCTCAATGGAAGCTGCCGCACGAACCAAGACCGAAAAAAGCGCGCCAAGTTCGGTCGAATGTGAAAAGTTTTGCTGACAGTTTTCTTCGATTGCAGGGGCGTGGTGCATCATGAGTTCTTGCCACAGGGTAGAACGGTCAATAAGGAATATTAGCTGCAAGTTATGCGCAATTTGCGCGAAGCAATCCGCCAGAAACGCCCGGATTTGTGGAAGAACAAAAATTGGCTTTTGCACCACGATAACGCCCCTGCTCACACATCGTTGCTTGTGCGCGACTTTTTGGCCAAAAACAACACACTAATGATGCCGCAGCCACCGTATTCCCTAGATATGGCCCCCTGTGACTTTTTCTTGTTCCCTAAACTGAAGAGGCCCATGAAAGGACGACGTTACGCCACGCTTGACGAGATAAAGACGGCATCGAAGGAGGAGCTGAAAAAGATTTTTAAAAATGATTTTTTGAAGTGCTTCGAAGATTGGAAAAACCGTTGGCACAAGTGTATAATATCTCATGGGGATTACTTTGAAGGGGACAAAATAGGTATTCATGAATAAATAAATAATTTTTGGAAAAACACAAAAGTCGCGATACTTTTTGAACACACCTCGTATTCCTTTCACATATAAAACAAACTTCTCCACTGTCCTTACTGCGATGAATAAATATTGGGAGGACTTGGTGTGGTGAACCCTCCGAGCGGTTTGGTCAATTTTATCTACCAGACCTCGTTCTAGATCATATATAAGTAGAATCGTTCAATACAGTATTAGAGCTCTAAAAAGCGGTCTGGTAGATTAAATTGGCGAAACCGATAAGTGGCATCACTGATGAGCCAAGCCTTCCCAATATTTTTTCATTGTAGTAAGAATAGTAAAAAATCGTTCTTTAATGCTTTTATTTCTTATAAATGGTTTTATGTAAATAAGTTACATATATAATTATCCAGGTGTACAACTTTCTTGAAAGCTTTGCGCAGAGGCGATATCGTAGCCCATGAGGATCTTCCGAGGCGCGATTATTGCTAGTTGAAAACTTTACCCAATACCCCCAACTTTCTTGAAAACGCGTGTTTCAGTATGGACCTGAGAAAGATCCTGTGACATGAAAATTAGACCAGATTTAAATAAAAGAAACGTGTCCCTATAGTGGAAAAGAATATCTTGATTGGTTATTGCCGAGTTAATATCGAAATGAGTAACGAGTGGATTAAAAGGTAAACTATATATTGTGTATTTTGCGCGGTGCTTAGTTGAAACAGTTTTACTACTCTTCCTACTTTGAGATGAGAATATATCTTTAAAAGGTTTTGATTTATTAATGGTTATCCTTGCCAGTGGTTTTTTTTTAGTTCAATCTATTATATTTTTTATAAATATAGCGAGATAAAAATATTTTTTACAGATGAGCATCGAAAATATTTTAAAGTTTAATTTAAACTTGTATATACGGCCGAATATAGTAATGTGCTTCTCTTTGTACCTGAGGTAGTGGGAATGTAACTTTGTCTCCTGGGTTTTCTTATCAATCACAGGTTTAGTGAATGGATCGTGTGTTTGTACTCTCTCTTATATATAAAACTAGACGAATGGCCCGGGCAACGCCCGGGTTTTACCCGAGTGCGTATATATTTATATTATAAAATATAAATGAGATACTAAAAATTAAATTTCTATTTAATGAATTACATATTTTATTCTTATAAAGATTATCGATTAAAGGTACTTATATATATTTAAAGGTTCTCATAAAGGTTACCGATTTAAAAGTTTATTTTATTTTATTTAAGTATTGTTATTTATTTTAAAAGATTAAGTAATTGTGCAAAACGATAATTGCCTTAAAAAGAAATTGCCTTAAAAAAAAAGAAACATTCGCGGTGATTTTGTCTTGCATTCGTTTATACAATTATTATATATATTGGCATCATATATTAACTTTAAAGCTATACAAACAGTTAAACCGCATACGTTTCTTTTTAAAGAAACGTATGCGGTTTAACTGTTTGTATAGCTTTATAATTATACGCCGCAGTCATTTATAAATATATTAACTTTATGAACGGAAAAAATATGTCCAGGGTAGCCTAGTGGTCATGGCATCTGCCCGGTAAGCGGAAGGTCGTGGGTTCGATTCCCATCCCTTGACACTTTTTTTATTTTATCCATTCTGACCAAAATCTATCCGTGAACTTCACACAGTGAACTTCACACAGACAGAATAAGGCAATTATATAAGTAGATGAGATTTAAATAAATAGTACGTTTATATATGGACTCCAATATTCTATACCTTGACTAAACTCTATTGCAGCCTTCTGTATAATACGTTATAGTTTAATTAGTTTTCTATTATTGGATGTTCACTGATGATTTTTTTACTTATCGTTCTGCCTCTGGCAAGCATTATTGTTTCCTTCCGAGTCAGTCCAACAGTTCGTCTTATTTGATCAGTCTACCTTCTTCTGGAGATCTTCCTCTTTTCCCTCAACCATCTCTTGAGCAATAATTTTCTTCAGGCATTCAACTTCTATTCTGATGACTTGACCCTAGTATATCAGAAATGTGATATTTTCATAATAGGTCTTCACAGAATTATCATCTCGTCTGGTATGGTTCTTCTTGAAGTCCGTGAAGTCCTGTGTTAACAAAGAATCAAATACATTAATTATTTCTTTCGGTGCTTTGCTAAAGGTCCAAGATTCTCTTCTATAGTTCGCAGAAGGATTTATTTCATGTTATCTTTGTAAGAATTCGACGTCTATTGGAATCCAAGTAAAATGTGTTGCTTAGATTTATTTCTTAACTTTCTTCAAGAAATGCTGTCGTGGATTAAGCAAGACTTGTACAAAGGATGAGAGGCCATCCAAAAACACATATTTTCCTGTTCTCTCATGAAGGGGTAATTGGAGGTAGATAGAAACACAAGTTACTCTGGATTTTTCAAAGATTGTCGTTCAAGCTCATTATATAGGTCATTTATTTGTGGTCATCAAGTCAAAGTAACCGTCATCTAAAGAACTGGCAACCTGCAAGTCTCGAAAATGTGAGGATTTATAGCAAGAAATAATTAAATATTCACACCTTTTCAAATGATCTTCCAAAAAAAAACTTCCAAAAATAAATAATTTATTTATTTGAATAAAACTCAGCATGTTCCTGGAATATTCAGATATCGACTAAACACCAGCGGTATCATTGGGATTTATATCTCTTTTGTTTTATTTACAAGGCCGATGGAGGTCAAAGAAATGAAGAGGCGCCAACCAGATTTATTTTCGGAAGGATGCCAGGTTAGGGTTGAAGATTTAAAGTTGTCTGGATTCTTTGGTATTGGAAGGCTGACCGTGGAAAGGAGATGGTACGCGGCTTTGGCTTTCATCTTGGCAATAAGGGGAAATCATCAATAAAAATACATTAAAGAATATTTACTCGCTAACAATTTTGACGTTTCTATATACAGTAAAACCTCCCTGTAAAGGACACCTAATTGCAGAGCCAAAGTTTCCTTTAGGTAGAGGTGTCCTCTTACCGGAGAGTTGCTAAATTGTAAAAATGGTAATTTTGCAAATGAAAAATGTCCTTTGTGGAGAGGTCTCCGCTAGCGGGGTGTCCGCTAAAGGGAGGTTCTACTATATATATTTATATATTTAAAAATATAACTTCACACATGGGTTATACAGATGTAGGCAAAAAGCGAAAATGTTTACGGTTCTATATATATACGTTTTCCCGAGTAAAGGAAGATGAGGCTGCCTCGTCTGAGGTAAAATCTCTGTACAATTGCTTTCTATCTAGGGGTCAACTATTGCAATATATCCGTGAATTATGGTGTTTACCATTTATATGAAAATTCGCAACGTTGAGATAAACATTTGCTTTTTAGTGTCAACAAGGAAGAATTGTTGCACCAATAGGGGTCCACGTCGAATGCAGATAGAATCAACACAGTCGACCTCTATACTTTCAACAAGAAGGAATTGTTGCACCAATAGGGGTCCACGTCGAATGCAGATAGAATGAACACAGTCGACCTCTATACTTTCAACAAGGAAGAATTGTTGCACCAATAGGGTCCACGTCGAATGCAGATAGAATGAACACAGTCGACCTCTATACTTTCAACAAGGAAGAATTGTTGCACCAATAGGGGTCCACGTCGAATGCAGATAGAATGAACACAGTCGACCTCTATACTTTCAACAAGGAAGAATTGTTGCACCAATAGGGGTCCACGTCGATTGCAGATAGAATTAACACAGTCGACCTCTATACTTTCAACAAGGAAGAATTGTTGCACCAATAGGGGTCCACGTCGAATGCAGATAGAATTAACACAGTCGACCTCTATACTTTCAACAAGGAAGAATTGTTTTCCCCAATAGGGTCCACGTCGAATGCAGATAGAATGAACACAGTCGACCTCTATACTTTCAACAAGAAGGAATTGTTGCACCAATAGGGGTCCACGTCGAATGCAGATAGAATTAACACAGTCGACCTCTATACTTTCAACAAGGAAGAATTGTTGCACCAATAGGGGTCCACGTCGAATGCAGATAGAATGAACACAGTCGACCTCTATACTTTCAACAAGGAAGAATTGTTGCACCAATAGGGGTCCACGTCGAATGCAGATAGAATGAACACAGTCGACCTCTATACTTTCAACAAGGAAGAATTGTTGCACCAATAGGGGTCCACGTCGAATGCAGATAGAATGAACACACTCGACCTCTATACTTTCAACAAGGAAGAATTGTTTTCCCCAATAGGGTCCACGTCGAATGCAGATAGAATGAAAACAGTCGACCTCTATACTTTCAACAAGGAAGAATTGTTGCACCAATGGGGGTCCACTTCGAATGCAGATAGAATGAAAACATTCGACCTCTATACTTTCAACAAGGAAGAATTGTTGCACCAATAGGGGTCCACGTCGAATGCAGATAGAATGAACACAGTCGACCTCTATACTTTCAACAAGAAGGAATTGTTGCACCAATAGGGGTCCACGTCGAATGCAGATAGAATGAAAACAGTCGACCTCTATACTTTCAACAAGAAAGAATTGTTGCACCAATAGGGGTCCACGTCGAATGCATATAGAATCAACACAGTCGACCTCTATACTTTCAACAAGAAGGAATTGTTGCACCAATAGGGGTCCACGTCGAATGCAGATAGAATGAACACAGTCGACCTCTATACTTTCAACAAGGAAGAATTGTTGCACCAATAGGGGTCCACGTCGAATGCAGATAGAATGAACACAGTCGACCTCTATACTTTCAACAAGAAGGAATTGTTGCACCAATAGGGGTCCACGTCGAATGCAGATAGAATGAACACAGTCGACCTCTATACTTTCAACAAGGATGATTATTGCACCAATAGGGGTCCACGTCGAATGCAGATAGAATGAAAACAGTCGACCTCTATACTTTCAACAAGGAAGAATTGTTGCACCAATAGGGGTTCACGTCGAATGCAGATAGAATGAAAACAGTCGACCTCTTTACTTTCAACAAGGAAGAATTGTTGCACCAAAAGGGGTTCACGTCGAATGCAGATAGAATGAACACAGTCGACCTCTATACTTTCAACAAGGAAGAATTGTTGCACCAAAAGGGGTTCACGTCGAATGCAGATAGAATGAACACAGTCGACCTCTATACTTTCAACAAGGAAGAATTGTTGCACCAATAGGGGTCCACGTCGAATGCAGATAGAATGAACACAGTCGACCTCTATACTTTCAACAAGGAAGAATTGTTGCACGAATGGGGGTCCATGTTGAATTCAGATAGAATATGGAAACATTCGACCTCTAAACTTTCAACAAGGAAGAATTGTTGCACGAATGGGGGTCCATGTTGAATGCAGATAGAATGAAAACATTCGACCTCTATACTTACAAAAAGGAAGAATTGTTGCACTAATAGGGGTCCACGTCGAATGCAGATAGAATGAACACAGTCGACCTCTATACTATAAACACTAATAAACACAGATGGCCTCTAGTTTCAACAATAAAGGATTGTTGCACAGATGCATGTTCACGTAGTGTACAGTGAGAATAAACACAGATGACCTCTAGTTTCAACAATAAAGGATTGTTGCACAGATGCATGTTCACGTAGTGTACAGTGAGAATAAACACAGATGACCTCTAGTTTCAACAAGGAGGGATTGTTGCACAGATGCATGTTCACGTAGTGTACAGTGAGAATAAACACAGATGACCTCTAGTTTCAACAAGAAAGGATTGTTGCACAGATGCATGTTCACGTAGTGTACAGTGAGAATAAACACAGATGACCTCTAGTTTCAACAAGAAAGGATTGTTGCACAGATGCATGTTCACGTAGTGTACAGTGAGAATAAACACAGATGACCTCTAGTTCCAACAAGGAGGGATTGTTGCACAGATGCATGTTCACGTAGTGTACAGTGAGAATAAACACAGATGACCTCTAGTTCCAACAAGGAGGGATTGTTGCACAGATGCATGTTCACGTAGTGTACAGTGAGAATAAACACAGGTGACCTCCAGTTCCAACAAGGATGGATTGTTGCACAGATGCATGTTCACGTAGTGTACAGTGAGAATAAACACAGATGACCTTTAGTTCCAACAAGGACGGATTGTTGCACAGATGCATGATCACGTAGTGTACAGTGAGAATAAACACAGATGGCCTCTAGTTCCAACAAGGAAGGATTGTTGCACAGATGCATGTTAACGTAGTGTACAGTGAGAATAAACACAGATGGCCTCTAGTTTCAACAAGGAGGGATTGTTGCACAGATGCATGTTCACGTAGTGTACAGTGAGAATAAACACAGATGACCTTTAGTTTCAACAAGGAGGGATTGTTGCACAGATGCATGTTCACGTAGTGTACAGTGAGAATAAACACAGATGGCCTCTAGTTTCAACAAGGAGGGATTGTTGCACAGATGCATGTTCACGTAGTGTACAGTGAGAATAACACACAGATGGCCTCTAGTTCCAACAAGGATGGATTGTTGCACAGATGCATGTTCACGTAGTGTACAGTGAGAATAAACACAGATGACCTTTAGTTTCAACAAGGAGGGATTGTTGCACAGATGCATGTTCACGTAGTGTACAGTGAGAATAAACACAGATGGCCTCTAGTTTCAACAATAAAGGATTGTTGCACAGATGCATGTTCACGTAGTGTACAGTGAGAATAAACACAGATGACCTCTAGTTCCAACAAGGAGGGATTGTTGCACAGATGCATGATCACGTAGTGTACAGTGAGAATAAACACAGATGACCTCTAGTTCAACACTGAACGATTGTTGCACAAATGCATGTTCACGTAGTGTACAGTGAGAATAAACACAGATGACCTCTAGTTCAACACTGAACGATTGTTGCACAAATGCATGTTCACGTAGTGTACAGTGAGAATAAACACAGATGACCTCTAGTTCAACACTGAACGATTGTTGCACAGATGCATGTTCACGTAGTGTACAGTGAGAATAACACACAGATGGCCTCTAGTTCCAACAAGGATGGATTGTTGCACAGATGCATGTTCACGTAGTGTACAGTGAGAATAAACACAGATGACCTTTAGTTTCAACAAGGAGGGATTGTTGCACAGATGCATGTTCACGTAGTGTACAGTGAGAATAAACACAGATGGCCTCTAGTTTCAACAATAAAGGATTGTTGCACAGATGCATGTTCACGTAGTGTACAGTGAGAATAAACACAGATGACCTCTAGTTCCAACAAGGAGGGATTGTTGCACAGATGCATGATCACGTAGTGTACAGTGAGAATAAACACAGATGACCTCTAGTTCAACACTGAACGATTGTTGCACAAATGCATGTTCACGTAGTGTACAGTGAGAATAAACACAGATGACCTCTAGTTCAACACTGAACGATTGTTGCACAAATGCATGTTCACGTAGTGTACAGTGAGAATAAACACAGATGACCTCTAGTTCAACACTGAACGATTGTTGCACAAATGCATGTTCACGTAGTGTACAGTGAGAATAAACACAGATGACCTCTAGTTCAACACTGAACGATTGTTGCACAGATGCATGTTCACGTAGTGTACAGTGAGAATAACACACAGATGGCCTCTAGTTCCAACAAGGATGGATTGTTGCACAGATGCATGTTCACGTAGTGTACAGTGAGAATAAACACAGATGACCTTTAGTTTCAACAAGGAGGGATTGTTGCACAGATGCATGTTCACGTAGTGTACAGTGAGAATAAACACAGATGGCCTCTAGTTTCAACAATAAAGGATTGTTGCACAGATGCATGTTCACGTAGTGTACAGTGAGAATAAACACAGATGACCTCTAGTTCCAACAAGGAGGGATTGTTGCACAGATGCATGATCACGTAGTGTACAGTGAGAATAAACACAGATGACCTCTAGTTCAACACTGAACGATTGTTGCACAAATGCATGTTCACGTAGTGTACAGTGAGAATAAACACAGATGACCTCTAGTTCAACACTGAACGATTGTTGCACAAATGCATGTTCACGTAGTGTACAGTGAGAATAAACACAGATGGTCTCTAGTTCCAACAAGGAGGGATTGTTGCACAGATGCATGTTCACGTAGTGTACAGTGAGAATAAACACAGATGACCTCTAGTTTCAACAAGAAAGGATTGTTGCACAGATGCATGTTCACGTAGTGTACAGTGAGAATAAACACAGGGTGACCTCTAGTTTCAACAAGGAGGGATTGTTGCACAGATGCATGTTCACGTAGTGTACAGTGAGAATAAACACAGATGACCTCTAGTTTCAACAAGAAAGGATTGTTGCACAGATGCATGTTCACGTAGTGTACAGTGAGAATAAACACAGATGACCTCTAGTTTCAACAAGGAGGGATTGTTGCACAGATGCATGTTCACGTAGTGTACAGTGAGAATAAACACAGATGACCTCTAGTTTCAACAAGAAAGGATTGTTGCACAGATGCATGTTCACGTAGTGTACAGTGAGAATAAACACAGGGTGACCTCTAGTTTCAACAAGGAGGGATTGTTGCACAGATGCATGTTCACGTAGTGTACAGTGAGAATAAACACAGATGACCTCTAGTTTTAACAAGAAAGGATTGTTGCACAGATGCATGTTCACGTAGTGTACAGTGAGAATAAACACAGATGACCTCTAGTTCCAACAAGGAGGGATTGTTGCACAGATGCATGTTCACGTAGTGTACAGTGAGAATAAACACAGGTGACCTCCAGTTCCAACAAGGACGGATTGTTGCAAAGATGCATGTTCACGTAGTGTACAGTGAGAATAAACACAGATGACCTTTAGTTCCAACAAGGACGGATTGTTGCACAGATGCATGTTCACGTAGTGTACAGTGAGAATAAACACAGGGTGACCTCTAGTTTCAACAAGGAGGGATTGTTGCACAGATGCATGTTCACGTAGTGTACAGTAGAATAAACACAGATGGCCTCTAGTTTCAACAAGGAGGGATTGTTGCACAGATGCATGTTCACGTAGTGTACAGTATAATAAACACAGATGGCCTCTAGTTTCAACAAGGAGGGATTGTTGCACAGATGCATGATCACGTAGTGTACAGTAGAATAAACACAGATGGCCTCTAGTTTCAACAAGGAGGGATTGTTGCACAGATGCATGTTCACGTAGTGTACAGTGAGAATAAACACAGATGGCCTCTAGTTTCAACAAGGAGGGATTGTTGAACAGATGCATGTTCACGTAGTGTACAGTGAGAATAAACACAGATGGCCTCTAGTTTCAACAAGAAAGGATTGTTGCACAGATGCATGTTCACGTAGTGTACAGTGAGAATAAACACAGATGACCTCTAGTTCCAACAAGGAGGGATTGTTGCACAGATGCATGATCGCGTAGTGTACAGTGAGAATAAACACAGATGACCTCTAGTTCCAACAAGGAGGGATTGTTGCACAGATGCATGATCACGTAGTGTACAGTGAGAATAAACACAGATGGCCTCTAGTTCCAACAAGGAGGGATTGTTGCACAGATGCATGATCACGTAGTGTACAGTGAGAATAAACACAGATGACCTCTAGTTCCAACAAGGAGGGATTGTTGCACAGATGCATGATCACGTAGTGTACAGTGAGAATAAACACAGATGACCTCTAGTTCCAACAAGGAGGGATTGTTGCACAGATGCATGATCACGTAGTGTACAGTGAAAATAAACACAGATGACCTCTAGTTTCAACAAGGAGGGATTGTTGCACAGATGCATGATCACGTAGTGTACAGTGAGAATAAACACAGATGACCTCTAGTTCCAACAAGGAGGGATTGTTGCACAGATGCATGATCACGTAGTGTACAGTGAGAATAAACACAGATGACCTCTAGTTCCAACAAGGAGGGATTGTTGCACAGATGCATGATCACGTAGTGTACAGTGAGAATAAACACAGATGGCCATTAGTTTCATGATGAAGCAATTTATTAGGGCATCTATATCGATGGATATGGCCTAGAAACTAACGATACTCTCTCAATCTTTTCTCTTTGTTGGGTGGATAGAAGTATTTAAAAATATTTTGCGACAATATCTTGTCAACAATGTAGAAAATCTGCTTTCATCAGAACTTAATAAAGAGCCCTTTCAACCCACTGGTACGGTTGTTTATTCCCTAGTGCTGTGTTGGAATGTGAAAATCTGGTTTGGACACAAGAGGGATGCATGCTCACGTAGAGATGGAAGGAACCGTGTCACCGGCTGATTGGGATGCCGCGCGCGCCGCTGGCACGTGGCAGAGCCCCGCCCCGCCAATTCCCGCCACGCCCGGGGCAGCCCGCGGTCCTCTTAAGGAGCGGCTTTCTTCTCCACATCCTAGCTGAGGGTTCTTCAGATAATATAGATTTCTTTCATCCAAATACCCTTCTGTAGCTTGTCTGAGAAGAGGCGATTGCCTCTGATGTCTCTTTTCCCCCATCCTTGATAAGTCCTTCTCCGAAATAACATCCCCCTCCACACACACAGGGTTCTTTCGTTCAAATAAATTTCTTAAGTTTCTCGAGGAGTATTTATTTTACAAGAGATTGATGATCCGACTTTCTGCTATCAACCCATCTTGGTCACTTCTTCCTCGTGTTATTTTAAGAATACTCCGTTTATACAAATACTCTTCTCAAACTCCGAACGTCACTTAAACTTCTTTTATCTTTTCTAAGAGTTGGTTCCAGAAGTTCATCCCCTCTTCTACGTGATGGGAGAAGCAGCACAAGTAGGGGACTGATACTACACTTTGATCTTAGTCAAAAGGCCAAGAAGCGGGACTGTCCTATAAGGCGAAGTACGGTGAGGACTTTGTGAGCCCCGGACAGCTACGGTAGCCGTGAAGAGCTACAGGGAAATATGGCTGACTAACGAGGCAACGGCACCCCCTCAATCCATCTAGATAAGAAGAACAATCGCCAAGAGGAATATTAAAATATTAATCTGTCAGAATAAAGATATTAAGACAAAAAAAATCACTTATAGCGGGCTGATATCTAGTTATAAACCATAGTATTATATTGAAGACACCTCCCTTTTAACTCTTTACGAGTACATGTATGTGGTTTAAAATGTAGAGAAATCCCACTTATTTATAATAGACGATGATTTGATTATTCTCAAATAAATATGTCTTGTTTGTTCAAGTATAAGAGAATAATACAAAAAGTGAAAAAGGACTCAGTGCATCATACCAAATATAATTAAGCAAAATTTTGAAAAGTGAGCGCGCGTGGCGCGCTCTCTCTTTGTGTTGATTATTTACCACTAAGTTAGTTCACGAATAAAACCAAAAAGGCTCCTATCATAGGCTTTGGTAAGAGATCGTCTTAAAAAATATAAAAATTTGAAAAGAGCGCTAAAGTTTCTGATGTTTATTAGCTTTCGAAAAATATATTTTTAAAAATTATGAAGACTAAGAACGTTACAAGTTAGCTTTAAAAAAAGGCAATATGTGTTTGCTTGTATCTATTTCTCAAAGTGGGGGTTGGTAGACGGGTGGTTGAAACCGTAGAATTTTGACTGCCACCCCCCGGGATCGAATCCCGCATTGGGCACTTTTTCTGAAGAAAAAAAATGCTTCAATGGCCTCCGATTTTTTCTAAAATCCAACCCCACCAGTAAGTGCAAGTAATCAAACGGGGCTTAGGTACAAATGTAAGTGAAAAAGTCGAACTACGCTTTCTACGTATGAAGACATTTAGTGCAATTGCAGTAAAATCATTCGCTAACTTCTACCCACCATAACTATCAAGGCCAATACGACGAGTATTAAGGATAATAATAATAAAATGAATGTATGATAGATGTAATAAAGTTTAACATATTAAAGTGTCTAGAGAATATACCTAAAGGATTTAGCAAATGATAATAATCATATTACTAAATAATCATAAATGGGCTTTAAACAAATTTAAAATACTAAACATCACAGATTCTGATATCATTGTTTCATTTGATGATGTAATATCATATCTTTCTCTTTAACCAATGTCCTAATAATAGAATCACTCGAAGAAGAATTGAAAACTCTCCTCAAGAATTTCCATATCCAGAATATATCATCTGTTCAGCAAAAATGTGCTTAGTTTGGGCACCTTCAGCCTATATGTACAGTCAAACAAGCCGTACCCCAATGGTATGTTTAGTATCCATTCCATTTGCAGAAACAGTCTTCAAGAAATATGATAACGAATTTAATACAGAATAAAATGTAATAATATTTTATGCATTTTAACAAAGTTAATTAAAATAATATTTTCAATGAATTTGACTAATATTCACAAAAGAAACTGAAAATGGAATTTACTTCCTCATTTGGATATCGCTATTCACCATTAGAACAGCTCACAAATGTTCATCACAATACACAATCTTTAATACAACCAACCCCTAAAATTTAAATCATTCTATCGAATTTCATAATAAAATAAAGGTAGTTTAAACACACACAAAAGAGCTTTCACCCATATATCTCTCATCAATGACATAATAGCTTAATTAAAATATACTTTGTTCATGATTCAAGATAAAATTGTAAAAAGCGTTTAAAAACTAGAAATATTTTCAAATTTTGATGTGCATAGACTTTGCACCCGAATTCATCCTCAAACAACACACTTACAAACCCCAAACATAAGAAAAACGCAGATAATTTAAATAAATATATCTTCCATGTTAATTGTCCGAAAGCTCTCGCCAAGCTTATTACTCCTTAAGAAACCCGTCGCCTTTAGCGTTTATCTCTTCTTTAAAAGCCTAAAATATACAGAACGATGTTATCCTGTCTACAATGCCATATAACATTGGTGAAACATCCGGAACTCTTGACTAAAAAAAACCCACCAATAATCCATAAATAGAAAGGAGACAATGATACAAATATACCAACATCAGTATAAAAGAGGACGTGACACATAACAATAGAGATGATCAAGTCCCCATCCAATTTCAATAACCAGAGCACTCAGGGTTCCTCAATCACTACTATATAACAATGCTAGAAGAATGACGTCCGGGATATTCCCAAGTGAATGGTTGCCCATATAATATCGTATACATATAGTTTTATTGCAAATAAATATATTTATAACAGCTATAACAGACAAAATATAGAATCCTTTTAAAATCACATTGAAAACAATACAAATTTATCGGCAATAGCCTCTCCTGACCGCGATATTTATTGTTGCTGATGAATACTGCCATCTATCACCACTCTAATTTTGTCTCTACTTTATAGAACTCTTTTTGAAATACACCCCACACATCTAGATATTGTATATTATACTAAAGCACACACAACACACAAGTAAAATTCTACGAAAATTTAAATATATGAATTTTTTAATTTAAAAAAAATCAAATATTAATGAAAACGCAATAAAAAAGCATGTTATATGTGAGGATTTCTCTTTTAATGAAAAAAATCTCAGTAATTTTTAGGAATGTAGCGAATTGTGAGGTATTTGTGTAGAATATTTGCTTTGTTAAAGATTCTGCTTCATTTGAGAACCTTGGTTTTAATCTCTGTGACGCTTTTTAAGAATGCCGCGTATCGCTGGATTAATAATGTTCAAGTGTGTGGGTACCGAATCTTGCCCAATATCCTCTCGTCAGACATGGAATCTCGTTAGAATTGAACATTTCCCACCGATTTAAATGTAAAAAAATAGCTGACACATACAATTCTAGTTGTATTGTTAAATTGCTCATTTCTCCCAAGTAAATATATTTGAGGCCATTTTTCAAACACGTATACAGCAAAGAGTTATGCTATTCCATAGATAGCTTTCAAAATAGACACAGCTGATGTGTCCCCATTTCAATATATTGTTAGTAAAAAGAAATAAATCAGATTTTCCCACAATTCTCTATCAAGAAGGGGAATCAGTATCTGAGGTCCTGTATTGAGGCGTGTAGCTCGGCATTTAGGATAGAAAACAAAGGCCATATGCCAATACCTTCAGATCATTATCACTCGCAGCTAATCCAGCGCGGCCCAAGTGATGACAGTACAATGAGAGATTATCCCGGCTTGCCATTGTTTTGGGCGCCAGGGAAAAAATTCAATTAGTCCTAGGTTCTTTCCTCCCTCCTCCCTTCTTTGCCCCAAGTTTCTTCCATCGAATTGTCCTCTACCCACCTGAACATCTTCAATATGGACAACCCTTGAAAATATTCTATCTTAAGAATTCCTAAACTATTCTGTTTCAAACTGAAAATCTCAAAGGTGGCAAACCCTCAGCATCTATATTATCAAGAATTCTTTAAATGCTCTGTGCTCATCTGTGTATTTTCCATTGAAGAAAAAACATCGAATATGTTTTATTTTCGAGAATTCATTACCTATTCTGAACATATTCGAATATCTTCCAATTGGACAACCCTCCACCATCTTCTAGCTCGAGAATTCTTGATCTTTTCTATTGCTAGCTGAAATAATGAATCTCAAGAATTATTGAATTTTTCTGTATTTATATCTGAATAGATATTTATATCTGAGCAACTCTAGAACAACTTTTACCTAGAGAATTATTGAACTATTTTGTATATATTGGTACATCTTCTAAGTGAACAATTCTTAAAAAGCATTTAGTACTTACTTATAAATCTTAAATATGTATGATCAACAGAGTCAAACATCTATAATATCGAGAATTCTTGAACGCTTCAATGCCCATCTGTGCTTCTTTCATCTTGAAAATCCATAAGCTTTCCTGTTCTTCTCTCATTTTTTTATTCAACTCTAGAACATCTTCCATATCGGAATATCTTGAACTGTTCTGTACCAAATTTAAGATCATCTATCTGGATAATCATCAAAAACGAATTATTTAATTGAACATCTTCCATGAGGACTACCCTAGAACTGTTATGAACCCAAATGAACATTTTTCATCTTGATAACCCCCTCGAACTGGTCTGTACGCCACTTAACATATTTTATTTTGACAACCCTCGATAACTAATAATCCAATTGAACATCTTCCATTGGATAACCCTCGAACTGTTCTGTACCCATCTGAACATCTCCCATTGAAACTATCTCCCACCTCGAACAGACCTATACCAAACTAACATCTTCCATCTGGATAACTCTCGGACTGGTCTGCACCCAATTGAACCACTTCCATCTTGATAACTCCCTCGAACTGTTCTGTACCCAAATAAACATCTGCCATTGGATAACCCCCGAACTGTTCTGTACCCAACTGAACATCTCCCATTGGATAACCCCAGAACTGTTCTGTACCCAACTGAACATCTCCCATTGGATAACCCCCGAACTGTTCTGTACCCAACTGAACATCTCCCATTGGATAACCCCCGAACTGTTCTGTACCCAACTGAATATCTTCCATCTGGAAACTCACGACCTGTTCTGTTCCTAACTGTACATTTTACAATTGAATTACCCTCGAACTGTTCGGTACTCAACTAAATATTTTTCATCTGGATAACCTCTGAACTGTTCTGTACCCAACTTGACACCTTCTATTTGGATAACCTTAGAACGGTTCAGTACAGGACTAAACATCTCCCATTGGATAACCCTCGAACTGTTCATAACATAACTGGACATTTCCCATTTGCATAACTTCGGAACTGTTCTGTACCAAATTTAACATCTCCCATTGGATAACCCTTCGAATTGTTCTGTGCCCGATTAAATATCTTCCAGTTTGATTCTCATTGAGAGAGAGAGAGAGACTCGCCACTATTTATATAATTCTGGAATGACCTCGCGCAAATTTCTACAGACACTGAAATACTCTTCAAGCATTCGTAAACATGTGAAATACTGGAGGAAGTGTTCCCCCGAAGATCCTTATGAGTTTCCATATCGCCTCTACACAACGCCATGTTTAGGAGCGCCATATGCCAATATGTTTTCTACGTGTTGAGGTAGGCCTATTTAGTAAACAATGAAACCTCACGATATATTTCATATACAATACTTTTGTAGAAATGATTTTAATGGGATTGATATTTCTACAGAGGATCTGTGGTCTGCCTTTTATGCTTTCGACTAAGTGCTAACCTAGCAGCGTCCAATAGGGTTTTGTCATAACAAAGTTTATAAGGTTTTGATTCTCAGAATTTTCCAAGATATATATGGAATATCTCTAAAAAAAGACATCCTAGGACTGTCAAATTTCTTGCTGTTTTTCTGAGACACATAAATAATCTTTTTAAGAGCATTTCTTTTAGTATATCCATCTTTGGCTATATATATTTTAACTGTTTATACAATCTTGTGAGAAGATTTCGGAAGAATGTGTTTTATAATATGAGAGCTAGTTATAATTTGCCAAAAGGATACTGAACATTCTAGAAAAATTCCTATCCGTGTTAGAAATATGATAAACAGTTATTCTCTATAAAATTTAAAGTTAATATATACTCTAGAAAATTACTTCTTTTTAGAAAAGGACATCTCATGGTCTTTAGCATTATATATAGAATGTGTTTAAATTCTAAGTTTAATGGTACGCATACATTAAATTGCATTAGATAACTTTTTATGGTTGTTAGTATTAATTTATATACACTCACCCACATGTGCAAAACTTAAGGAAGTGAAAATCTTTGATGTCGCCGGTCGTCTGTTTTTTTTTTTTTTTTTGTTTTTTTCTTTAGCAGACAGAGGCAATTTTGTTTCACACTTAGTTATTTCGTGTTCTTCAATAAAGGTCACTGTGTATCAAATTCTTTTAGACTTATTGTATGAATCCTTTCCTTAAGTTTTGTCCATAAATGTATGTTTATTTTTTCTAAATAAGAAAATATTTATTTTTAACCAAGGCAAAAATCTATATTTCAGTATTATTAATATATTTGTGCATATTAACTTTGCCAATTTATACTTTATGATCTAGAATAATTGAGGTAAAAAAGAAAGAAAGAAATACCACTAAGATTTGTATACACATAACTGAAAATAAACTCTACTAATTATTTAGTGCAGTTGTATTTACCTGATAGTATAGGGGAATACGATCGCGGTACGAAGATACATAAACGTGGCTCTTGAGCCCTATGTGAGATTCTACTTCGTTAATACGGTTATTAATGGTGTTCAGAGATGGTCTAGATTCTGTCGAGTTGTTTGAATCATTGGTACAGCTGCTGTTCTGTCTGCTACAGCCATCCTTCGAATCCTCCTATCCTTTCTCTGTAATTACTCTAGGTCGACCTGAGCCAAGTTTTCTTAAACTTTTCCTCTGATCGCTGAGGTCAAATCCTTACAACAGTACTTGGATTGCAGCCTACTTTCATAACAATTTCTCTAGTCGAAATTCCATCCATATAAAGCCTATGATTCTGAATCTTGTAAAATCGTAAATTTGATGGTATGACATCCTTTTTTCAGCCTTGGCATTCTACAGATTAAAGATGATCTTAAGAAAGACAAAAAAAAAGATAACTTTAATTAATAATACACTTGGTGGCTATTTATATATATAACCCTTCATGAATAGACAAGTTTATTTTTAAAATACAATATAACGCGGCTGATGATTGTAAAACGAAAATTGAAATTATACCGCGAATGTTTCTTTTATAAAAATCGAAATTTATTTTCAAAGAGAAATAGCGACATTTCTAACTTTGAGGATGAGGTATGGAAAGGTGAAACATGAAGAGTAATGGCGAACGGAAAAATAAAAAGTGTCCAGGGGCGGGAATCGAACCCACAACCTTCCGCTTACCGGGCAGATGCCATGTCCACTAGGCTACCCTGGACGTATTTTTCCGTTCGTAACTAATACTTAAAGTAACATTTAAAAGACAATATAACGCGGCTGATGATTGTAAAACGAAAATTGAAATTATACCGCGAATGTTTCTTTTATAAAAATCGAAATTTATTTTCAAAGAGAAATAGCGACATTTCTAACTTTGAGGATGAGGTATGGAAAGGTGAAACATGAAGAGTAATGGCGAACGGAAAAATAAAAAGTGTCCAGGGGCGGGAATCGAACCCACACCCTTCTGCTTACCGGGCAGGTGCCTTGTCCACTCGGCTACCCTGGACGTATTTTTCCGTTCGTGACTAATACTTAAAGTAACATTTAAAATACAATATAACGCGGCTGATGATTGTAAAACGAAAATTGAAATTATACCGCGAATGTTTCTTTTATAAAAATCGAAATTTATTTTCAAAGAGAAATAGCGACATTTCTAACTTTGAGGATGAGGTATGGAAAGGTGAAACATGAAGAGTAATGGCGAACGGAAAAATAAAAAGTGTCCAGGGGCGGGAATCGAACCCACACCCTTCTGCTTACCGGGCAGGTGCCTTGTCCACTCGGCTACCCTGGACGTATTTTTCCGTTCGTATTCCCGCCCCTGGACACTTTTTATTTTTCCGTTCGCCATTACTCTTCATGTTTCACCTTTCCATACCTCATCCTCAAAGTTAGAAATGTCGCTATTTCTCTTTGAAAATAAATTTCGATTTTTATAAAAGAAACATTCGCGGTATAAGTTTATTTTTATTTCCTTATATTCTAGTTACGGTTTCATAAAATCGATTCTTATTAAATATGCAAATTTTCTGAAAATTTTCTAAAGTGTTTATAGGTGATGAAATAATTTTTATAGTCAGGGTATTAATTGAGCCTAAAACAAACTGTGTATATAATATTTCATACATTTAAAAAAAAAACTTTAGTATTTGTTCACTTGATTTCATATATCGGTGCAAATAGAAAGCCTCGACTGGATAGGTTGAACTTCGTGTGTCCTGCACTTCCAACACTTTTTATGGCATCAGTATAAAGATGCCAGACACTTGGAATACATTTCCTTTCATCCATAAATGTTTGTAAGAATTTACCCACACACACACACAAAGCTTTATTAAGACCACCGGTCTTATACAGATTCACCACAGGAAGAAAAGAAGCATAGATGGAGCTCCTGTACTCCAGGCAGGACAGCACCCAACAACAGCCTCCAGATCCGACGCATGTCCAGTGGCCACACACGTTCCTTCGTGCATACGTCAAGGTTATCATATCACTGAACAGGCTAGTGTGGAATCAGCCGCGTTCTAGCCTTCGCTTTCCTCATCCAAATGGACCACGGCATTCGGCGATTCTATTAATCTCCTCCGAGCAGTGACTGCGGTCTTGTAGAATTTGTTTGTAAGCATTTAATAAAATTATCCCATTGTTATCAATCTGAAATATCGATCAACAATGATAACTACTTTAATATTTTCCGAATAAAATCAGGAATATTTAATAAAGGGAATTAATTTTAGGATGAGGATTCAAGGTAAAATAGTCTTAAGAGTTCTGGAAGAATAGACGGAAGTATCTTACGCTGGCCAGGGACTTGGTTCTCCTTCAATATTACTTGACGTGCTGGTTTATGCAACCCAGTCTTTAATAAACTGCCTGTGCAGAGGCCTAGAGTAGATCTATAGGGGAGGTTCCGAAGAAGGAATCTACACCAAATCAATTATAGGTGGTGAATTCTTTGGTCTTGGCCTTTGGAGCCTCGGGGTGCCGTCTCCTCTCTCTCTCTTCATCTAAAAACTACAGATTAATATAATTAGATAAAATTAATTAGGAGAGAAAACAGACGGGGGGATGACCTCCCTGCGGGTAATTACTGCGGGGGGTTAATTCCCCGGGAGCCAATTTCGGGATTTCCAGAGGCTGCCTGCCTGGCTGTCCTACCGTGAAATTAAAAGTGGTGGCGGCTGGGAGTTCCGGCATCTTCAGCATGCCGCCACTCTGGACTTCTCGTGATGGAGGAGTCTTGACGAATAGGTATCTGAAGGCCTGCTGATTCTAATATTTGCTATTGCCCTTTTCTCGAGGTATTGTTGTTAAAGGATTTTTTTTTCAGAACATTTAATACTTGTATTTCTTGATCTTGGGATGTTTCTTGATTTTGGAAGATTTTTTTCCCCTGGGAATCTAAAATTTCATATAAACTTTATTCTCTTGACGATTTTGACAGCCAGGGATCTAAAATAATTTTTGTTATGAGTATAATATTTTTTCTATAGAATCTTGAAACTTATTAACTTTATTAACATCCTATAGCTTATTCATTTTTTAAGGAATTTAAGATAAGAATCTGAAATTTGCTGTAGACTTTGTTCTTGATGTCTTTTGAATTTTTTGAGAATTTTTTTAAAATTATTTGTGATGAGATCCTAACATTTAGTCTGTAATTTTTTTTAACTTCTATAGAATTATAAAATAATTTTCGCTGGATAAATTTTTGACATTTGCTCTGAACTTTGTCTATTGATATTTGAAGGAATTTTGTTTGGAGAATCTAATAATTGTTCTGTACGTGTTTCTTGTCTTTTTTGAAGATTCTTTTTTTCAGGGAATATAGCGTTAGTTCTGGACTTCGTTCTTGAAAAACCCGTTGACTTTTTAAAATATTTCCCTGGGAATTGATGCAAATGTTTTCAACAAAGTAAGAGGATTCTTAGGAGACGACCTAAGAGGTGAAGCAACATTTTCGTCCTTTTAAAAAATAAACGAATTGAAAAATTCTGGAAAAAAAAAGTATAAACTGAATTTAAATCGATACAATTTGTGCCAATTCCAGTGATTTTTTTCTTCTTTTTAAAATCAAATTTACTACTTGGCTTTCAACAGTTATTCATTTGCATATACCGGGTCTTTTTTCCCAAACTCTTCTTGACTTTAAAAGCATGCGCATCTCGTAGCTGTTTCCAACACTCAGCGTCTGAAGCGATGCTCTCACCAAGTTATTTTAGCTGTCATACGGAAATCTCGCTTTACTCGACGCTTCCATCAAGTTATTTTGGTTGTTCCCAACACGTGGTGAGAATAACTGATCAATGCTTCTTTTCCATCAAGATAGCTATTTACAACGTCTGAATCATCGCTTTCACATCAAGTTATTTTTAGCTGTTGTACCCAAAACTCTGTATCTGTGAACTCATACTCTTCCACCAAGTTATTTTGGATGTGTTCCAGACAATCTTCATTCCTCAATTAACGCAATTCAAACGTGATTATTAATGGGTTTGGTCAGCCATGGAGATATGTCCTAGTATGCAATCCTCTCCTGCCTGGTGTTTGCAGCGACGGGCGTAGGCGTTTGCCAAGTGGGCGGCGGCCCGCCCCTCGTGTCAACATCATCAGCAGGGGTCCGTACGTCCATGTGTACGGCTGGGAGGATATCGAGTTACTTACTCCATGGGCCCCTCCCTGCCTTCCCACTGATACATAGGACTGGGCGGGGCCGGTCTGCTGGATACATCGCTGTTATTCGCCGGTGATCTCGCACAATATGGATTGCTTGGTACTTTCCGTTGTTTGTTACGCTTTAAGCACGAGGTGTATATTTTGGGTTGTTTCCTAATATGTAATGGTTTTAGATGTCCTGTTCAGACATTCGCTTTTGTTGCTTAGTTATAGATCTCTCTTATATATATATATTCGCTGTTTCCCTTGGGTTTAGTTCATTGTGACCTATACCTTTTAGTGGGCTCATTTATTTCTTGTTTATTTAAGATTTTGCTTCTTCTTCTTCTTTTTTTTTTTTTTTGAAAGGAGAAGATGAGTTATTATTTGATAGAGAGTTGGGTGTGTGGTATTATTGAATATTCTTTGGTTCTTTTGCACAGTATTTCTTCGACAGTTGCACACACAATGCGCGTTCATCACTTTCCAGTAAAGATATTTTCTTACTTTTTAATATATTTCTTGCCTCAGTTTGTACAGATTCAGTGTCTTAAGATTGCAAGAAACGAAACAGAACTCAGTAGAACGATACAGTGGAGATTGGGAGACGGAAATTAGAACAATTTTCAGTATGCGAGTAAACATTGTATACCGTCCCGACAATGATGGAGCTAGCTAGGATAAATGTTAAACGTGTCCTATACCTGCCTATACCAACATTACTTGTTTTCACTATCCTTATTTTCCAAAGTACACATGGTGCAGGCCATAATAATCATGGTGCGTAGTGGATATTTATATTGTAAGTACAACACTTGTCGACATATCTTGTCTATATCCTTATTATAAACTACACGGGTTACCCGGGCTTCGCCCCGGGATTGACCCGTGTGCATATCTACCCGAGTGATATATATTTAGATAAGATTTTTTTATAATTGTTTGTTATTAGCATTATCTATTTGTTTGCATCAGCATAATTTAATCTAATCTTTGCTAGAGGGCGCTGTTCGTGAGCTAAGTAGAATAATTTGAATATATAGTTTTAATAATTGATTTATATATATTTTTAAAATAGCCTATCGCCTTCCCCGTATTTTTTTACCTATGTGTGGAAATTTTGGTTTGATTTAGTGAACTACTGCGAATTTGTATACCGGACATACATACAAACAAACAAACATACAAACATTCATTTTTATATATATAGATATAGTATAAAAGTGCGGAGGGGGTGAGAAATATTTTGGTATAAAAATCCAATTTTAACAAATGCATGAAAGCAGTGCATTTATTTGATCTCCTCTGCACAGAACGCAAGATTTTGATCAATCAATAAGATACAACATCAGTTTTAGACAACTAGAAAGCTAGCCGGTACCATGGTTTTGGGGCTATGGCCCTCATCAGTTCATGGGCACTCCCGATATCCTTAGCATTCTACGGGAGAGATTATGAAAACCGCTTAATATGCCAAAGTATTTTAGCTAACAACACGATTTATAAAAGGCCATCTCAAGACATTGAAGATAGAAAATAACAACAAAATCTACCCCATTTGCCCAAAATGTAGCTTGGCATCTGCAGCTCCAGAACACATTTTGGCTTGCATTAGATGCACTAAACAGGACCTTTGGGAGAGGTCGCTGCTTATCATAAAAGAGAAACACGGACTCATGGAATTCATGTAATCTTCGCACAAGGGGATAAGAAACAACAACAGTATTTTATCTAGTAAAGTGGTCGTTCTCTAAGGACAGAATACATGGTTATATGCATAGTATGATATTCTTTGTATATCTCTCCTTTTTAAGGAATTGATTAAAAGGAGAAATACATTTTACTCTTATATATTATTGGATTCACATACCAAATTTTGCATGTCGCTTTTTATAAACCTGAGGAAAAATTTCGGCTACATTTTGATTAGTATTTTTGACTTTTTTTTTTTTTTTTTTTTCATTTGAAGAACTTTTTTTTTACGCGGAGTAAATACGAGGCGAAGTAACAACACCAGGTCAATTAAGCGACCAATGAGCGTTCTGCTTTTTTTTTTTCGAGTTGCTTGCGTACTTTTTTTGAAATATATTTTTATATGAGTGTTACTTTTTTTACAAAAGTATTGAGTATTGAGAGAGAATTTTATATTACTAAGTTACGGTAAGTGCACAAAATGCAATTAAAAAAAAAACTTTACAAAATTTGCGTTACCGTATGTAAATAATGGCTTTCGTATTTTTTATTAATTTTAGTTCTGGCCTTTGTTTTTTTATTATTATTAATTTTTTTTTCATCGTTTAAAATACAGTCGCAATCATTAGCAAACACATATGTTTGCCTAATTTCCATGTTCCATGCGCTCTTTTATTTTTTTTACAGAAAAATATTTACATGCCAGTATTTTGGATTAATTTTTTTATGAACCTATTTTTTCTTATTATTACTGAGAAGATGGGCATCGCAGTCACTCAACTCAACTCAGGCAATTTCAAGGGTTAAATTGCTGGAGCGGGTACCTCGGGGGTTGGGTGGAAAAGCTGCCATCTATTTAAACTATATTGATTTTGAAACAACTAAATGGATTGCAAAAAATAATTAAATCAAATACCTAAACACTAATATAATACAATTTTTGCCATCACACACACTTTTTGCCTGTGGTTTATATGCTACTTCTGTATTGCTATTCTATACAATTTCTACTATTTATTATTGATGTACTTTCAGTATGAAGGAAATTGCACTCAGGGAAATTATCGGGCGAAGCTGGGTCATTCGTCTAGTCATTAATAAGAGTAATATAATTTGTCAAAATAATATATTCATTAATAATATCTCATATTTCATGTTCTACTTATGGCCCCGCCTCACTAGAATAGATCACTAATTATTTCAATATATTATAAACGTTTTTTCTCTTTCTCTGAATGTGGATTTTGAGTAAATGGCTTTTTTTTTTCAACAAATTTTCCACGGCACTCTCCGTCTTAGGTAGAATTGAGATAACTGGATAAATTATGAAAACCTATAAATAGAGTAATCAATAAGAATTATGGAAAACAATGACACCTACTTATTATAGGACAGAAATTTACGTAATGCATTGGTGGTTGGTTATTGATTTTGTAGATAAAATTTGGCTAATTATTTGGACAGAAGGAAGTCTCGCAACGTTCATGTTGCGTGGTCAGGATATGACTTTCTTATCACTCTGAGTGCATTTTTTAATGGTTGGAGTCTTCAGGAGACGGCTTTCTAGATGGATCAATTCACTTCACCACAATTCCCTCGCTCCTCAAGTAGAACTCCAATTTTCAGAAAGGTTCATCTTCTAAAAGCGATCGACATTCTAAAAGTCTCAAAAATGAACGGAATTTGAATAAAACACCTCTCCTCGACTTTAACGGACGTTTGAAGTCTTCCCAAGAGGAAAATATCTATGGAATCTGAAGATTTACCTTTCGATATTTTTATTTAACATTTTTTTACTATATCCTTGTTGTAAATTATAACAAATAGTCGAATGACCCGGTTTAGGCTGGGTTCCCCCCAAGTGAAAGTTTGCAAAACAAATATTGCTTTAACAAATAGTATTTATTATGTGATTATATTATTATTAATCTGAATACTAGTAGTCATGATAATAGAAGTTCAGACACTATTATCATAATCTTTTTCCGTCTTCATAATATTCAAATTATTTAATTTTTGAGTTAAATTGTATATATTTTTAATAGCCTATATGCAATTTAAAGCACAGTTCACCTATTTACATATCAATTTTCTTATTGATTATTTCACAAAGTTTTTGGTGGAGAAAAGTAAAAAACAAAAATATCAATTGAACCTTTCTTTAGAAGGATGTTAATTATTACATGATACATAATTAATATAATATAGTAGTACTGATAGTGATTAATTAAAATATTATCGACGTAATCATTTTACGACCCTGATATATGATAATTAGTTCGTTATTGCCTTAATTTGCATAGGCGGCAAATAACCTACATGTTAAACCCCTTGATTGAGTAGTTTTGACAGAGAGAATAGTGACAAATATCTCTCTGTTGCACCTTTCATTTATACATATGTAAATAAAAATTCCTCCTATTTTGATACTTTATTGTTCTAGTTACTAAATATAAGGCTATAAATTAATAGGCTTTCATCTTTATTCGCTGTAATAGTAGTACCACGCACATGAACGTTGCGAGACTTCCATCTATCCAAATAATTAGCCAAATTTTATCTACAAAATCAATAACCAACCACTAATGCATTACGTAATTTTCTGTCCTATAATAAGTAAGTGTCATTATTTTCCATAATTCTTATTGATATTCATATTTGTTCATATTAATTTTACGTGTGTGAATCTCTCTCTCTCTCTCTCTCTCAAATATGCAATTTAGTCTATAACTTTGCAAATTTCTATATTGCAATGTGTAAAACATGGTACATGTCCCTGCACAGCATCAGTTGAATTTCTTGTCTGATTTCTTTTGTTATTTATTGTATACTTCCCCTATATAGTCCTGGGCTATTTCTTGTCAATTCCTTGTCTATCCGGCACATATTTTTCTATTTGTTAAATATAAAGCTATTCTAAAGTTATAATTATATATATTTGTCTTAGAGAGAGTGCGCAATAGTGTTACCACATTTGACTACGTTCAGAAGATTTCAAGTTCCGGCAGGCTCGTTTTTTAAATAGTTGTAGAGTGTTATCTTACATAGCGCATTTTCTTGGCACAATGGCGGAGTGACTTGCCGGTTGATCCCCGCAAGAGAATGTCCCATGCAATGACAATCGCTTCTGTCCAGCCCCATCTGTGAGGTCAAGTAGCCATATTGGACTCTGGCATCTTGTAAGTACAAAATCGACCGGTTCTACATGTGTAGACATGTAACGTACTTACAGTATATGTAGTTGTAGACACATGTAAAAACTAGTTGCCTGGGATTCGAATGTAGTTGAGAGAAAATGTAGCTGTTCAATCCTTGGGATTCGATTGCTGATAAGTGAGAATAAGGAAGCTCATTCCTTGGGATATGATTGTTGTTGAGGGAGATAAAGAGGAATATCACATTCCTGGGTCTCGAATATTGTAGAGGAAAAAGGTGGAAGCTCAATTTTCCTGGGATTCGATTGTTGTTGGAGGAAGTGTGGAAGCTCATTCCCTAGGAATCAATTCTTATTGAGGAATAATGTGAAAGTTCATTCCCTCGTATTCCTGGGATTCGAATTTATTTGAGGGAGAAGGTAGAACTTCATTTTCTGAGATTCGATTTTTGTCAATTAAAAATATGGAAGTTAATTCTCTCGGATTCTATTGTTATATAGAGATATATGGAAGCTAATTCCATCGCTTTCGATTGTTGTTAAGGGAGAATATGTTAATTCGTTAACTGGGATCGATTATTCTTTAGGAAGAATTTAGAAACTCGTTTGCCTGTGATTCAATTGTTATTGACAGATAATGTGGAACCTCATTTTTTTAATCATTTATTAATCAACCAGATGCGATATTGAAGTATTTGCGCCTATTACAGAGGAAACAAACAAAAAACAAATTAAGGGGCCATTTTTATGTGAGCAATAGTTACCCCAACAAAAAAGAAACTTTTTACCTGATATTTATTTTTACTTTTTTCAAACAAATTAAAACTTAGAATTAAATATTTACAAATCTACATGTATTTTAATCGACAGATTCATGAAATCTATATAGACAAAGTGGCTGATGTAAGAGAGTTAAATCATTTAGATCAGGGAACAATCGATGTCTCACTTCTGCAAAGTTCGGACAGTCATAGATAAGGTGGAGAGCGGTTTGTTCAGTTTCTCCGCAGGAACAATTTGGTGTTTCTGATAGACCTCTTCAATGTAGGTATTTCTGGATTTTTCCGTGTGATGTGACAAATTGAGTGACTATAAAATTTGTATGGTACTGTATAGGAATTCCGTTTGGCAAAATAGTGTGAATTGTATAATTATTGTAAATTGTTAATGGATTGTAAATTGTAAATGGATTGATACAAATGATTCATAATAATAGCTTTTTCTTTTCCAATTATTGTTGAAAGCATTTATCTTTGTAATTTTTTTTTCAGTTCGTATTATATTGATTTTACACTTGAGATAATTTTTTATGAAAGGTGTATGCGAAAGGAGGTGTGAACATTCGTATGATATGGTTCGATATCCATGTACCACTGAGATATTATGTTGTAGTGGTTGAAGTTTCTGTAAAGAACATATAGAAATATATGGATACCATATTTAGATTGCATAAGTAGCTTTCGATCGTATGAGTGATTTATAAATTATACTTCTTTTCTTATACTCAGCCTCCTCCAAGATATTTTGGATATTAAGAAAATAATGATCTTTATGTTGTTGCATTGAGCTACAATATCCTCTATGTGACTTGAAAAGTTGATCTTGTTTTTGTTTCTTTTGTTATCGGAAAAATAGACTCCGAGTATCTTGATTTGATCGGTAATTTTCAGGCTTACTCCTTTGTGTTCTATTGTTAAATGAGGCTGATTATGAAAATAAATTAAAGCTATTATTTTTGTTGATAAAAAAGTTTAGTTTTATCACACCAATTGTCTATCACACGAAAAACTGTTTGGATAAAATTTCTCAAGTCTATTATATTTGTGGCCCAGAGAACGATAACATCGACATATGCTACAGGACGAATGTTTGAGTAAGGCGGACGAGGAGGCCGTTCACGTTCCAAAGTAACAGTGCTCCTCCCTGTGGACATCCTTTGTCTGGTTGTTTTGATACAAGAAATCCAGCGTATTCAAATAATACGAACCTCATTGTTGTTGTTCGATTGTTATTGAAGGAGAATGTGAACAATTTTGACAATTCGACATATTTTATTGACATTTAGTCAATTATAAAAAAGGCATCTCCTTATCGTGCAACTGAAAGTTGCTGATGGATTACGCCATCTATCGGAATAAATATCAACTATTCTCGTTGATTTTTAATTATTCCAGAATTAGCCAAATACCTATTCTTGATTAATCAAGAAAAGCTAACCACGGACGCGTTTCGGGCTGTTGGCCCTCATCAGCGTGGTGCAAGATGTACCTCAACGACCAAAACACTGGTCATTCAGGCATCCTGAAAAATAATGAAACGGCTAGTTAAGGCCAGAATTGCGTGAGACCGCAACACAATTTGAAAGAATAGCACAAATGTGATATTATACTAGGATAAGGTGCATAAATTATGAAAAAAGGCATATCCTTTGGTCGTTGAGGTACAGCTTGCACCAGGCTGATGAGGGCCAACAGCCCGAAACGCGTCCGTAGTTAACTTTCCTTGATTAATCAAGAATGGGTATTTGGCCAATTCTGGAATAATTAAAAATTAACGAGAATAGTTGATATTTATTCCGATAGATGGCGCGAACCATCAGCAACCTTCAGTTGCACGATAAGGAGATGCCTTTTTTCATAATTTATGCACCTTATCCCAGTAGTATATCACATTTGTACTATTTTTTCACACTTAGTCAATTGTTATAAAATTAAGGAGAATGTGGAAGCTCACTATATGAGATTCGATTATTGTTGAAGTGAAATAAGGATGTTCATACCTCGGGATTTAATTGTTTTTGAGGGATAATGTGGAAACTTAGGCCTCGGATTCGATTGCTGTTGAAGGAGAATAGAGAAGCTCATTCACAAGGATTCGATTGGAAATTCATTCCCTGGCATTATATTATTTCTGAGTGAGAATGCGGAACTTCATTCTCAGGATTATATTGTTATTGAGGGAAATGTGGAACCTCATTCCCAAGGTTTCAAATGTTGGCTTTTAGAATATGGAAGCTCATTCACTAGGATTCGATTGTGGTTGAGTAAGAGTACGGGTGCTCATTCCCTGGGATTCGATTGCGGTTAAGGGAATATGTGAAAACTTGTTACTTAGTATTCGTTTGTTTTCGAACTAATAAAATGTAGAACTTCATTCAAAGGGATTCGATTGTTTTAAATTGAGAATATCGAAACTCAATTATTGGTATTCAATTGTTTTTGAGGAAGAACCTTCTTCTCTGGGATTCGATTGTTGTTGAGGGAGAATCGGAAACTCGTTGCTTAAAATTCGTTTGTTGTTGAGGGAAGATTGGAAACTCGTTGCTTAGAATTCAATTGTTGTTGAGGGAAGATTGGAAACTCGTTGCTTAGAATTTGATTGTTGTTGAGGGAGAATTGGAAACTCTGGGATTCGATTGTTGTTGAGGGAGAATTGGAAACTCTGGGATTCGATTGTTGTTGAGAGAGAATTGGAAACTCTGCCATGGTCCACCTGTGCTGTGTGAGCAGAAGAGCTTAAATTGACTGTTCCATTATATGTATGTTCCATACGTAAATACCTGTTTTTTTCCTCTTTTCGCTCTCCACTTCTTCAATCCATATTTCCAAATCCATATTCTTATTTTCCATAGGATCACTCAAATAATAATCTGTATATATTTATCATGTGTACATAATCTTTCTCCATTTTTACTCCTTTGTATATTTCCCCCTTTCATAGGTTTCTCCGTCTTGTAACCCCAAGGAGAATCCTCTGTAAGACCAGTGTGTCTTAATAAAGGTTTTTGTGTGTGTGTGAATTGGAAACTCTGGGATTTGATTGTTGTTGAGGGAGAATTGGAAACTCTGGGATTCGATTGTTGTTGAGAGAGAATCGGAAACTCTGGGATTCGATTGTTGTTGAGGGAGAATTGGAAACTCTGGGATTCGATTGTTGTTGAGAGAGAATCGGAAACTCTGGGATCCGATTGTTGTTGAAGGAGAATCGAAAACTCTGGGATTCGATTGTTGTTGAGGGAGAATTGGAAACTCTGGGATTCGATTGTTGTTGAGGGAGAATTGGAAACTCTGGGATTCGATTGTTGTTGTGGGAGAATCGGAAACTCTGGGATCCGATTGTTGTTGAGGGAGAATTGGAAACTCTGGGATTCGATTGTTTCTGAGGGAGAATTGGAAACTCTGGGATTCGATTGTTGTTGAGGGAGAATTGGAAACTCTGGGATTCGATTGTTATTGAGGGAAAATCGGAAACTCTGGGATTCGATTGTTGTTGAGGGAGAATCGGAAACTCTGGGATTCGATTGTTTCTGAGGGAGAATTGGAAACTCTGGGATTCGATTGTTTCTGAGGGAGAATTGGAAACTCTGGGATTCGATTGTAGTTGAGGGAGAATTGGAAACTCTGGGATTCGATTGTTGTTGAGAGAGAATCGGAAACTCTGGGATTCGATTGTTGTTGAGAGAGAATCGGAAACTCTGGGATTCGATTGTTGTTGAGAGAGAATCGGAAAGTCTGGGATCCGATTGTTGTTGAGGGAGAATTGGAAACTCTGGGATTCGATTGTTTCTGAGGGAGAATTGGAAACTCTGGGATTCGATTGTTGTTGAGGGAGAATTGGAAACTCTGGGATTCGATTGTTGTTGAGAGAGAATCGGAAACTCTGGGATTCGATTGTTGTTGAGAGAGAATCGGAAACTCTGGGATTCGATTGTTGTTGAGAGAGAATCGGAAACTCTGGGATCCGATTGTTGTTGAGGGAGAATTGGAAACTCTGGGATTCGATTGTTGTTGAAGGAGAATCGAAAACTCTGGGATTCGATTGTTGTTGAGGGAGAATTGGAAACTCTGGGATTCGATTGTTGTTGAGGGAGAATTGGAAACTCTGGGATTCGATTGTTGTTGAGGGAGAATCGGAAACTCTGGGATCCGATTGTTGTTGAGGGAGAATTGGAAACTCTGGGATTCGATTGTTGTTGAGGGAGAATTGGAAACTCTGGGATTCGATTGTTTCTGAGGGAGAATTGGAAACTCTGGGATTCGATTGTTGTTGAGGGAGAATTGGAAACTCTGGGATTCGATTGTTATTGAGAGAAAATCGGAAACTCTGGGATTCGATTGTTTCTGAGGGAGAATTGGAAACTCTGGGATTCGATTGTTGTTGAAGGAGAATCGAAAACTCTGGGATTCGATTGTTGTTGAGGGAGAATTGGAAACTCTGGGATTCGATTGTTGTTGAGGGAGAATTGGAAACTCTGGGATTCGATTGTTGTTGAGGGAGAATTGGAAACTCTGGGATCCGATTGTTGTTGAGGGAGAATTGGAAACTCTGGGATTCGATTGTTGTTGAAGGAGAATCGAAACTCTGGGATTCGATTGTTGTTGAGGGAGAATTGGAAACTCTGGGATTCGATTGTTGTTGAGGGAGAATTGGAAACTCTGGGATTCGATTGTTGTTGAGGGAGAATCGGAAACTCTGGGATCCGATTGTTGTTGAGGGAGAATTGGAAACTCTGGGATTCGATTGTTGTTGAGGGAGAATTGGAAACTCTGGGATTCGATTGTTTCTGAGGGAGAATTGGAAACTCTGGGATTCGATTGTTGTTGAAGGAGAATCGAAAACTCTGGGATTCGATTGTTGTTGAGGGAGAATTGGAAACTCTGGGATTCGATTGTTGTTGAGGGAGAATTGGAAACTCTGGGATTCGATTGTTGTTGAGGGAGAATTGGAAACTCTGGGATTCGATTGTTATTGAGAGAAAATCGGAAACTCTGGGATTCGATTGTTTCTGAGGGAGAATTGGAAACTCTGGGATTCGATTGTTGTTGAAGGAGAATCGAAAACTCTGGGATTCGATTGTTGTTGAGGGAGAATTGGAAACTCTGGGATTCGATTGTTGTTGAGGGAGAATTGGAAACTCTGGGATCCGATTGTTGTTGAGGGAGAATTGGAAACTCTGGGATTCGATTGTTGTTGAGGGAGAATTGGAAACTCTGGGATTCGATTGTTTCTGAGGGAGAATTGGAAACTCTGGGATTCGATTGTTGTTGAGGGAGAATTGGAAACTCTGGGATTCGATTGTTATTGAGAGAAAATCGGAAACTCTGGGATTCGATTGTTTCTGAGGGAGAATTGGAAACTCTGGGATTCGATTGTTGTTGAAGGAGAATCGAAAACTCTGGATTCGATTGTTGTTGAGGGAGAATTGGAAACTCTGGGATTCGATTGTTGTTGAGGGAGAATTGGAAACTCTGGGATTCGATTGTTGTTGAGGGAGAATCGGAAACTCTGGGATCCGATTGTTGTTGAGGGAGAATTGGAAACTCTGGGATTCGATTGTTGTTGAGGGAGAATTGGAAACTCTGGGATTCGATTGTTTCTGAGGGAGAATTGGAAACTCTGGGATTCGATTGTTGTTGAGGGAGAATTGGAAACTCTGGGATTCGATTGTTGTTGAGGGAGAATTGGAAACTCTGGGATTCGATTGTTTCTGAGGGAGAATTGGAAACTCTGGGATTCGATTGTTGTTGAAGGAGAATCGAAAACTCTGGGATTCGATTGTTGTTGAGGGAGAATTGGAAACTCTGGGATTCGATTGTTGTTGAGGGAGAATTGGAAACTCTGGGATTCGATTGTTGTTGAGGGAGAATTGGAAACTCTGGGATCCGATTGTTGTTGAGGGAGAATTGGAAACTCTGGGATTCGATTGTTGTTGAGGGAGAATCGGAAACTCTGGGATCCGATTGTTGTTGAGGGAGAATTGGAAACTCTGGGATTCGATTGTTGTTGAGGGAGAATTGGAAACTCTGGGATTCGATTGTTTCTGAGGGAGAATTGGAAACTCTGGGATTCGATTGTTGTTGAGGGAGAATTGGAAACTCTGGGATTCGATTGTTGTTGAGGGAGAATTGGAAACTCTGGGATTCGATTGTTTCTGAGGGAGAATTGGAAACTCTGGGATTCGATTGTTGTTGAAGGAGAATCGAAAACTCTGGGATTCGATTGTTGTTGAGGGAGAATTGGAAACTCTGGGATTCGATTGTTGTTGAGGGAGAATTGGAAACTCTGGGATTCGATTGTTGTTGAGGGAGAATTGGAAACTCTGGGATCCGATTGTTGTTGAGGGAGAATTGGAAACTCTGGGATTCGATTGTTGTTGAAGGAGAATCGAAAACTCTGGGATTCGATTGTTGTTGAGGGAGAATTGGAAACTCTGGGATTCGATTGTTGTTGAGGGAGAATTGGAAACTCTGGGATTCGATTGTTGTTGAGGGAGAATCGGAAACTCTGGGATCCGATTGTTGTTGAGGGAGAATTGGAAACTCTGGGATTCGATTGTTGTTGAGGGAGAATTGGAAACTCTGGGATTCGATTGTTTCTGAGGGAGAATTGGAAACTCTGGGATTCGATTGTTGTTGAGGGAGAATTGGAAACTCTGGGATTCGATTGTTATTGAGAGAAAATCGGAAACTCTGGGATTCGATTGTTTCTGAGGGAGAATTGGAAACTCTGGGATTCGATTGTTGTTGAAGGAGAATCGAAAACTCTGGGATTCGATTGTTGTTGAGGGAGAATTGGAAACTCTGGGATTCGATTGTTGTTGAGGGAGAATTGGAAACTCTGGGATTCGATTGTTGTTGAGGGAGAATTGGAAACTCTGGGATTCGATTGTTGTTGAGGGAGAATCGGAAACTCTGGGATCCGATTGTTGTTGAGGGAGAATTGGAAACTCTGGGATTCGATTGTTGTTGAGGGAGAATTGGAAACTCTGGGATTCGATTGTTTCTGAGGGAGAATTGGAAACTCTGGGATTCGATTGTTGTTGAGGGAGAATTGGAAACTCTGGGATTCGATTGTTATTGAGAGAAAATCGGAAACTCTGGGATTCGATTGTTTCTGAGGGAGAATTGGAAACTCTGGGATTCGATTGTTGTTGAAGGAGAATCGAAAACTCTGGGATTCGATTGTTGTTGAGGGAGAATTGGAAACTCTGGGATTCGATTGTTGTTGAGGGAGAATTGGAAACTCTGGGATTCGATTGTTGTTGAGGGAGAATCGGAAACTCTGGGATCCGATTGTTGTTGAGGGAGAATTGGAAACTCTGGGATTCGATTGTTGTTGAGGGAGAATTGGAAACTCTGGGATTCGATTGTTTCTGAGGGAGAATTGGAAACTCTGGGATTCGATTGTTGTTGAGGGAGAATTGGAAACTCTGGGAGTCGATTGTTATTGAGAGAAAATCGGAAACTCTGGGATTCGATTGTTTCTGAGGGAGAATTGGAAACTCTGGGATTCGATTGTTGTTGAGGGAGAATGTGATAGATTGGCGTTTATATATCCACTAGACTAAAATTACAAAACTGTTCGAGGAAAAAATTCAATGAAAAATGTAAAATAGTTTTTGGTTAAAAATTTAAATATTAAATTTTAGGACCCTATATGTTTTGTATCATTGTTGTTTTATCTCTATTGATTTTAAAACTATAACAATGATTTTGAAAATTGGTATTTGTAATGAAAAGTTTAAAAATTTTCAAAACTAAATTGAAGTAATTAGCTTGTATTATTGAAAAGAAGAATTCACGAAATAAAATTGTTTTATGTTTTCAATAATCGAAAACACAACAAAAATGGCGACGAGGACTGCTAAATTAAAATTTGAACAGAAACAGCACTTCAACACAATGTCTGTATTTGGTACGGATTGTTACAACTTAACACATTGATTGTTTCTTTTTTTTATTATTTAACTATATTGATATTTGTAAAAAATATGGCAATAGTCACTCTACACTACATGTCACTATTATAGAAGCATCTTGTGAGTTGAATCATCATTTAGATATATTTTGTACAAATTTCCTACCTTTCTGATATGGATTTTATATATTTCTTTATTGTATTCGAGGTATTTTTTTTTTTGAGAGAAAGATATTTGCTTGAAAAAATAGTGCATCTTTCTTTGAAAATATCTCAACTCTAGTGCAATTTGATATTATGTTGAGACCTCACGCAAAATAGATAAAATAAATATTTCAAATTACAGATTTTGGTCATTTCGAAGAAACTTCTATGTTCATGGTTTCGGGATATATGTTAGCTTAAAAGAAAGGGAAAAGGTTACTCCGATTTCTTTGCAGCATAGAAAATACCAGACATCGAAAATTTCTTAAATAAGTGAATGGATGTTCAAATTTCAAGGGTAAATTAGATCAGATTTTGCGAAAGAGGGTATCGATGTATGATTGCCCCCTTCTTGTATATGTGATGAATTCTTTATACCTCTGCAATCAGGTCGATTAGTGGATGTTCTGAACCAGCTTCATCTTAACAAGCGACTCTTTCTTATAGATTAAGTCTTGAGGAAGCTTCTCGCCATCACGGCGACTATGTCGACGACCTCTGCTGAGACAAAGCCCATATGTCACCCAGCGGTGTGTCAGTGCGGGCTTTGTCGGCGTCATTACCGTGGGTCACGCGTGGTAACGAGGTTAGAGTCGTGACAGTCCGCGGCCATGTGGTCCTACTGAACACCTGAGGTCCATTAGGTGCCGCTCTCTTCCAATGCTCCTCTTCTTTTATTTCTTTAAGATCCCCCTGGAATTATACATAGTTAATACTACCTGGCCGGACCTGCTTCTGTTCCGAAAGACTTGAGAAGTTCAAGTTTTTAATAAGACGGTTCGGTGGAGGAATGGCAAATATACAGTAGAACCTCTCTGTAAAGTACACTTAATTGCAGAGCCAAAGTGTCTTTTAGGGAAAGGTGTCTTACCGGAGAGTTAATAAATTGTAAAAATGGTAATCTTGCAAATGAAAACTGTCATTTGTAGAGAGGTATCCGCTAGCGGAGTGTCCGCTGAAGGGAGGTTTTACTGTAGTATATTTTCGACATCCACGAACCGGGAACTAATCTTGCATTTACGGACAACTTTTTTGTCTGATTTAAAGACCCCCGATGCATGCACAAGTCCATCCCCACCATGGTGCAAATAACCAAACGGGATTTTGAGACCTTGTAATCGCAAGAGTTTAATTGTTTTCTTAATGAGGAGACATGTGATGCTCTTACAGTAAAAGACAGTCGCTATCTAACAACCGTGGTTACTATGGCCTGTACCACGTTTACTTGGGATAAAATAGTTCGCGACGACATAGCTTCTGTTCTCATATGCTCTACATCAGTTCAAGTTTTGAATAGGTTAATTCCCTGAAATAAATTTCTTAGTATAAGGCTCTAAATCTATAAGAACCTGATGGAATGGCTTCTGTTCTCCAGTGTTCAGCAGTTTGATCGTCAAAGACGTTTCCTTTTAAATATTTCTTTAATTAATCTAATAAATGTTTCCGAAATCTTTATGGACTTTATAATTTTTCTCTATTCCTACAAACTTTAGCAAAGTGTGTTTAACTATTGCATAAATCTCTATTTAAGTTCCCTTGCACAAATATAGCATAGCTTCTGTTGTAATGGGTATTCAAACGAGGCAAGTGCTGAATTATATTTTTTCCATAATCCATTACATCGTGAGAATACTTTAAATGGTCTGAATGGTTGAACGACATGGTTTCTGTTTAAACGGCCTTCAGGTGATATATGAAATTATTATTTTTGATTCACTTTCCTGGTATAATTATATTTAGACTCGCAGCTTTTTTGCGTAGAAAGTATCGAAGTTCCGTATGAACGGACTCTGTTAAATTATTCAGTATTTTCGTAGAAAATTCCCTAAATTCTTCCTGAATGTTCAGTATAGTCAGTTCGATAAAAAGGTTCTCATTGCGTTATGAAGAGTTTAAATCGCTAATTTGGCACAAAGGATTCAGTTCAAGGTATATATTGGAAAGAAGACCATGTAAGATCCAAGTGTGCACAGATTGCCAACGAAAAGAAGGACCATTTAGAGATTAGCATTGCAGTTTTAAAATTCTATTTTACACAACATAAGAAGTCAACGTAGAGTTGGATCGTTAGAATTTTTACAAGGGGAGTATTTTCTCTTGATCAAAAACCTCAATGGAAGAAGAAATCCCAATATTAAAGGTTTATATCTCAAACCTTCTTGGAGTTACAATCCAAAATCTTACAAAAGCAAATATAAAAATTAATTTATAAAAATAAAGACCTTCCGTCAAAATAGGCGCAAAATCTAAGCTTCATCTATTTGACCGTCTCCGCAAACTATTGGACTAGGGTCGGTAGCAAAGCCACAACACCATTTTTGCAAACTGAGAAGCGCCCACATGGAAACCTCATAATGGCATAATGGCCCTCGTCAGTCCAGGGCTGGCTTTGATTTCATGAGATCCAATGGTAACCTTTATGCCTTAATACCCATCCGGGAAAAAAAAAAATACCTATGAGAAAAAAGCCCGTGATCTGTATTTAGAAATATTTTTAGCGTGATTATTTCATCTTACAAATTAAAAACAATCTCCGAAAGTTTTTTCCGCAATGAAAAAAATAATATTGGGAGGGGGCCTGGCTCATCAGTGATGAACCCTCCCGGCGGTTCTCCAGCAAAAGGCAAGAAAAGCGAGCAACATTTCATTTGAGAAATGTCGATGAAATGTCATTCCCCCACCACACACGTTATTTCTCAAAGTAACATCTTACAACAATTATAGTTGCATCAAGTATTGGAGACCTCAAATTCCATTACTCAGCTTGGTACACGAGAGGTAGCGATACACACAGTATCTAGTGTCAGAAAACAGACAAACAAAAAAGAATCAATTTTAATCGACAGAGATGTTAAGATAATGATGATAAAATTTAACAAAATCTTGTGTACATACACTCATTTACAAAACTTAAGGTAGTTGTACCTTTCAGCATGTATATCGGGATTCAGACAATAACTCTGAAAGATATTTGATACACATTGACCTCAATTGAAGACACCCGAGATTACTATGTGTGAACAAAATTGCCTCTGTATCCTTCAAAAAATAGACGACCTGGGACAACAAAGACTTTCCACTTCCTTAAGTTTTGTCCATGAGTGTACATCAACCTACCCGCTATTACAACGTAGATCGACAGATAGAAGTTTCTAGTTTGTAAATGACTAGAAGCTCTTTGAAGACGTCTAGCGTTGTTATAGAAGCCATCATAATTTGAGATTGCTTCAATTTGGATGGATTATTTAAAAAATCACTTTTCAAATATCTTATCAAGTATAAAACGGTTCTCCGGTCTGACAAAATCTGTACTTCACCTCACCATCACCGAGCACCACCACTTTACTGACGTCCCTAGAGCATCTTCTACCGCAACCTCTCAACGATTAAACTTTGATAGAGTCCGGAAAAGTCCGCAGATGTCCATTGAGCGGGCGATGTAAGTTTAACCCGTCCAATTTTTGGGCGGAAATGGTTGTTATGTTGCCTCATCAAGTATATCTTACATTAAAACCTAGTTTTAAATCTTGGAGCAATATATTATTTACCAAACCTGACAAAAGTGATTGAGAATTACTGAAACGTTGAAAATGAAAATATGAAGAAGCTAAATAATTTGATTAAGTAGCTTTTAAACGCCACATGATTCAATGTAGGTTTCAAAACCGGGTTTCCAAAAACGATATTTTAGATCAACAGGCAATTATTCAATAATAATATTGAAAACTAAACAAGAAATATTCAGAATTAGCAAATAAAATCTGTCAACAAAAAAACTTGACACACCAATCTAAGTCTGCGAAGCTGTTAAACAATTCAAAAAGAATCATATTTGTTACTAGACAAATTCTACAATCAAATCTCGACGACAGCCTCCAATCATTAGGATCATTATAACATTATCATCATCATTATTATTATTATAAGAAATATTGAAGCCATATCGATTGATAGGAGTAGACAATATTTTTGACAATTAACATAATTTTATTGACATCTTGTCAATGCATACAAAAGTGCACAGTCTGAACTATTTTAAAAAGATAATTATATTTTATATATCGTCGCGTGAAGGCATAGCGTGATCAATCAAACAGTTTAAAAACAAGAAAAGCCCTGAAGAAGTTAGGCGTACAGCCTATTGAAATATTGGCATTTTGTAATAAATAAAATGTTTTGTTTTATTATAGATCCGAAATATGCTTTTTAATTAATATATATATATATATATGCATGATACTATGTACAATGAATATGGCGCCGCTGCCTCCGCTGCAGAATCTGGTGGAGATTGATAAGAGTTGAAAACTCCATTTCCGAAAAAACAAAGAAGAGCAAGCTTATCGAATGAGGATGGGTAAATGTCGGGACCTCCAGGCTGAGAACAGGAGCATATGAGGACACAGCAGGACCAACAAAGGAAGCCATAGTTCAATTGTTAAGAGACTGCAGGACCATGGTGGAAGGCGGCGAGGGGCAGGAAAATAACCATAAACTGAGGAGAGAGAAAAATCGAGGAGACTAATGTAGATTTTAATGTTATTATTACTATAATTAATATCTCTATATCAATCATAATCATAATTCTTATAATTATCTTCCTTTTTGAAATCTTTATAAAGATGGACAGCTCGGCTTCACCCGGTATTTGCCTGAGTGAATGACTGATCCACCAATATTGTATCCACTAATTATTGAGGTCGATGGACGAGCAATATAAACCGTCGGTTTTTGATACCCAAGACCCGGGATCGAATCCCGCATTGGGCTCTTTTTTTTTTTCTAATAAAATATTGTTCTAATGGCTCCCGATTCTCTTGCAAAAATCCAACCCTAACAGTGAGTGCAAGTAATCAAACGGGGCTCTGTTCTGCTTTCTTTACACATCAGAATGCGAAGATGACCAATTAATTACAAGGTGGGATCAATGAATAAGGTGAATTATAATTTATTTACAAAAATAAGAACGATATTAAAAATTAGGACTTGATTTATTCAAAATAATCACCTTGGCTTTCTATATACATCGTCTCCATCGTTCTGGCAACTTATAAATACCCTCTTTATAGGCACTCTTAGGAAGCGTGTGAAAATAATCTTGCACCACTTTCTGGACATCTTCATCCGAGTCAAATCGCTTTCCCTTTAACTCCTTCTTTAGTAGTCCAAAAAGGAAATAGTCAGAGGGGGCTAGGTCTGGACTAGATGCAGGATGTTCTAAAACTTCAAAACCTAATTTAATGATTGTAGATACAGTTTTATATGATGTATGCGGCCTTTGAAACCTGAATACGGTTAAGGTTTTGGTCCAAATTAAGGAAATGTGGAATTCGTCCATTTTTGAACTCGTTAACCCATTTATAAATGTTTTTTTGAGACAAACAAGACTCACCATAGATATTTTTCATTCTTTGGCATATTTGAGATGTTTGAATACCTTCTGCATTCAAGAAACGAATAACTGCACGTTGTTCAAGCTTGGTGCAATCCTTCAAGGGAGCTTCCATTTTAGTTTATTTATAAGTCTCGCGCCGCGCGTGGGAAAAAAAGAACATAACACCTTAAATAGTCTCTCGATGTTATATTTTAATATTCTGTGGTTTAAATTATTTTTGCTTTTTTAATTTTTAAGAAATAAGATAATTCACCTTATTTATTGATCCCCCCTTGTATTATATTTATTTTCAGAGAGGGAACTTACTAACTGATGGCCTTTCTATCAACTATATATATCTACAGCTTAACTCGAGCTGTCTCTATATATAAAAACATAAACATAAACAATCATGATGATAACCTTTCTTTTGTACATTCTATGAATTATTTACAGATTACATCACAGGCTCTGGCACACTTGTAAGTGCAAAATTCGAACTGCGCTCTCCACAAATGTAGACACGTGCTGCACTTGCAGTAAAAACAGTTGCCAACTACTATCAATCATGATTATCATGACCTGTACCACGTGTATTATGAATAATTGAAAAAAATAAAATCATCAACATTATTTTTATCTGCTCTGTGAGGGTTTTGGTCCCCACATAAACAAACTTGATAGAATTTGATCATATAGATGAAGATTGTGAATGAACACTTTTGTTGCATGCCAAACTGATATTAATATATCTATCACGTTTAAAAATATGATCACGTCGTACCTTAAGAGAATTAATGGCGTTGCTCGCTACATGTACATCAAGAATATTTCAGACTGTCGTCTCAATAGGGATTATATGGCAATAACACGCTATCAATATATAAGATAGCAATAAAGCATGAATGTTTATTTTACACATAAAAAAAACTTCTACTTTTCTTACTGCAATGAAAAATATTCGGAGGGCTTGGCTCATCAGGGGTGAACCTTTCCAACGCTTTCTCTAATTTAATCTTTCAGACCGTTCCTCTTAGAGCTCTAAAACTGTATTGGTCGATTCTGCTTGTGTATGACACTCTGAAGAGTTGAATCTTAGATATGGTATTCAAGCAAACTCTGGACATGAAATTGTGTGTCCAAATTGGATGTCCACTGCGCGTCAACAAACTATTGCCGATACAGATATGAAGATAAAGATATTGCCTAACATTTGGTTTAATTTTTATCGTGCAGAGTTCACGACTAGCACGCCATTGAACTCTATGATTCGGGTTAATGGAGGCTTCCCAAACAATATCAAAGTCTGTAATTTACAAAATAAAATGAGAATGTGCCATGAAAGAAATCATATATGTAAGAAATAATCGTCATATTATGATCTACAAATTTCTGCCACTTAGATAAGTCTCAAAATCCCCTGGTCATAACTTTAGGTTGAGAACGTTTAATCCTGCAGTATCTTCCACCTCAGCGTCCGTTTCAAAAAGCCGTCCTTTCTGCGTTTCCTAGAAAATTCCAAAGACATTAGATTATCTTGGAGAAAGGTCTGAACTGTATGGAGAGTGGTCCAGTACTTCATCCTTCGAAGTACTGCCTTAGTTACCTTGGGAGGCGGCATGCAGAACTCCGATTACAACAGTCCATGTCGCCTGTTTTTTATATTTCACACGGAGATGCTGACGGTTTGAAGTTAACTCTCAGCGTTAATTGTGGTTCAACGAGGTGAAAATGTCACGTCAATTAATCACTTCCAATCAAGGAACAATTAAGTTCGCTAAACTCATAGAAGAAAAAAGTATTTTCTTTGGTTCCTCTACACCTAGAGGTATCCACGACGTTCGAAGTCTTACAAGAAGTTCATACACTCGGTTGCAAATTGTTGAAGGTGAGTCTCTCTCGCTGAAGGATTTTCTTCTGACTTACTGTTCGGGTACCCTCATGATGCGGAACCTTTGGGCACTTTTTTTCGCAGCCCTAGGTGCTTGGCCTGAACAAGATGTGTGAAGTGTTCGTATTGAAACTTGAGATTCGAGGCTAGAGACCACGTATGGTAATTCGTGGATCCTTCGTAAGAATATCGTTTGTTTCTTTTATCATCTTCTAATCAACGATGGCATGATGATGATCACCGCTTGGCCGAGAATTAGCTTTTTTAAAATGGGTTTTGTAGCAAACAATTTCGTGCATTGAAACACTCTTGACTATGTTATACTATTCCCCATAAATAGCTTCCAGACGACAGAATATTTCGGAAGGTTTGGCCTCCTCAGAAACAAGGAAACGTATTACAGACCATTTTATTGTTTATTTTAATTGCTTGAATTGTTAGAGTTTAGCGCTACGTGCTACTCACAAATGTAAACCGTGGAAAATTTAGCTAATCTTATTTAAAATTCGTCTTTATATATCTATATCATTATTATTTATTTGATTTTTTTTCAATCAACCACAATTTTCCAGTTTGTAATCTCCAACTTCCTAATAGAACTGTCATCCATCAAATCTGGGGGTATCACTCGAAGGCCGTGTTATTCTACAAGCTTAATTTCTGTAATCCCGTTATATATGGCCGTTAGCACTGATGACTGTTGGTCACATTATCACATTATAATTTCGATCACTGATTAGTTACACCGATATTGGCCAACTTTGATGACATAAAGAATGGTGGTGTGTTGCTGCACACAATCAAGTCCTGCGTTCCAAACACGCATTGAAGCAGAATTGTGGAATATTACATTTCTTTTAAATGTCCTATGACTTTCAAAAAGTGAGCGCAATTAACCAAACGGCACTCTGGGGGCATAGCTTTAAAATTAATATATTTTGTTTTATATGTTATAGATATGTTTTATGCTTTGCCTTTGAACAGTTACGAGTTAAAAGTCAGTTGGTCGTTAAAAGTTAATAAATAAATGACAGTTCCTCTCTCTTATCCTTTTAGTCCTTTGTAAAATATTGAAAATACTTTTCAAAATCTTTCGCATCTTAATATTTTGTTTGTAAAAAGTTCATGTGAATGTGGTCAGGATTTGCCTCTTTTAATTTTAATATTTTGTTTGGTAAATGCAACTTTTAAGTTTTTATAGTTGCAACGAGATTCATAGGAAGCAAGAAGTTGGATTAAACAAAGGTACCTTGTATGCATAAAAAGTCGAACAGCTGATACATGTGCAGCTGTTACTAAGTGTGAACAAACCCCTAGAAAGCATTGAAAATAATGGAAAACAATCTTGTTAATATACTTGTGAATAAGCAATGTACATAGAGCTCACTCTGTTTTGTTAACTAATGATACCTAAACAGTCTTTTGTATTTGTTGTCTTTTAAGCAGCTACTCGTAGCTAAAATATTTGTGAATTTTATCAATTACGTAGGCATCCTTCCATAGTTTCCTTTAAACACAATTACCAAGAATAAACCTTCAAGTTCTTACTATATAAATAGAACGAACAAAGAATAATTGTATCAATCTGGTGGATTGAATTGGCCTAATCTCTTGGAAGGATCTCCAATGATCAACCAAGCCTTTCCAATTCTTTTTCATCTTCAATTCAAGGATTGTAGAAATTGGTCCTATGTTAAAAACCTAGCTTAGAATGTTTCCATCCTCAATGTACTTGTGTGATGGACATGGAGTCTTGCCTAGTTGTGTAGTAAAAAGTCTTGAAATATATGTAAACAAGACATTTGAATCTGAAAGAGATGTAATTGAGTTTATAAATAGAAAGTCTAATGTATCAATGGTTATTGGGTGATACACACACACACACAAAACGATACAGAGAAGATTAGCATGGCCCCTGCGCAAGGATGACACGCAAAATCGTGAAGCGTTCCACACACACACAAAAGCCTTTATTAAGACACACAGGTCTTACAGAGGATTCTCCTTGGGGTTACAAAACGGAGAAAGTGGGAAATAAAAATGGTGAAAGAATATATACATGTTATTGGGTGATATTCGCCACGTGTTTCTCACATCGACGGAGGTATAATCTGCCGAGACCAGAAATGTGGAAAGAGGTCTACGACCAAATTACTGGTCAATTCCTGGTTTGGCGAGGGAGTCTGGCGAGGATCCCTAGGTGGGCTGCCGCGGCAAAAAGTCTAATGGCTCCCTCGCCAGATGGCCTGGGCCCATTACAGCTTCTGCTGGCTGAGCATGAACCCGGCTTTCTTTCCTTCCCTATCTCCTCAACCTACCTTTTCTTTTTTACCTCCTCCACCGCCCTCTCCTACCATTTATTTTTTACTTTCTCCACACGGCCCTGTCCCTACCTTCTCTTTACCTCCTCCACACAGCCCTGTCCCTACCTTCTCTTTACCTCCTCCACCCGGCCCTGTCCCTACCTTCTCTTTACCTCCTCCACACGGCCCTGTCCCTACCTTCTCTTTACCTCCTCCACACGGCCCTGTCCCTACCTTCTCTTTACCTCCTCCACACGACCCTGTCCCTACCTTCTCTTTACCTCCTCCACACGGCCCTGTCCCTACCTTCTCTTTACCTCCTCCACACGGCGCTGTCCCTACCTTCTCTTTACCTCCTCCACACGGCCCTGTCCCTACCTTCTCTTTACCTCCTCCACACGGCCCTGTCCATACCTTCTCTTTACCTCCTCCACACAGCTCTGACCCTACCTTCTCTTTACCTCCTCCACACGGCCCTGTCCCTACCTTCTCTTTACCTCCTCCACACAGTTCTGTCCCTACCTTCTCTTTACCTCCTCCACACGGCCCTGTTTCTGCTCTTCCTTTCCATCTCCACGGGTCTGTTTTTACTCTTACTTTGCCTTCTTTATCTACGCCCTTACTCTTCCGTCCTTACCTACTTCTCACAAACAAGTTTCCATATTCATTCTGCTTGGTAAAAAAAATGATACATCAAATTTGAAATATGAAGTACTAGCTGACTGCGATAAAGTTCTTTGCGATATGAACAAAACAACGGAAAGTTTCAATTCTTTCAGCGATTTGAGAAAAAGTATACAGAAACGTACTTCATGCTTAACTGACAAACCAAATTTGGCGCATTCATATAATATCTTAATACATTTAAAAGCTGGATAGTATAGTATACTGTAAAATGAATTTTTATTAATTAAGAATAAATATATAATTATCAAGATATAAGATAAATTTTACTTAAAAAGGCAAATTTTGCAGAGGATTTTTCTCGTGATATATCTCATCAGCGACTCTCTATTTCTTACAATTTTCATCGTGTTTATAAAGATTCTTGACAGTTCATTTAGGGATAGATATCAAGCATTACCATTTAGGATTGTATTGAGATTTCAGGCCGTTTGTAGAAAGTCTGCAAATAGAAAGATGGAATACATCTCTTTAGATCATCTCAAACATGTTCTTTAAGACTGAGATCTAGGGAGTAAGCTGGCCATTCCATACGCACTATCATGCCGAAGATAAACGCCTATCACTCTTATTTTATGAGAATGAACTCCATCATCTTTTTAAATGAAATATCTGGCATCACATATAGTGGTAATGATGGTTCCAGTATCTCTTCTCTAGTCTACTGAACCATTAGGTTGCCAGAAGAAGAATCTTCCAAATGAATTATTTTTGAAAATCACGATTTTGGACTATAATTATTCCTATATATATAAGCCTACATAAAGGAAACTTCCACATATATGTTTTTTAAATATGGCTGGCGTGTAGAGTTCTCACGATGGGGAAATAAATAATTCTTCTTTCAAATATAACGATATATAAATTAGAAAGGAATATAATTATTGTTTGTTTTACTATTTTATGTTCACATTTTAAATAGTTTTCTGTTTGTAGGTATTTATTCCTTTTCTAATATTTTATTCGGTATAGTTCCATACCACCCAGAAAACACTGCCGTTATCCAGTGTTCCTAGTGTGTGGAGGTTCCCCAGGATTTCACTCTTCTGACAGAACTCTACCGTCACTCGGGGCGATCCCAGCCCGACTAGGCTCCCGGACAATGACAATTTAGAATTCTTTATTGGCTCTCAATCAACGGTTAAGTAAAAACATATGATAATATACTCATGGGCAAAACTTAAGGAAGTTGTAGACATCAACTTTCTATTACCATACCTATATACACACACACACAAAGCCTTTATTAAGACATTAGTCTTATACAGATTCTCCGTACAAGGTGCAATAACAGTAAAAGAGCAGCACAGGAAACCAGTAGTTCCGCAACTATATACAATTATTAGTAATAACACGATGGCCCCTCGATGTTTCGTCATCATTCTGAGGTGTAAGAACAATAGCTTCCAAGTCCATACCTATATTATAAGATTATAAACTCAAAAGGAGAGCTTCTTCTATAAAACATGTTTATTTCGCTATCTTTCAAACAAGAACGAATTTGTTCGAAAGCTATCGAAATAAACCTATTTCGTAGAAGTACCTCCTTTTGAGTTTATAATCTTATTATTTAGTTAAGGAAGTTGTACCTTTTAGCATGTATATCGGTATTCAGACAATAACTCTGAAATATATTTGATACACAGTGACCTTTATTGAAGATACATTAGATAACCAAGTTTAAACAAAATTGTCTCTGTCTTCTCAAAAAACAAATAGATGATCGGCGACATAAAAGACTTTCATTAAGATTTGTCCATGAGCGTATATACAAAAGTGATATATATTTACAATTTTCTTTATCGCGGGAGGCTTCCCCACCTTCCCCACAAAGCGTAAGGAAGTTGTACCTTTTACCAAGTATATCGGGATTCAGACAATAACTCTGAAAGATATTTGATACACAGTGACCTTTACTGAAGACACACGAGATAACCAAGTATGAACAAAATTGCCTCTGTCTCCTTCAAAAAAGCAGACAACCGGCGTTGTCCATGTTAAGTTTTAAGGTTAGTTTTTACAACTATCCTTTGCCTGTAGAAGGACGTCTAGTCCGAAAGCTTGCAGAATAAAATTTTGAAAGAAGCTCCTCTTAGCCTTTTATGCTTATTCCTTTAACCAAATTTCAAGAGTTCTTATCGTTTAATAATGTTAAGTTTTGTCCATGAGCATACAATTTATTTATTAATATTTTTATATAAATATAATAAAAAATCAATTAATATATACATACAAAGTTAGTTCAAAATACACCAACATACTTCAGGAATAGATTCTACACATATAACAAGAAGAAAAATAGGTTCTATATATAAGAAATAGAAGTATCTTTTATTTTTTAAAAAAATCTTCGTGTTTAATAGTTTTATTTCTTACATAGAGATGGCGCGTTGCTGCCATATAATTAAAATGTTCTGTGAGGTTTTCTAAATTTGAGTCAATTTCGAGTTTAACCTTTTTTTTTTTACACTAAAATCTAAATGTATCATAAGTTACTATCGAAATGACGCTCATTTTATTTGCCATTTAAAATAATCTTTATATACTATTTCAAAATATATTTTGTATTTTTTAATACCATCTTTTCTTGTGTGTTGAACTATTATTAAACCCACGGGCGCGCGCTCCAAGAGCATAATAATATTATCAATCAACATCATTACAATTATCAATGAATTAAATTCATATAATCAACATTTATGTACCAAAAAAGGCACCTCTCCCTGTAATTATAAACCAGAACGATGTACTTGTCCATCACCCTGGTAAACCTATACGAGTGATGATAAAGAATGAGCCAACAATAGAGTGATGAACAAGTGCATTGTTCTGATGAATAATTAAAGGGAGAGGTGTCTCTTTTAATACATGAATATCATCCTCCCGCAACTTTATATTATAATTAACATTAAATTTGTCTAATGAATGACTAATGCAACTAAATTTAGTTCAGAGAAAAACACATCAACCAATTGTTTCTTTTCAACTCTCGACTTGACTTCCTGCCACTCTCTTCAGGGGAATTACTTCGTTTAGTTCTTTTTTGAAGAAGATCTATCAACATTGAATATTCAAAAATGGCAAAATATTTATATGAAAAATTTCTATTGTTTTATGTATAGGACCTATTCCTGAAGTTTGTCGGTGTAGTTTGGACTCACCTGCCCCTCTTCCCCCCAGTTTGTGACGCATATTAGAGATATTATGATAAAAAATGACTTTAGACAATTAACAATTAAAATTATTTTATTAATATCTTGTCAATACATACAAAAGTGCAGTCTTCACTATTTAAAAAAAGATAATTACTATGTACAATGAATATGGCGCCTCTGCCACCGCTGCAGAGTTTGGAGAAAATGAGGGTCGGTAATCCTATTTGTGTGATAGCTAGTACACGGGTTGAGAGTTTAAGCACAAAATATTTACTTATTATAACTACATAAGTTGCAACTACCGTTTACAGTATGTACTCTCTATATAAGTAGAATGGGGGTCGTTGGATGAAGAATGGTATACACCGTCGATATCCGACAGCCATGATCCAGGATCTAATCCCGTATTGGACACTTTTTTCTGAATAAAAATTGCTCCAATGGCCTCTGCCAGTGAAAGAAAATAACCAAACGGGGGCCTCTGGCACATTTGTAAATTAAAATGTCGAACTGCTTTCTACTTGTGTAGGCATGCAGTGCACCCATAGTAAAAGCTGTTGCCAACCATTATTACTATGCATGTGTATCGTGTGTATTAGGGATAATAAAAATATATAAAAAAACAATTAGAATTCAATTCGGATTTGCTCTTACAAGGTTTACAAAGCTCCGTTTTGGTTACTTGCATTTGTTGAAGAGATATTCAAGGTACGATCAAAAAGTATATAACCGAACTTTTTTAAAAATCACAAGAGTTAAAATAAAATATTAACTTTATAAAAGAGAGTTATTCTAGAATATGAAGCCTAAACAACAAATATGTCTGGCAATATTGGTAGTAGCACATGCGTACATCAAATTGTAGGAAGATAGGGGTTCTTTGTTTATATGTATATAGCTCAAGTGGTATTTTGTAATGTTGGCTTTTGAACAAAAGAGAGCTCTTACATATCTAAAAAAAAAATTATTTTAAAAATTAAATTAATATTTTACTGAGACATTCAAATTGTTAAAGTAAGTGTATGGAGATGAAACAATATCAAAAACTCAAATACATTTCTGTTACAATAGATTTAAAGATCAGAGTATCGAGGATGATCCAAGGTTCCCTCAACTTGGACGACGGAGCACAACATCCAGCAGGTTAGTGATTTAATTTATGCTCATAGAAATAAAACTATTGAAACGATAGCGTAAATAGTTGGAATTTCATATGGTAGCTGCCAAAGCATTATTCAGGGACATGGACATATTAAGCTCGGAAAACTTTGTGGTTACCCTGTACCACGACACCTAACCGTACAAGGAAAACAGAACAGATTAGAAATTTGTAATGATTTAATTGAAAAAAACAATTAATAACCGAGATTTTTCAAAAAAATAATAACTAGAGGTGAAACTTGGTGCTAACTTCATGCTCCACAAACAAAGAAACAATCACTCGATTGGCACACTCCGAGTTCTCCTCGGAAGAAAATATTTCGTCTTGACCGATCAAAGAGAAAGTGAGGTTTTTATTGTTTGTTTGTTTTTTTATTACCAAGGAGTTGTACATTAGGAGATTATTTCAGAGGGAACTTCTATCGATAAAAAACATACAAATAAATACTTGTGCACCTTATAGATTTAATACGAAGAAAAAGGAACCAGATTTTTCAGTCACAACAATGGATTTTGCTTCATGACAATGCCCCTCTCATAAAGCCACCTTGGTTATGGATTATTTAGCTAAGCACTCTGTGACTGTTTTATCACATCCTCCTTATTCCCCAGATCTCTCCCCCTGTGATTTCTTTCATTTTCTGAGCTCAAACTTGCGTTAAAATAAAGACGTTTTTCGTCATCTAAAGAGGTTGTTGAAAATGCGACGGCTGGAATAAGCATGCTTAGGAGAATGGACTATGAAACCGTTTTTAAACAGCTTTTTGACCGCTGGAAAAAAATGTGGATAGTGGAGAGTCCTATTTTGAAAATTTTGATGAATAAAATGATTTAACCTATATATTTTTTTAATTTAAAAAGTTCGGTTACTCTTTGATCGTACCTTGTAGTCCCGTTTTATATCTTATTTGACTACACTCCTCTCTTGTAAAATTCTAAAACAATAAATAACTCGAACAGTTCCAATAGGATTAGAGAATGGCCAATCAACGTGCCTGACTAACATTATGAGACACAAAGGAGGAAAGGCTACTTATGTACCAACTTATATATTTATTTATATATTTTTTAAAAAGATTTTTTTTTTATTTTTAGCATATTGAACACTGTATCAAAATAATAAAAAAATTGTCTAAGAATTTTTCTATCAAAATGTATCGTTCGTAGTAACGAATCAATAACAATAGAAGGAATCGCCGGTTCTCATTGCTAAGAAAAGACAAAAGCTAACGGCGACACGTTTCTTTATTAAAAAGGTATAAGCTTGACGAGATTTCGGACAATAACTTCCTTCAACAGGCTGTAATACGAATACAATATTGTAACATAGTATTTATTAACACAAAGCAATAACGCGCCATCTATACATATAAAATGAAAGGATTTAAAAAGCACGAATGTTTATTTTATACATAATACAAACTTCTACTGTCCTTACTGCGATGAAAAAATATATTGGGAGGGCTTGCTCATCAGTGGTGAACCCTCCCAGCGGTTTCGCCAATTTAATCCACCAGACCGCTTCTCAGAGCTCTAATACTGTATTGGACGATTCTGCTTATATACGCAGCACTGAAGGGTGGAATCTCATTTATTTATTAATCTATTTATTAATTATATTATTTTTATTAACAGAGTGGTCATTTTTATGTTTATATTTTGCTACTCTGCAAATTTCCCTCGTGGCTTATCTTTTATTTACCATTCATAGTTTGTCCTTGCCTGAAATAAATTGTTGTCTCCTCCTGAAGTTTTTGTCTTCCCTAATTTTCCACGTGGCAATATTCGTATTAGAGCTTGTTGAAGGATATTATTGACCGAAAGCTTTCCAAGTTTATATCTTTTTGATAAAGAAACTTTTCGCCGTTAGCTTTTGTCTTTTCTTAGCAAGGAATCATAAAATCGAGGACTGGTGCAGGAATCGGTAGGCATTGAAGCATCACGGGCTTTGATCTACTGGTTATGTCTACAATAGAGACCACTAACTTCTATAGTAGAAAGATATCCAGAATCCACCGTGTCACAAATTGCTCCGAGCCAGTATTGTCTCAGTAATTGTTGCAGGTAGGTGGAGGCGCCCAACAATGGGCAGCATGTGCGGCATCCTAACACCTCTTAGAATAGAATTCTTCCTTAAATTGTTTCAAATTTGCATAGCTCTACTTAAACTTCTGGTTGGAGATTGTGGGATTCTATGCACTAAAATGTCTTCATTTTGTCTCAGGAAGTACGTTCCATGATAGCAATGTTTGGTAGATTACTGCGATTGCATATATAAGTGAATAATTACATGTCATACGTGTAGAAACGCTGTTGCACTTGACCTTCCAAAATACAACTTTAAAATATCTATATTAAGTTAGGTTCAGAAAATTGATCGTGAATGCGACTTACCATATAGACTATAATTTGAATTTAGAATAAAAAAATTTAAAAACTTTATTGCGGGCTCGAACCTGAGTTAGCATAGTTAGTGAAGGAATTTAACCAATCTAACCCGTATATCACAATATACATCACAATATAATATATTGCGGCTTATGATTGTAAAACGACATTTAAAAATTATCCCGCATGGGAATTCCCATCCCTGGACACTTTTATTTTTCCTTTTATCATTACTCTTCACAATTCATCCTTTCATACCTCATCCCTAAGGTTGGAAATAATCGTTATTTCTCCTTGGAATAAATTTTGATTTTTCGTTGAAAAGAAACTCATGCTGGATCATTTTCAAATGTCGTTTTACATACATCACAATATAAACATAGGTTTGAATCAAAAATGCTTTATTGATTAGTTTATTTTATCTAGTCCAAAAATAGGCAAGCTTTTCGACGGGCCTAAAATTCATTATATTTACATTAAATTATATTTTTAAAATCGAAAATATATATCTTGATAATCACGATACAAACAAGAGATAGAACAAATAAAATTAAGAGAATTAACCAAAGCGTGCACCGTCAAATCACGAATCTCGTTTTCTCCTAGTAGACGATGGGCAATAAAGTCATTGGAACTGTTGATGTTTGAATCTGATGGTTTCATATTGGTTCGATAACTAAAACGTATTGTTGAGACTGTTGCTTTGGATTCCTATGCTTCAAGGATAAGCCAAGGATCATGCTTGTTGAGTACCTTGTCGTGATGACATTTTGCTTCTTTCACAAGTCTGAAGTTTCAAATATTATCATCAACTTAGCGCTATATTTCTCTGAAATTAGAAATATTTTAAACGATATTTTACTTTTTAAATATAAGTAATTAAAAACCTATTTCTGCACACCTTGTACTCGCAATGAATAAAAATTAAAAGAGGGAGAGCAGAGCTTACTAGTGTTAAACCCTCTCAGTGGTTTCTCCAGTTTAATCCCCGGACCTCTCTACTATTGTAATTGACTGAATTTATTATATACCCTGCAATTGTTAAGGGTTGGGGTGGCACCCGGGAAGATGATGGACTATGGGGAAATCCTGGGACCGCTGGTCAATCGGACAGCATGGCGACCAAACTACACCTGACTCCCGATTCTTATGTTCTGTTATTCTCTAATGGGCTCCGAGAAAACCCCTACTTATATGATGATGGTGACGTCATGGTGGGAGGACTCTTGTCCGTATTCGTCCAATCAAGTACTGAGATGGCCAATATGTTTATATCATCCATGAGTTGCTTAGATAATGTTAACGACCTGCTTTCGATCTTTCCTGGGGTCCTGCTTTTCCTTTTCCGAGTGTATTTTGGCGCCATTTTGAAATTACAACAGGCTTGCTGTTTCTCTGTGAAACATATAAAATACGACATATATATTGATACGACGGCGCGGCGCCGTCGGTATACCGTTTGAGCAGGACGGCCATATAATGAAGCACGCGGGATTTATAAGGATATCTGGGTTTGCCCAGTTTTATTTACCTTCGCTCATTAGAGAATCAAAGCGAGTAACACCCACAAGCAGGAAGAATTAGTCCCACCAAGGGATCAACAAGGGGGATATGACTGGCGCCAGCTGGGCTTCTCTCTGATTGGTTAGCTTTCTCTGGTTCACAAGTACCCTCCAACGGTTTCTGCCTGGATCTTGCTTGAATTTTCTTTCAAAGTCGTCGAAGCACTAGGCTTGTTGGTGTATTGGTTTTTAATTGGAGTAAGTATATGTTGTGAAGTAAGTACACTTGGAGGACAGGTGGATGCTACAGTAGATAGGGGGTCCTCATACTCATCGCATACAAGAAATGTACCCATTCGGTACGATTTTTTAAAAATTAAACTACTTTTTTATAATGTTCTTACTACACTGAAAACATATTATGAGTGCTTGAATTATCATTGGTGAACCCTCCCAGCGATTTCACCATTTAAATCCACTATACAACTTTAATATTGTATTGGACGCTGTTTTACTTAAAATATCCGGCACTTTAGAAGAATTCTTGGTTAAGATATTTAACAAAATAATGGACTTAAGTATTCATAACACAGTATACATATCTACTTTTCGTAAATTAATCTAAAGCTACTTGCACATAAGTAATAAAGGTAAAATAAAAATATTTATTACGATATGATTCTTTATTAAATACTAGCGGATGTACCCGGCTTCGCCCGGGTTTTACCCGAGTAAAGGTTTGTCTAACGAACATTTGTTAAAACAATTCTCTATAAACTTACAAAAAAAAAAAGATATATTTTGATAATCTGAAACTCGTTTATTTGAATCTCTCGATAAAGTGATCATTTTTTCCCGGTCCCTGTGTGCCGTGTCATCCTGAATTTTGTCTTTTCTAATTTTCTACATTACAAAACCATCGTTTTATCTAGTGAACATTTTTTCCAATCCCTTGAAAAATACTCGATAAGTTGAATAAAATCATGGTCGTTTATGGAAGATGGACGAAGTTCCCGGAGGTCATCTTGGGCAAGCCCCCGCGAGGCTTTTTTCTTGTCCACTTGGCACAGCTGTGTCACCAACTCTGCCCCCGCGCGCCAGGACATCTTGACCCCTCTGATTGGTCGGTGGGTACTTGGACTGTCCATCCGGCCGGCGGCCGGACGATTACATTCTCTCGACAGGGGGTGGGGCAGACCTAAGCCTATCTCCGTCGCAAGGTGGCGCTGCTTGCGAGTTAAAGCTACAAATCTGCAAATAACTCTAAGGATATTCAAGATATTCAAGAAATTATTTTTCGAAAACCTTTCCGGGGTTATACCTAATAATATCCCAAAATATCACGGCGATTGGATGTATGGTTTTTGAATCTATAGAGTACACACACACAGACAGACATTCATTTTTTTATATATATAGATTCGGCAAAGTTTTGGGTGTTAATTCTTCTTCCTCATGTTTTGATACAATTTTATCATATCCCATGGTTTGATTGCCTTCTTAGCTTCAATAGTAAGGTCTGTAAATTCCGGGTTCAGGTATTACAAGGATATTAATATACAATATCAATATATATATGCGATATCAATATACAAGGATATTAATTGCATGCAGGATGGTTTTCCCAGGTAATTTATTCTACGGAACCACATAGCATCCTCATATTTACTATTTTAATAGAAATTGTTACTTGTGTTGTGTTATTTAAGAGACGCAGTTACCACTTAAGTTTGAGAAAACTTATCAATTCTCATTCACAACCAACCTTCCAAATTTCTCCGATGTTGTTCGGCCAAACGGAGGCGGTATCTCCACAGGGAGGTCTACCGCGCCCAGATAATTTGAGACCATTTCCCGCCGTAATTATAAGGGGGCCTCGATTTTGTGACATTGGCACAGTGTTGGCGACACCATGCCGACACTTTGGTGGGTTGAAAACAGTCGAAATATTCTGCTCTAACTGAAGCTTATGCCCAGAATTTTTTTAAATACCAAGATTTTCAAGAAGTGAGAAGCTATGAAGGTAGAATGACCTAATACTATAGTAGAGCGTTCCTATTTATTAAACTTACTAACCGATGGGAGTCAAAACTAATAAACCAAACTCTTCTAATTCACGAGAACAATTACTTTTAATTGTAAACAAAAGAAGACATTGTTTAATAGTACTAAAACAATAACAATTCTTACATGTAGATGGCCCACACCTATATAAATATTTGTAAGAACAAAGAACGTTTTTGACCACTATTCTGGTAAATTAACGATTAGTTTATATTTATTCCGCTAGATGTCGCAAGCCATTAGCAATTTTCAGTTTCAGGATTAGAAAATCTTTATCTACCTAATTTACCACTTGATCTGACAGATTATTTCCTTTATTCTCTATTTATATTTCACAAATAAATAGTGTAGCGATTGAATGAAAACAAACTATGAAACGGGATTAAACTCAATAGGGGAGCTTCCATGAGAGACTCAGTAGTCCAAAACATATATAGTCTCTCCTGGAGGTGGTCTCTCATTGGAGGTTGAATTATATCTCGTTATATTCTTTTTTTATTATTATTAACTAGCGGACGTACCCGGCTTCGCCCGGGTTTTACCCGAGTAAAAGTTTGTCTAACGAATCTCTCGATAAAGTGAACATTTTTTTCCCGGTCCCTTGAAAAATGCTCGATAAGTTGAATAAAATCAATATTAATTGGTTCCCTCGGTAATTGGAAGTTAAAGGAATAGTATCTTGCCTTGGAATTGTATCATTATTCTTGTATGGATGTACCCGGCTTCGCCCGGGTTTTACCCGGGTAAAGATTTGTTTAACGAATCTCTCGATAAAGTGAACATTTTTTCCCGGTCCCTTGAAAAATACTCGATAAGTTGAATAAAATCAATATTAATTGGTTCCCTCGGTAATTGGAAGTTAAAGGAATAGTATCTTGCCTTTGAATTGTATCATTATTCTTGTCTCAAATAAATTGCCGTGTCATCCTGAATTTTGTCTTTCCTAATTTTCTACATTACAAAATCATCGTATCATCATGATAAATTTTAGAGCAGATTGTTGAATTATAACAGATAAATTAGAATATTTATCTTGATTATTTCTAGGCGAAAAGTTATTTCAAAAAATTTATTTGCTAGAAACCTTCCCAGTACTATACTAAATAACTTCCTAAAGTTTCATGGCGATCCAATGAGTGGTTTGGTCAGGCATAAAGGACAAACAAACAAACAAACAGACACACATACATTCATTTTTATATATATAGAAAAGGGTAATCTCGCTCTCACACACAGGGTCGTTCTTCTGGAAAATCGATTACGACAGATTTTGATGTGCATTTAAGCCCATGACATATAGAAATGTGCATAAGAATGGGATGCACGTACAAGTTAAATTTATAATGGAAAATTTAAAAGGTGAAATTTATAAAATAGAGAGATTTATAAATGATTTTCTACATCACATAATTTTGGATTTAGGACCAGAAAATAAAGCTTATTTAAATATTTTTCTATAAAAATTTATTATAACTAGTTATATGAACCAGGTTTCGCATAAATGCAAACATGAGTGCAAAAAGGCAATATTTTCCAAGCAATATACACTGGTGTCCAAAAAATAAGAAACTTTTGTTTTTTAATGTTATGTTTTAAAATATACAACGCTAAAAGCTAAAAAGTAATTTAATTAGGTATTTTTAGTCGTAGAATTTATTTATCGCAACCATTCGATTCGGTAAAATTGAAAATATGCAAATTTTTGCTTGTCTTTATAAGTGTGCTATTTGGCGTGTCGTTTACCCCATCTAAGAATTGTCCAATTATAATTTTATTTTCTCCATAGTTAATTATGAGTTTACGAAAAATTTTAGCAGATGATTTAAAATGGAGAGCTGTTGGAAGAATGGAGGCAGGGCAATCACAAGTTGAAGTAGCAAAATGTCTAAATGTGAATAAATCTGTGGTCAGCAAAATATGGAAACAGTTCATTGAGACAAGAACCATCAAAAGAAAAGAAGGTTCTGGTAGAAAAAGAAAAACAGCTACCTCTGAAGACCGTTATCTGGTTGTAACTGCCAAGCGCCATAGGGAGATGACAGCTATTCAACTCTCTAATGAACTCTCAAGTGCTACTGGAACGAGAATTTCAAGACAAACTGTTTACCGAAGGCTTCATGAAGGTGCTCTTTATGCAAGACGACCAATGGTCTGTATCCCTTTAACCTCTGATCACAGGAGAGCCCGCTTGAATTGGTGCTTGGAACATCACGCCTGGACTCATGATCAGTGGGCCAATGTTCTCTTCAGTGACGAGTCAAGATTCAGTTTAAACACAGATTCTCGACGAGTTTTCATCTGGAGGGAGCCTGGAACCCGCTATCATCCCAGTAACATCAGGTAAATAGACAGTTTTAGAGGGGGCAGTCTCTTAGTCTGGGCTGGCATCAGTTCTAGCAGACGCACACCCCTCCACATTTTTTCTGGGGGCACTTTAACTGCCCAAAGGTACAGAGACAAGATCCTTGACCCCTATCTAAGACCTTATAGAGATCAAATTGGTCACAATTCAATTTTTATGGACGATAATGCTCGTCCGCATAGGGCTAGGCTAGTCAATGAATATCTCCAGAGTGAGAATATTCGAAGGATGGATTGGCCAGCCAGATCTCCGGACCTGAATCCAATAGAGCATGCGTGGGATGCTCTAGGGAGGCGTATTGGAGCTCGTCACCCCTCTCCCAGAACCCTCGTTGAGCTAAGAACTGCTCTATTGGAGAAGTGGGGTTTACTACCACTGGACTTCCTCCAAAGCCTGGTAAACAGTATGAGGGCTCGCTGTGAGACCTTGATAGCTGTTAGAGGTGATCATACTCCCTATTGATATCTTTTTTTTTAAAGATCTGGAACCTTAGCTTTGGGTATGTTGGTAATAATTTGCATATTTCATAATTTCAAATATTTTTTTAATTTTCATATAGCTAGTCAAATTCTCCATAGTTTAAACTATTTGTATACTAAATTTTATATTTTTAATAAATTAGCTTTTGAGAAATTTCAATATTGGTTAAGTTTCTTATTTTTTGGACACCAGTGTATTTAATTGTCTCATTTAAAACCCTATTTTCAAAGGTGGGAGATATTTAAATAGAGAGAAATTTTAGATTATTTTATAGAATTTTTATTTCATTTATTAGCAACCCATCGTCATCGTTTTCAAGGCAAATCAATGTGCATTGGAGAATTTTATTGAATTTATTCAAATTATATTCAAAGTTTTAACTCTCTACGCACGTTATACGTGTTTTCTTTTCGATATATGTAATTATGTAACTCCTAATATAATATCATTCCATCAATTACTTTGAAAATAGCAACATTGGATCGTAGAAACTTCGGAACAAAATTGTAAAAGGATATCATCATTGTCCGCTTCATATCAGCAAACATCACATGTATAATGTGACTTGGTACCAACAATTCCAACTGTTGAAGGTCATCAGAAAACAAAAGAATTGGATTGGACATATATTAAGAGGTAATGGATTGATGAAAAAAGTTCTTGAGAGTAAAAAAAATGAATGGGAAAGGATGGGGAGGAGTTGAGTAGCTGGGACACTATGGAAAAATAAAGAGATCAAGATATAAAAACATGACGCTACTAAAGATCAAGGGACTTAATCAAGAGCAGAACAACTGAAGAGAAGATCAACAGTTTCTATATTTCATCCACTCCACCAATACCTTTATTAACAGATATACAACATGAAATTGCAGGAGGATGATATTCATGTAGCAAAACCGATCGTTTTCATAAACCCTCTCGTAGGATGTTATAAAATCGAAGCCGCCCCTGTACTGATGAAGACCAAACCCGAAAAACATAAAATATACAGATTGGCTTTTTGTCTGAAATTTTCAAAACTGGTATTGTGGCTCATTCTTTATCATCACTAGTAAAGTTTTTTACTTGGATGATGCAAAATGCCATCGTTTTGATGCACAATTAAAGAGAGAGGTGCCTTGTTTGGTACATTATATATTGTAGATTCTCCTGGGAGATACAAAGAAGAAGTAGAAATAAAGGGAGAGAAAGAAATTAAAATCGACGAAGTGTTATATAGCATATGTACATATAAAAAGCTATTTATACTTTGATAAAGTATTTAATAAATAAGTTGAGAGTTTTTCTTCTACCCTCTTTTTTATATACAAATTCCCATAACTTATGAGAGAGACATTTATAATGTCTATATACGCCGTTTTTTAGAAAAAGAGAGACGCTAATATTCCTCAGTTGAAATTTTAAAAAGTAATAATAGATAGATATAAATACAAGAGACTATATAAACATTCTATACTTCAATAAAGGTTCCACAAACACATTGCTCATGTATAACTCACGAGAGGAATCACGTAGAAATAAATGTACAGATATGTTGCGGGCGTTTCCCCGGTACGAACTGAGGTGGGACATTAAGATAGCCTTCATTAAGGATTCCCTTATCATGCCATAACTCATGAAGATATATGAACTGGTAATTATTGGTTTTAACACTAATCTAACGAGGTGTGAGGGGCCTATAAATTAATTTGCTTCTTTCAACAAAATAATTGCCTGGGCATCATAGCCTTTTCTTGAGGTTTATGAATAAAATTATGGAAAATTTACAAAACGTAAACATCTTTCTCTATTTATCATTAAGGCTACAATATAAAACATTTATAGATTTTTTTTTGTGCAGAATAAAAATGTATTATCAGAAATTGTAAAGTTTATAAAATTAAAAGTTGGTGTTTAAAATCAACTGTTTACTCTCAACTTTTATAAATTTAATTCAAATTACGTTAAAAATTCCGTATTTAGATTTCTTCATTACATCTCTCGAAATAATATGCAAATAAAAAATAAGGTTGAAGGTTTAGTATTTATGGATGCTTTATTTATTCAACTTCTGAAACGAATAGCCTTCTTGAGCTTTGAAAATGGTCGGGAATTCTTGAAACTTTACAGTAACAAGAAATTCTTTAGCCTCTAAAGTGGCCACGATTTTCGAGCCTCTTAAATAGCAAGGAATTCTTGAATCTCTGCCGTGGTCAAGATTTCTCGACCCTATGCAAATGTCATTACTACTTCTTGAGAGGTAGGTGGTCCTCGACTGAGAGATTTCTGGTTTAGAAATAGTTTTTCTGAATAGATTAACAAATCTTCATTTGAATTGATTTGTAAAGAACGTAAAAAGTTATCACTAATTGAAATATTCATTTTATAAGAAATAAAATCCATATACTTACCCCCTAAAATGTCGGTAACATTTTACTGCACACGGAGATTTCAATTAACCAACCTATCACAGAACATATCCCGTGTAAATTAAGGGGATGTCCATTTGCAGTTAAAAATTAATAGAGAAACCCTTTAGGAATCTTGATTATCAAATATAGTTGACTTCACGTGTGTTACACATTATAACAGTATATAAACATTTTCAAAAATGTAATGAACTTCATAAAGATAAAAAGAAAACACTATTAAACCAATCGAAAACAAGTTTAAAATTCTGAGTTTTGTTAAGTAGATGTTATTCAATTATTGTAATAAATTTTGTATTAGGATAATACATTTTCAAAATTACGTCATTTGATAGCCTTTGTATAATAATAGAATGAGCATTTTTGTGTGTGTGTGATTTTTCTAGATTTTTTAAAAATCCACACAATTTATAGACGAGGGTTTATGTAAAAATTAGTTATATTTAAGTATGTAGGCTATTATATATATATATATATGTAGTAATATAAGTCAATATACACTAGATTTTCATATGTACCATAATTATTAATATAGCGTGACAGCTGCAAAATGTGAATAAACTTCAACGCGCCAGCTTGGCGCCATCATGTGTAATCTCAAATAAGATAATAAAGTTTTGAAGAGAGTCCACCACACCTAATGTAGGGCGAATTTCAACAATATTGTCAATATTACGTCATTCCCAGGAAACTTCCATAAGTCGTTAGTGAGTTTTACAACACCGCGCCACCGGACAACAGCAGATCATATCTTTCTCTCTCCTGGACCTTGCCGCGTCTTCGGCCGCTGGCCTCTCTTAGGTGCCATCCCACCTACCTTTGTGTTACCCATGGACGCCTAAAACACCTTGGCCCCATGACTGCTAGAGCTTGGGGTACATATGCAAATATACTCTTAATTAAAAAAATCTCGTGGATATAAATTAAATAATACAATAGGTTTATAGAGATGAGTTTCTTATAATCTCTTACTAGATAAATTTGTAATTAATTGATTTAAATCTCTTGGATATGAAAAGAAACCCAGCTCCAGAAATGTGTTGTAAAGTATATTATATATAGTGTAAATATACTCTTTTATATCTGAAAATGGTATGCAAAACCAAAATTTGTTACTTTTATCCTCCACATAAGTACTGAATAATTCCTTAAGAAATTTCACATGTAGGTAGCTGATATTTTAATATATAGGCTATTAAAAAAAATTGAAAAATCAAAAATACAAGAGTCAAAATAATTTTCATTGTTTAATGATAGATTGAGGCATAAAACCCGGCTAATATTTAGTAACTCCATAAATGTAATAATTAAAACATTTCATATGGCTCAGTATTTCTTAAAGGTCTGCAGTATGATGATTTTTATATCAGTTCTTTGTTTAAAACTTCGATATTGAGATAAAATCTGATTATGTGGAAATTGTTACTTTTTTCCTTCAACTTGGAAAACAGCTTGCAGGAAAACCAGGTTGAGTTTGAAGACAAATTTAAGGATGATGTGACAGTGGAAATTTTGTACATTCAGGGAAAATGTATCATACATACAATAGGAATTAAATCTTCTATACTTCAAGTATCAATACTCCTACCTATATACAAAGCTTATATTTTACACATTAGATATTTTCATATGTATTATCTCTGATCCAGTAAATTATATTCAGCCATCTTTTATAGTCTTACCATGTCGTAATATTTAATTTCATCTCCTCACTGTACCAAGTATCATATGAAGGCAAGAGATTCAATCATTGATGTTATTATAACATTCATAGCATAGACCTTACAACCCAATATTATTGTGAAACCAGCATAGATGTGAGTGCAGACAGAGCCTGACACCTTTGAGGATGATCTTGTAGGTTGTATCGTCCTTTCCAGGTCTCTGCCTGGTTCAAACTTGCTTCTTATTCAACATCAACAAATTATACTTAGAGATGTTAATGTACCATCCCTATCACAGTAGGGCAACTACTATAACTGCTTCAATCATGTTTTACAAGTTATTGGCTAAAGGACATTCTGATGTCCTCCCAATATCTTGCTAATGCTTGAGTAACTGGCATACAAATCAGGGATATCAACTTTCCAGTATACCGTTTAACTGTGACTTCGTAATAGGATGTGATCAACATGGAGACTGTAGATTCTGGAAATGTGTGTTCTTCAAATCTGAATGTTACCCGTTCCCATTTCACGTTGAAATTTTCCAGCCCCTGGGATGATTGCATTGGGCAGTATCAAGAACCAGGTTGCCGAAAAGTTGTTAATTCTTAACTAACATTAGGTTTAAAATAAACCCTCGAGAAGAGGGGGGAGGCACCTTGCCCAACATCCAGTAAATTACTGGCGGTCCCCTTGGGGCGTGGCCCGGTTTCTGGGAATCATTTTGAGAAGGAGGTCAAGCTGCTCGTCACTTTTACCCGCGTCCCCTCTGATCCCTTCACTCGCCTTTCCCGATACACCAGATCACATTTACATGATACATACATTTCCTAGACACCGATACCAGCTCATATTCACATGATACATATATTTTCTAGACACCGATATATACCAGCTCAAATTTACATACATACATTCCCTCTAGACATAGATACCAATTCAAATTACCAAACATACATTTCCTGGAAACCGATTTTATCTCACATTTACATTATACATACAGTTCATGGACACCGATACCAGCTCAATTTTATATACATGCATTTCTTGGACACTAATATCATCTCACATGATACATACATTCCCTAGACACCAATACCATAGCTAAAATTTACATAATACATACATCCCTTGGACACACTAGCAGCTCAAATTTGCATAATATCTTCATTACCTGGACACTAATAGCAGCTAGAATTTACATAATACACTCCCTGGACACCGATGCCAGCTCAAATTTACATGATACAAACATTTCTTGGACAACAATACCAGCTCAAATCTACAAACATACATTCCCTAGACACCAATATATACCTGCTCAGATTTACATTCCATATATTCCCTGGGCATCGATATCCCAAGCTAAAATTTATATAATACATACATCCCTTGGGCACACATATCAGCTTAAATTTACATAATATATTTATTCCCTGTACACCGCGCGACGCCAGCTCACATTTATCCTAATACATACATTCCTTATAGATACTAATACCATATCAAATAATAATGTTTACCTTGATCGGACACCGACACACCAGCTCAAATTTACATAATAAAAGTATTTCCATTACATTAATTCCAGCTCAGAATTATATAGATTTTCTGGACACCGATAACAGCTCAAATTGAAACAATAAAATCCCTGGACACCGATAACAGCTCAAATTGAAACAATACAATCCCTGGACACTGATGCCAGCTCAAATTGAAACAATACAATCCCTGGATATTGATACCAGCTCAAATTGAAACAGTACAATCCCTGGATGCTGATACCAGCTCAAATTGAAACAGTACAATCCCTGGACACTGATACCAGCTCAAATTGAAACAATACAATCCCTGGATATTGATACCAGCTCAAATTGAAACAATACAATCCCTGGATACTGATACCAGCTAAAACTGAAACAGTACAATCCCTGGACACTGATACCAGCTCAAATTGAAACAATACAATCCCTGGACACTGATACCAGCTCAAATTGAAACAATACAATCCCTGGACACTGATACCAGCTCAAATTGAAACAATACAATCCCTGGACGCTGATACCAGCTCAAATTGAAACAATACAATCCCTGGACGCTGATACCAGCTCAAATTGAAACAATACAATCCCTGGATGCTGATACCAGCTCAAATTGAAACAATACAATCCCTGGACGCTGATACCAGCTCAAATTGAAACAATACAATCCCTGGACGCTGATACCAGCTCAAATTGAAACAATACAATCCCTGGACGCTGATACCAGCTCAAATTGAAACAATACAATCCCTGGAAGCTGATACCAGCTCAAATTGAAATAATACAATACTTGGATACTGATACCAGCTCAAATTGAAACAATACAATTCCTGGACGCTGATACCAGCTCAAATTGAAACAATACAATCCCTGGATACTGATACCAACTCAAATTGAAACAATTAAATCCCTGGATATTGATACTAGCTCAAATTGAAACAATACAATCCCTGAACACTGATACCAGCTGAAATTGAAACAATACAATCCCTGGATGCTGATACCAACTCAAATTGAAACAATACAATTCCTGGACACTGATACCAGCTCAAATTGAAACAATACAATCCCTGGATATTGATACCAGCTCAAATTGAAACAATACAATCCCTGGATGCTGATACCAACTCAAATTGAAACAATACAATCCCTGGATACTGATACCAACTCAAATTGAAACAATACAATCCCTGGATACTGATACCAACTCAAATTGAAACAATACAATCCTTGGATACTGATACCAGCTCAAATTGAAACAATACAATCCCTGGATGCTGATACCAGATCAATTTTATATACATAGATCACCTGGACACTGATACCAGAAAAATTTCCATATTTTCTGGAAACCGATAAAAAGTCCGAATTGGCACAAATACATTCCTTATACACCGAGATAACCTCATCATCATGTAATACCACCTCTGATGCCATTATGGAAAACGCCATTTGACCTTTTTCTGTTCAATTTTTTTAGATGTTACAAGGTTGTCCCAAAAGTTCGTAAACACTTGCAAAAAATTGAAATACCAATATTATTCGCCGTTATGTATAATGTCTTTGTATTATGTATAAAGTAATTGTATTATTATTATATATTCGCCGTAATAATATTATTCGCCAAGTAATAAGAAAAACAACTTTTTAAGAAAAACACGAACTTTTGGGACAACCATATTGCCACGTGTAAAATTAGGAAAGACAAACTTCGGGAATGACACAGAAATTTATTTAACGGAAGTACAAACTATGAATGATAAACAAAAGATTAGCAACTAGGGAAGTTAACAGAGTAGCAAAATATAAACATAAAAATAATACTCTGTTAATGATATAATAAATACTTTGCTACAATAGAGTATCTTCTAAATCCTACCATTCTTTGATAGCATCCAACCGTCCCTCTTTGCTCGAACTCTCGCTTCATTCCTTAAACTGTATCCCTCCAGTATGGTGAACATGCGATGTCACAGTACTTTGGGTGGGAACTGTACTACGTCAAGTGGAGAACAGCGTTATAAGCTACAAGAACTTTATAAATTCATTTATTGTACTTTAATTTCTGAATTCAATAAAGGGAGGCCAAAGATTTTTTAAAATCTATAACGGCTTTTTAATATTTAGATTAAAGTGAAAACTGTCGTCCTTACCTTGGATTTTGGAGGAGTAATGCTTCCCTACCCTTTAAGTTACACTACCAAGACCCGTAAGCAAATCCCATATTTTAGTAGTCCTGCTTAATTGACCCGCGATTCTTCAAGGACAATACCATCAGTGAGTGAAAGTGAACGATTCCAGAGCTACGTGGGTATATATATATATATTGAGAAAGATAAATCTTGAGCTAGTTCATTTATCCTGAGTAGCAAAGTAAAATGTCAATTATGTCTTAAACTTAAAATACTGTTCTTTTACTTTGAGGATGACTTGTACTAGACCCATTAAGTTCATTTATGGAGAAAGTTTTTTCTGTCTGCTCAAAATGCTCCAACTCCAGCACATATCCTGGATTGTATTAGAGCTAAGAAGGAAGACCTATACAACAACCCCAAAACTATAGTAGAAATATTATTGCTTTCAACCTTCATGACCTGGTGTAATCTTACCCATGGAATAATAAAAAAGTGACTTATTTAGTTCTCTCTAGAAATTTTGCAAAATTCACCATCTTTATATTGAGAGAATATAGATAACCTCTGGTATCTTCTTAAACTCCGAATAATATCCAAAGTTTAAAGGTGGACAGACGACAGCTTTTTGTTTGAATCTGTTTTCTATATCCAGCCATATATATATATAGCAATGGAATGCGAAACCTACAATATGTTCAGCTCAAAATAGGTCTTTTGCTCCAGGTTTAAGTATTTAGACCATTATGGTAAAATACATTACATTCAACTTGTAATTTCCATAATACATTGTTATTGATCCTATTATTACAAGAACTTATGAAGGCATCTTCGTGAACACGTCATCTAGAACAAGAATTGGAAGTATATTAGGCCTATTTCGATGTGTCGAGCAAATTATACATAAGTGACCATAGTTGGTCGTGGTGTGCTATTCTACTGACAAATGAAATTATGGAGATAGTCGAGAGAGCCATAGGATCATCTATAACGTTATACGGTTTTAAAGAACGTGTATAGCACTGGAGGACTCCAAGTAAACTATTAAGAAATCCATTGATACAACATACTGACGAAAACCTTTATCGAATCACACAAACATATGATTCACCACGGAGTATGCAAAGGAAAAAGTTTTTTAAAAAGAGTTAAAGCAACTCACGTTTAATCATAATAATCCAAATTTAATATACACAAATAAATCTAATTAAAACAATTAATTTAATATTTGAATTTATATAATAAGTTCAAGGAACCGCACAAAAATATTTCTATACATAGATAACATTTATTTTGAAAAGAAGAAAAATATATATTTTTAACCCTTTACACATGTATTTACATATGATACATGCATAATAGGCCTTTGTTAAATCTTTCATCTTTTGCTAATTCTTCAATCGAAGAGAGCGACGGAGTTTGAAAAATTGAAACTGAACTTGTGTGCAAAATTCGCATCTATAGATAGAACATAATCGTAAAAACAAAACAAATGATAGGCACAGTGAACGTAGAAATATCACGTCAATTGCTGCAACGTGAAGAAGACAGCTGCGGCCAGTCTAGGCGCTGGCGGTTTCTCAGATTTATTGATTCGGTCAACACAGCTTCTGGAACACTGTCGATCTATTCGTTTGGTTTCAAAGTTGGAATAAAACATTTGTTTTAGTATCTATATACTAGCCGAATGAAAACTCGACTTCCCCGGGTAATATCGAGGTACATTTTTGCCTAGGTTTATTAGAACGCTTAATCGGTTAAATAATTTTAATTTAAAAAGTATTTTGCAGATATACCAACCAACCAAAGTTATTTATTATCCCTTCCAGTAATATACTATTGTTAAAAAGTACTTCAGACACACAATTTGTTTTGGATTTATAAAATTACCAAATGAAAAATTTTAAAGAGACTAATTGAAAGCATTTTTTGGCTACTTTCTTGGTAAATTTCTATATAGAAAGAATGAATAGTTTTTGCAGGATAAGAGAGTATAACAAACCTCTTTATATGAATATAAGGATTATACAAATAGGATGTTTCTGATTTTGACGCGGTTTCAACTCAACGTCTTTTTGGAATTGAGTTTTTAAATTAGATTTTTATGACCTCTAAAGAGAGGCCGAAAATATGAAATATCATGTTTCTATCTTAAACCGCTTTGGAGTTAAATGCCCAAAAGCTATCTGAATCTGAGCCATTTTACATTCTTCGCTATTAACAGTACAATTCTACTAGGTTACCACCGAATCAAATATGAGAAATAAACTTCTGTGAGAAGAATTACAAAAACAATTACAATACTCTGAACGAAACACTATAAAGGAATGATAATACATCCAGATGGCACAAGAACCTATAGGACATGCAAAAATTGTCCTGGTGTGGAACTAACAACTACCCACATATTCTCATATCCAGCAATGGCCGCAGCCTTGCAGAAAATTGACATGGACCCAGAGCAGCAGCTTTACACACCCAAGATAGAGGACATTGTATTTGCTGTGATAGAGATGCATTGAGACATCTGAGGCTCTTCATTGGAAACGACAGCAACAATAGCCACCGATTCAATACTGTGAGAGAGATTTCCTCTGTTAACTCTTTTTATGTGATGGCGTTTCAGGGTCGAATCAGAGAGCACAGTTTATTTTCAATATATTGTAATATCTCATTACACAAGTTTTGGACTTCAAGTCCTGTTCGTTGATAAGGCTATGGTTTTAGTTTAATTTTAATATTTAGTTAATCCTTGCCGTTTCATTATATTCACTGGTTTACAAATTCAAAACTCACCATAAGCAATCTTGATCGTGCCATTCACAATGACACTTTTTACGTAAATTCAGTCCCATTTTAAATAATCTAACATTCGATTTTTTTAAATCAAGAAAATAAGAAATAAGACAGAAGAAAATATTTTGTAATCATTTTCCCAATAGGCATATTAGGTGGAATGATCAGCTTTCACCACCATTCCTAAATACATGGTATTTTTTTAAATCCACGGAATTTTTAATATTCAAAAAAATAAAATACAAGGTCAAAGTGAAATTTTATTTAGTAATATTTATTTATTTTTATTAAATAAATCTGGAAATTCAATGAAGTTACCTTATTAATGTGTGCAAAATATTGCCTCTGATGAAGAAAATATAGAGTAAGGATATGAAAGAAGTGATGACATCTCGCTCAAGTATTCGTGGAATTGTCAGTGGAGGGCCATCAAATCTAATCAGCCTTAGGAAGTGTGTCAGACAACTCTATCCCACCATGGATCCGTGCGGGCGGACACGCCCCTGGCGCCTCCATGGGAACTGCCGTCAAACACATGGAATGGGGGTCAGTCCGCACCTCGCCGATCAATGGTCCTGCCGTTTGGTCGATCAAGTCAGCCCGGCCTGGTTCATCCTCACTTCGATATGTTCCGGTCCGATCCATCCCCGCCTCTATATGTCCCGGTCCGATCCATCCCCGCCTCTATATGTCCCGGTCCGATCCATCCCCGCCTCTATATGTCCCGGTCCGATCCATCCCCGCCTCTATATGTCCCGGTCCGATCCATCCCCGCCTCTATATGTCCCGGTCCGATCCATCCCCGCCTCTATATGTCCCGGTCAGATCCCTCCCCGCCTCTATATGTCCCGGGACAGTCCATCCCCGCCTCTATATGTCCCGGGACAGTCCATCCCCGCCTCTATATGTTCCGGTCCGATCCATCCCCGCCTCTATATGTCCCGGTCCGATCCATCCCCGCCTCTATATGTCCCGGTCCGGTCCATCCCCGCCTCTATATGTCCCGGTCCGATCCATCCCCGCCTCTATATGTCCCGGTCAGATCCATCCCCGCCTCTATATGTCCCGGGCCAGTCCATCCCCGCCTCTATATGTTCCGGTCCGATTCATCCACGCCTCTATATGTCCCGGTCCGATCCATCCCCGCCTCTATATGTCCCGGTCTGGTTCGTCTTACTTCGATATAGCCCAGTCTAAATCATTTTCAAAGAACAATATCGCAGGGCCCATGCTATTCTTGTGGTAGTCTCAAATAGGTATGGCAGATACCGTGTTACTATTCTCTGTATCGTTCCTAATGCTGCTACGGACATGGAACGTGGACTATTCCTCTATTTATAATTCTTATTGCAGTCGTTACTCTATGACAACAGAGCAAGAATTGGAAGGCTCTGTTAGGAAGTCATCATTCCTACCCAGATGTCAATCTTCCAGACGCCCAGAAGTTGCCAAATAACAAACAAACCTCCTCTTCCTTACCACACCGGTCAAACACCTGCCTACCCGCCATCAAGTGGCCAACTCCATCTTTGTGGTGTTTGTACAAGTTGCTGCACCCCATCTGAGAGTTTACAAATATCCTCGAGAGACCTATACACCGTTCCCGCCTATTTGGGGGTTTTATAATCTTAAGGGGACCCCAACATTTTAAACTATACAGCCCAATGTGGCTCTTTTATCTGTTTCTTTTCTTTAGAGAACCGTCAACTCTTCCACTAAAATCCAAATCTCTTTTATTGAGTAATAATAAGGACTTCTAAGCAACTAGTTCTTCTATCTCTCTCCAAATAAGCTATTTGACAATCGTTTCTAATTTGAAAAATCAAATCCTTTTTAATCAAAACTCAATTCCTGATTTTTTTTTAAATCTGTCAAGTAGTGCCAAAATTAAGAATTTCCTATTTCTCCAGCATCGTCAAATCCTATATTCTCCAAGAAATGATGAGTCGCGGGCACACAGAAAAGCCTGTTTCAACTTTAAATAATGATTTAATAACTTTATTCTGTCTATGGATAGTGAAAAATGTGACACACATAATGAATCTCTAAAGGTTTTTAAAGGTTTTGTGTTTTAAAATGAAAATAAATTTCTACAGAAATCCTAATCAAGGTATTTTTTAAATCAAATAAGTTCTTAGAAGTTAAGGAAAGCAAGAATCAAATGTGAGCTTACGCCACCGACTCTGAAAGTTCTAAATACGAACAAAGACTTAAGAGATCAAGAAGCAGAACTTGAGATTTAATTTGAGAATATTTCAGGAACAACGCACTTGGAAATTTGTTTCTTTAGCAATTTTCTGGAGACTCGAGTCGCCACTTCGTGAATATAGGCTCATCATACAAGAATATATGGAATCTTATTTACGATCTGTTTATGGGAAAACTAAAATTATAAATTTTAAATATTAGAACCGACGTTAAAATTTGTTTATCTTCAGTCTCAAATTACTACCAGGATAATACGCACCTATAAGGAATAGATAAAATTTTGTATACGATAAATGCGCACCTAAATCTTACAAATTCGACGATTATTTCAAAATCAAAATGATTATTTTTAAAGACATGGAATCTTGGCACGCAAGCGTTGTCACGACATCCTTATCTACAACAATTTTTTCAAGCCTCGGCTGGTTTCTTGAGTCAGACAATAATATTTACAAATCTCGGTTTATCGATTAAACCACAATATCCCCATGTCCCTGATGGTCTCTTGAACCACACCACAATATCTTCAAGCCCCGGCTGGTCTATTAAGTCACAACGATATCTTCAAGCCACGGCTGGTCAATCAAGCCATGCCTCAAAATCTTCAAGCCCCGGCTGGTCTATTAAGACACAACGATATCCTCAAGCTCCGACACAATATCCTTAAACCTCGGCTGGTCTCAAAAGCAATGCCACAAGATATTCAAGCTCCGACTGGTCTCACAAGCCATGCCACAATATCTTCAAGCTCCGACTGGTCTCACAAGCCATGCAACAAGATATTCAAGCCATGACCGGTCTCACAAGCCACACCACAATATCTTCAAGCCATGACCGGTCTCACAAGCCATGCCACAAAATATTCAAGCACCAGCTGGTCCCTCAAGCTACTCATCAGATCTCCTACGACAATTTTCGTTTAGATAGCTGACTTTAAATTTATACCTCGACATCCTGACGCTCTAGCACAATTTCCACTATACTAACTTTTATTTCCCACTCGTGAATAATGTAAAGGTTTACATCATTTGCTAGAAATTAAGATACTCCGTGGAATGCTACGATAATTTTGATGGAATTTTATAAGATGGGATGCTTTCTATTCTTATGATAGTCTGAGCTTATATCTTGGTGAGGGTAAGCCTCAGTAGGTAGAAATTTATTAGCGCTTATTATATTGTGGCGAAGAAATATTTTATTATTTAATTTAATATTATTCAATGAAAATATTCAACAGATTATAAAAATATATCACTCTGTATTTGTGAAATCATCTTTAAAATATTTCTTTGCTTGCTTGCTTAAGATTCCTTAGCTGTTTTGCTGACTTGTTAATAATTGTCGACTCGTCGCTGTGACGTCATCAATAAATACTTTTACATCTTAGGATATTTCAAGGCTTGATTTCTACGCTACAACTGGTGGAGAAGCTGGACCGATACCCATTAAGAAATAAAAGAAAAATTGATTCTGTTGAATCAGAAGAAACTTCTAAGAATGTAAAGACGGAAGCAGGTACCCAGGTAAGCAACTACGTTGTTCAACATCTGCCAAGGAACCCTTCTATTTTCTCCGGGGAGGATGGTGAAGATCTCCAAAAATGGTTTAAAAGGGTATGCACGTGTGGCAAAGTACAACCATTGGGATGAAACCCTTTGTCTTACTAAAGTTTATTTTTATCTGTCTGGAACTGCTCTCAAATGGTTTGAGAACAACGAAGAAAGCATCCAGACTTAGAAGGAATTCACATCTCAATTAGAGAATGTGTTCGGAAAAAAAGAAAATTCAAAATTGCAAGCGGAGAAGAAACTTAAAACACGGGCACAATTAAAAGGCGAAAGTACCGAATTATACATCCAGGATGTCCTGTGCTTTTGCAAAGAGGCTGATCCTCAAATGAGCGAGGAAGATAAAATCTCCCACCTCATGAAGGGGATAGCTGAGGAGCTTTATCAAGCACTCCTACCGAGGGATGTACAGAGCACCGAGCAATTCATTACAGAATGTCGCCCCGTTGTAGGCGAGTTACCCCAACCAAGTACGAGCGTCTACCAAATGTAGCCTCTCTCTGTGACCAGAATCACGGAGAAGATCTGTCATCGCTGATCCGAAAAATTGTTCGTGAAGAGACAAAGCAAGCATTGGACTCTCCTCAAGAGGAGCCTAAAATCGCTGTCATTGAAGATGTAGTGAGGGAAGAGATTGTAAAGACCTTGGTACCTAGATCAAAACCTACAATAAATCCCCCTCAAGCATCCAGGCCGGAATCAAATACTAGATACGAGGCCAAACGATACGACCGCATCCTGAACCTCATTACCGAAAGCAAGGAAGAAGATGTGACACCAATGAATGGCGGACAACTGAGGGAAAGCCAATCTGTTTCCACTGCGGACGCCCTGGCCACGTCGTGCGCTACTGCCGTGACAGGAGGAGAGAATATGAAGGAGAACAAACTTGGAATTACAAACAGAGAGATAGGCAAGAGCCTAGAACATTCTATAATTCTCGGAGCAGCCAAGAGCCCAACGACGACCTGCCAAGAGAAAATATACGCCGCTACCGAAGCCCCTCTCCCTTACACTGGCCGAAAAGGACAACATTCGTCTCCTGAGAGAAAACCCAGCCAGTCGCCTCGCCGTTCCCGTTAGGAAAAACTAATGAGACGTTACTTCGGCCCATACAAAGTAACCCGAAAAATATCTGATGTGACCTATGAAGTTGAAACATTCGGAAACCAGCAAGGTCGTCGTAAAACAAAAGATTTAGTTCAAATTTGTAGGATGAAACAATATTTAAACCCAGAGGACCAGGAGGACCACCTAGAAGAGGACCCAGAAGATGACTCGACAAACTTCCAGGAAGAAGACATCCCCACTGAACGAACACAACAACCACAGACCCGCGAAGAGATCTCAGGCCCTATCACCCGTTCTCGAGCCTTAAGACTGAGGATGTAAGTCTCCTTCTGAGCATCGGGTCGATGCTCTTTATAGGAGGAGGCTATGTGGCGAAGAAATATTTTATTATTTAATTTAATATTATTCAATGAAAATATTCAACAGATTATAAAAATATATCACTCTGTATTTGTGAAATCATCTTTAAAATATTTCTTTGCTTGCTTGCTTAAGATTCCCTAGCTGTAGATAGTTTTGCTGACTTGTTAATAATTGTCGACTCGTCGCTGTGACGTCATCAATAAATACTTTTACATCTTAGGATATTTCAAGGCTTGATTTCTACGCTACAATATCTATACTCATGGTATGTACGTATAGATAATTCTATAGGAATGACACACTGTTGGATGATCTGCTCGTAAATATTACAAGATATGTGCTCATCTTGTAGAAAATTGCAATAAAAGATGCTCATTTCTCTTCTATATCCAAATATGATATAAAAATTATATTTTTCGAAAACCAACTCAGAATGTTTCGGCTTTACAGAATCCCTACTTCTTTTGGAACAGTATATTTAAGTCAGCCAAGATTCTGTTATGGAAACTGCTTTGCTTTGAACAACTTAAAGGTAAATTTCAGTTCTGAAAGATTCTAATGAAGTTATCACTTTGCCTGGAACAACTTCTGGATAGGAACACTTGACAATACAAAATATATTTTATTAACGCTCAGGCAACCGCGTTAAATATTAATATAATAATAATAGTAATTGATATATAAATATGATAAGATATATACACAAAAGTGATGCATATTTACAATTTTTCAAGATCGAGGGAACTTCGGAATATATATCAGTTTTACAAGATTATGGTGAAAGTTTCTACCTTGCCTTTGATAACTCTGGAAAGTTTTCAGTCGCATCAAAATTTTAGAGTTAAGTTATTTATTTTCCTGGAACAATGTATATTTTTTTATTATTTTCTAAGTTGAAAAAGAGAGAAAGCATCAGTTCGATGTAATTTCAGTTCTCTAAGAACCACTTTGCCATGAACTGAGATATATTCCAAGTTATTGAAGGAGGTATACCTTTCGGTAAGAGCTACATTAGCGCATTGTAGTTCATTAAGGATGTAAGTAGTGGACACATGCTCTTATCGTCCAGGCTGCTCAACTACTGTACTCCGGCCGACCCCTCCCGTGTTATCAGCCATCCTTACAGGTTACTGACCTTCAAACATTTGCTCATTATCTAGCATGCTCTGGGAGCATGGCCTAGACACATCCACGCCCCCACTCTTGATGCACAATCGACCAGATGAACCAGAAACCCAAATAGTTCTTCAATAACTTGGGCACACCAGAAAAAGAGAATAATTTTGGGAGACGAACGTAGGCATATGCTAAAAAGGGCCTTAAAATGGATTTAAAGCAATGGATTTTTTGATAGCTCTGTGTGTTAACCGCACAGATTCGTATCAATAAAATTTCCACAACGCTTACTTTGACAAATTAGGACAAGCTGTATACCATGCTTTCGGGATATGCTCGTCAGTGCAGGGGAGATTTTGACTTCCAGAGATCCTATGGGAGGAGTCTTTTTGATCGACCGAAAATTCCATAAAGGTGATTTGACTGATGAAGTGGAAGGGCCGATTTTATGCCAGTATTTGTTTTAATGCATTTTTACATTAAATAAATGCTCTTCTCACACCATAGAAATAATGTGAGAATGGTTACATGGTAAAACATCGGGGTATTTTTTCTCAAGCGTTTTGAAGTAATCAAGTTCTGTGGCAAAGAACTTTATGATGACATGAAGGAAGGAGTAACGATAATACCATCGTTTCATGTTACAACTAGGCAGAGGTTGGTTTTCTTTTGGTGAACCAACATCTTGCTATAAGAGAGGTATCAGGGGTGAACGAAATAGCTTCTCAATTTCACAATGATGAGATAGCGACAGATTTATTGTGGCATAATATTTGTGAATGTGGGCATTATGGTTTCTATAGTGATCCATAGAGTAATAGGTGATTCCTGGAAACTGAGAACTGGAAGAATGTATCAGTCTCAATGTACAACTTGAGGTCCTCTACTTCTTCAGTTTGAGATTAAAATAGCGAAGTATTCTCGTTATAGTGTGTTTTTCATATTAATACACGAATCAAAATTTTTATTTTCATTTGACGAGAGAATATTAAAATTTCTTTCAAACTCTATAAAAATATTTTTTTCGCTCTTGATTCAGATTAATGCAAAGACATTGTAGTTATTTATTCCAATCGATGCAGCCAATAGGAGTCTTGGATGCTATATTTTATATGATAACATCCCGCACATGGCTATTACCATTGAAATATATTTATTGAGAGATCTCTCGGTGCACAACACACACATCTTCTTCTTTCTTATCTCCACTCAATCATATTAGGGTATCAAGCTTGTAAAGCTTGACAACCATCATGACTGGGTGAAGTATAATGCCTCTCCCTTTGTCATTAAGACTGGGAGCACTACTCAGTGGCAGGCCGACTTAGCTCCAAAAGAAATGGCCGCCTCTGACATAAGGAACAGATGCCATGTGCAGCCGCTCCTAACATGGAGTACAAACGCTGCTCATCCTGTATCCCTGGATTAGGAGTCCTTACAGGGTACTATCAGCCGGGCCAGCCGAGCCCAGGTTTTTTAGCGAGCTTGTTACTGCTTCCCCTCCTCCTTTTTCATCCGGGCTTGGGACCGGCAAAGGCGGAGTTCGACACACACATGGTTATAATAAATAAGATTTTTAAAACCACACCTATCATCTTTCTTAGCTTTAAGTTAAGGAGATTCCTCCGAAAGCTCAGCTTGTTTTGAGTTCGTTAATGATGACAGAATTGACGCTCGCAGAAATTTATGTCATTGATTATATTATTGAGCGTCATACACATAAATGTTTTATTAGGATAAATACATATTTACATCTTCATCATGGGAGGCTCTCCGACTTAGAGAGAATCCGCCTCCATTCCCCAGGTAGGATATTCTCCAAATCCTCGATTCTATGTTCAGGAAGAACTGGACTCTAGATATAGAATCAGTTAGAATCTTACACTTCCCAGAAAGCAGATAATCATTTTGTTACTTGCGCTCATTGGTGGCTTGGACATATGCAATGATCCGAGTTAATTAAAGTATTTTATTTAATTTTGAAATATTTCAAAGCAATCTTCCAATCTGAGTCGAGCTATTGTGGAAAGTTTCTCCCTCCACATAAAAGTACGTTCGAAAAATATTCTCTCGCGAATCTACACTAAAAATGAAATTTTGATAAAGTGTCAATCACAAAAAATACTATAAAACGACGAATAGAATGGACATGGTAAGTCATTGTGAGTGTAATTTCTCTGGGTCGTATTTTTTCTCTACTCTTAATTTATAACTGTAAAGTGTTGTGTGTGTTTCACACTGCTATTTCAAAATATTTAAATAAATACAGACCGTCGAAAATGATTATAATCATATATTAAGAAATTCCTATCATAAAAAACTGTTGCCATAAATATATAGTAATAATATAATCATAATAATTGTTATTAGTTAAAAATTTTAATGGTCGAACATTCACCTGAGTAGCTCACATTAATTTAAAATACGATTAGCAAACGCATTTATGATATGCCTCAAAAAAACAATAATTTGGGGGTGAAACGAACAAATAACCAATCTGCCATGCCATGCTTTAAGGCTATGGTCCTTATCAGTACAGGGTGTTGGCTTCTATTTCATAACTTCCTACGGGAAGGAGTTTGAAATCGGCTCAAACTGCCAAAAAGGTACTTAAGCTGGTGAAGTGGTAGGGCTTCTAAACTATGGTTTACTGTTATAGTTCTTATCGGTACAGGGTGTTGGCTTCGATTTCATAACTTCCTACGGGAGGGATTATGAAATCGGCTGAAACTGCCAAAAAGGTACTTAAGCTGGTGAAGTGGTATGGCTTCCATACCATTGTTTAAGGCTATGGTTCTTATCGGTACAGGGTGTTGGCTTCGATTTCATAACTTTCTACGGGAGGGATTATGAAATCGGCTGAAACTGCCAAAAAGGTACTTAAGCTGGTTAGTGGTAGGGCTTCCATACTATGGTTTAAGGTTATAGTTATTGTCGGTACAGGGTGTTGGCTTCTATTTCATAACTTCCTACGGGAGGATTATGAAATCGACTGAAACTGCCAAAAAGGTACTTAAGCTGGTTAGTGGTAGAGCTAATTGTAGGCCAGAATACAGTAAATTGTAAAAAGTGGGAGAATGATATTCATAGGCGTTTTTATCCCATTTTATAAAAAGGAGAAGTGTTTTTATTACTCATGAGTAACATCCTCGTTTTATTGCTCGTCGAAATATCGAAATAAAAAATCCCGTATGGTGTTCCAAGATACACTTCATTTGTTAAAGGTATGTTTAGATTTCAATATATTGTGGCGAAAAAATAATTTATTATTTAATTTAATATTATTCAATGAAAATATATTCAAAATATTATAAAAATATATATTACTCTGTTTTTGTAAAATCATCTTTAAAATATTTCTTTGTTTGCTTGTTCAAGATTCCCTAGCTGTAGATAGTTGGTAGTTAATTTGTTAATATTTGTCGACAGGTCGTGGTGACGTTATCAATAAATACTTTGACATCTCCAGATATACAAATACTTGATTTTCTACGCTACAATATTATTTAAAGAGATAGATCCCAACGCAGCTATTGTGCCCCACGCAGAGAGTGTCCGGGGTGGAAGAACCACCAACCCACCAATTACCTGCTAAAATAAGCCACCATGTCGCAACACTGTGTTTTCGCACATTGTTGGGACACCCTTCCCCGAAGTCATTTCAGAATATTCCCTCTTTTTTAAAGAGAGGGCTACGGTTTCGGCAAGTAGTGGAGTAGAATTGGCAATCGTACCCTCTTAATGATAAATTCACGTAACTTCAGAAAAATATGTTTAACCATTATAAATAAGACACTATGTGAACAAATAATGATCATTATAATTAGTGCTTATAATGATGATATATTTTCTCTCAAAAATCTCTAATTATAATTATACTAGAGGATGATCCGGCTTCCCCTAGGTTTCCCCCCCGCATGGATGTTTGCCAAACAGATATTGTTTTGATAAGCCATCAAAAAGTTTCTCTAAATAGACTTACACTTTATAAGAGAGGGGAGTTTATTTAAAAACATTATTATGTAATTTTAAAAATTTATATATTAATAAATCTCCCGTATAATATATTTATATAAATATTTTGTGTGTAAAGTTTTTAAAAAAATACTTACAATAAATTAATAGATAAAAGAATATAAATATATGGAACGCTTCACAAGTTTTCGTGTCATCTCAACGCAGGTGCCATACTATTCTTCTCTATATAGTTCTAATTTTAGTATATGTATCGACCAACAAGCGTGTACGTATATAAGCATGTATGTATATATGATGATATTTGAAACTGACCAAAATAAAACCTAACCAAATTTGAAACAAACCAAACGAGGGCTTAGGAGTTTTCAATATAAGTAAGTATTATACCAACACTCTTATGATACATTTTCACAGATAGATTTATCTATTTTTTGTGTTTACATCATTTAATAAGCCCGCTACATTGTCCCCAGTGTACGGTGGACTATGCTGAAGGACACAACAGAGTTTAAAGAATAAAATAGATTATGTTCTGAAACTTCTTTCCTGCGGTAACGGAGGCATCCATCTACAAGTTTGTCCTGAGCCTGGAGGTGACGGGGGATTAACGAAGGCTATCTGATTGTCAGGAAGAAGTTTCTTCGTCGTTGTAGAAGCCTTCTCAAATTTACATAATTCCTCATAGTCACTTTGCTTATATAAAGTTGAATCTCCATGAGAGAACACTCTCACTAGAGGGCACTTTTCTCTCTGAAAAAGACCGTTTTCATCATCAAAATTATTATTTTTACTAATTAACTCTCTCTTCTCTTCTATAAGAGGACATCTTCTTCTTAAAGAACACTTTGTCTTTGCAACTAGGTGTTGTTCTTACAGAGAGGTTCTTCTGTATTCTCCGTTTACTCTGTCTCTTAGATTAGTATGTTTATTATTATTATTATTATTATATTGTGTGTGTGACGGAGATGTGTGTGTGTGTGTGATACTATTTTTTTTAAATTTTAATATCAAGCTGTGAGGCCTGGCGTTTGCAAAGATGACACCAGGGGGTATGAGGCAAGATTCAGTCAAGTTCAACGGCTCTCTGTAACTTTGGGACGTTGCACTGCAGGAATGTTTCTCCAGCTCGGCTTACGGATTCGTTAGCTTCGTTCTGATTGATTTCGTGTGGATCATACAAAACTTATTTTTTAAAGATGTTTACAGTACCTTGACTGATTACATATATACTGCCAGTTTTTTGTGAACCAGTGTATTCGGGGGGATTGAAACCCGTATTGAACAGGTTTGTAAATTAAATTTTATTATTGATCCAAGACTTACACAAGTCTAATCTCGCTCACTAGCGAGTACAAATAGGCTCTGGCATCATCTGAATTTTAAATTCGAACTGTTTTACAAATGTATGAACTTACAGTACAAGTACTCACAATCCTATACTCACTATCATAGCTTGGATCACACATGTCTGTCATTTGGATTCTAGATAGGAAGAGTCTACGACCCCTGGGGGTACCTACAGGATCGATACATAGCAGGGTTTACAGAAGTGTGTGTAGGTATATATAAGACTTTACGGAATAACTTGGAAGAGCGTACACAGAGAGGACTAGGTGTTGTGCGAGGGACCTAGAAGCCGTACTGGGCATCACAGTCACAATAGTGGATCTCTACTAGGGCCACGAGGAGGAAGACGGGCGGGCGGCCAGAGGAAGCGAGGCAGGAAGGGTGACGTGAGGCGGCAATATGGCGGTAGATCACGCCCGCTAGAGGGCGCACCCCGCGCCCCGCCCGGCTGTTGTCGTGGGAGAGATGTCGCGGCGGTAGGGCCCGCCTGCTCACCGTGGTGGATGCCAGAGGTACGTTCTTCTTCCTTACCTCCCCCACTCTCCTGTTGCGGGTCCTCCGACACACACGTTCGTACTGTCCCCTTGTCACACTTCATTATTAGACAAATAGTATTATTCCAAAACTCTACAGGGATCCTTTGACTAACCAGCCTCCGTCTCTGTAGACCGATAGTAGCCTTACATGTATGTCTCCCACTAGCTATGTACGAAGGATGTTCTCCAAACAGAACTATATGGCCTCGTGACAGCAGAATGAATCCTTCGCTATAGAAATTGAATCAATCAAATCGTTCAGGCAGCGCGCGTGTCGGCCCTCCCCCAAATCCAAACAAACCACCAATCCATCTGCCAAAACTTTATTTGACCAACTCAGCCATATTCGAGGGATGACAAAGGAGAATTTGTGACAAATTTGCCGAGGAGGAAGTAGCGGGGCGTGGCTGCCGTCCACCCTCGCCGAGTGTCATCACCGTACTTGCCGCATCTTTGATCTGGCCCCACACAGGTGTGCACATAGGCCCCGTTGATACACTTACCGCGGCGTTACATCTACCGCCCCGTTACATCTACAACAGCGAGACTACTGTGAAAGAAATATCGTCAGTCACATGTTTGGATACAAGTCGCATTTCACACCGACCATAGCGACGACACCACAGCACAATGAACTACAACAAGAGTGCGACACGTTTCACGGCAATATACATGTATCTTATCACACGGCGTTACATGTGCTACAGCGCTACAAGTACCGCGGATGTATCTCAAGCCAGGGTAGATACACATATGCCATCACAGCACCATATACCACAGAAACATGTATCACATGGTACTATATCACCATGAGCTCGTACCACTATATACCGCAGCATAAGGTTCTTTACACAAGATGCCATAACACCATAAGCCACAGCACAAAGTATCATATTACCTTGTACTACAAACAAGATACTATAGCATAAGATACTTTAGCACCATGAACCATAGAATTATGTACTAGAGTACTATCTATCATAGCACTAGGGTCCTACAGTACCAGATCACCATGTACCACAGCAAAAGGTCTAATGCCACCATATATCACAGCTGACGATACTATAGAACCATTTACCATAACACACCATACCATCAGGTCCCATAGTACCACAACACAAGACACCATACCATCAGGTACCATAGTACCACAACACAAGACACCATACCATCAAGTACCATAGCACCATATATCACAACACAAGGCACCATACCATCAGGTACTATAGTGCCCTGTACCACAACACACCATACCATCAGGTACCATAGCACCATATATCACAACACAAGGCACCATACCATCAGGTACTATAGTGCCCTGTACCACAACACAAGACACCATACCATCAGGTACCATAGCACCATATATCACAACACAAGACACCATACCATCAGGTACTATAGTGCCCTGTACCACAACACAAGACACCATACCATCAGGTACCATAGCACCATATATCACAACACAAGACACCATACCATCAGGTACCATAGTACCCTCTACCACGACCCCATAGCGCCATATACGCCAGTACAACAACACCACGAACCATAGCACCATGTACCACCACAGCACAGTGCTATGAACCACATGCCTCACTTCCCAGAACCTATCATGCAGCAGCACGGTAGCTGCACGCCATGCGCCCATAGTTTATTAATGGCAAGGGCTGTATTGATGGCCGGGTCGATCCACCGCGTGGAATAGAGAATTCCTGGAATATTGATAGAGACTCACCGGCGTTATGTGGAGGAACCACCTGCAGTGTGTGCAGCCACCGAGAAGATAGACATTGGGTTCACAAAAATTGAATCTCATTTGGGTTTCAACTCTGATTCACAATTGACAGTCCGAAAATATATTGACTGCCCTATCTACGAAATTAGTTGGAAATTTCTCATTGAACTCAGCACAAGCCATTCTCAGGCTACTGTCTTTAGATACAGTTTATGAATCACCTTTTTCCCACTCAGAGTTTCAATATTTGTCGGTTGTGTATACATGCTCTTCAACTGTCAAAAATAACTTCCGAGCTTTTGTTTAGCAAATTTATTTTATTATCGTTGTCAATCCTGTGAATGGGGAAAGTTACTATAAACTTAAAAATTATCAAAACTTCACCACATATGCTTTGATTTTTAAAAGTGAATTATAGGTTTCAGAGCAATAATTATAGAGGGGGGAGGGTGATCTATATTAATTTTAAATGATTTTTTTAGAGAACTACCTAGAAGTAGGCTTTCATCTGAGGAGGGAATAGATAAGAACAATTCACTTTTTTTTTTTGGTTTTACAAGAGTGGATGCTTATAGAAATGGTCGTTAGTAAGAAGAATCGCTTATTGGAGATTTTATTGTAGTTTTCTTTACGTATATTAAATGCAGGGTTTTATTTACAACGTCGTTCTTATTTTTTAATTTGTCAATAATTTGTCAATAGCCTTAGACTGTGATAGGTGCACTTCAGATTTACTTTTTCCCAGATCGGATTGTCTCCAAACTTAATTGGAACTGTTCTGATAATGTCAGGCTGGGATCCCCCGCAGTACCTTGGACACTCTACACTGGACAGTTTTCATCACCAAAATTACCATTTTTACTATTTAACAACACACACTCTCTTCGGTAAGAGGACACCTCTCCCTAAAGGATACTTTTTCTCTGCAACTATGTATCCTTTACAGAGAGTTTCTACTGTAATTATTTATTTGAGAATTGCATCTTCCGGAACCTTCTAATGATTCCTTTGTAAGGTCGGTCATGTTTTTATAAATGGAAATTGCATTTTATGTAAATTTATTATTTAATTAAGTTTCTCTCTGAAGTACTTTTTTTTGCTTGAGTTAGAATATAACATATGGAATGTATAAGTCAAGTTTTTATATATATAACACAAACAAATATATATTTTTACCCTGGTAGTTGGCGACTTCTGTACGCTCTCTCTCCAGGAACCTGGGTTTACTAAATAAATTAAAGTAATTTTTCTCTTTCCTTACACACATAAACATAAAATTCTTTTGTCTCTGGGAAGTCTGATATATGAATTGTCTTGATAGTAGTAATATAATGTTTTATATTATAATACATGTGTATTAAAATTTAAATTTTTGACACTCTATTTCAATACTATACATTTTTATAAAGTTATAATATTCTGTAATTTTATAAAGACGTTTCTTTCATGACTGAAAGAATTTTCTAAGCTGAAAGTTACGGAGGAAGTACAAATGATGCAGTAGCATAACTAAAAATATTATTTTGAGCAATATATTTCTTATGATATTTGATAATAAATATCACATATAAGAAACATATCACCAAAATAATAGTTATTTTATCGAGAGATAGATGGCAATTTAAATTATAAGTTCAATAACTAACGAGGTCCATTCGAGTCCCAAAATACGGACAACTCAGAAACAATACCTTGGTTTCATCACTTTGCCGGTGTCGAGAAGTCTGTGAGTCATCCTGCTGTCTTGGGGAGTCTGCTGACATGTGGACAATACGGTGGGTGGTGGTGTCTTTAGCTGTGCTGGTGCACATCCCCTCTCTATACCTAGCATACTCATGTAGGTGGATGATTGTGTTGATATTTTATACAACTAGGACCCGGAATGCAATCCTACATTGAACTTTTTTATTCAAATTTTGTGTTTAAGTGAATTGATTTAATGATATAATAACATCGTCAATAAGCCCCATTAACCAAAAATAATAATGGGATCCTTTATGTAAACGCACCAAATCAAACAATTCTCAATTTTTTTTTTTTCTTTTTCAACTTTTAAAACTTTCGTTAAACTTTCTTTTTCATTAATAGACGCGAGAAGTAAAGATAATCTTCTATATATACAAATAAGTATGTAAATAACAAACAAATAGTACAATAGTTATCTATTAATATCTCATTCCACAAAATATTTTGTATATATTATATTTATAAAGATTATTTTTACGTTTGGAGTATATTTGTTTTTAAAAATGAATATTTATCGAGAGAGAAATCTTCAATAAAATTCAATTGAAAGAATTAACACGATAAAAAAAAGTTTGAATTCATTGTTTGAATTCAAAAGGTTCATTCATTAAAAAATCGTTAACTAAACTGTTTTCTATAGATTTAGACATTTGATGATGGACTTACAATAAAGTCAGTTACAAACCTCATCACGGTCATGTGTGTAGTAAAGGAAATATAAGTGAATTCTCAATAAAAATGAGAGTGTCCGAGACTTCTAACGGGGATGGGTGGGTGTATTGGGATCATCAATTGACGGCGGCCCATTGTTTGTCAGATAGCATCTCCGCGATGGGAAACCTACCCAGATACCCTTCACGGCCACTTAGTACCTGCCAGTCTGGGAACTCCGAGATTACTCACTCTTATTCCGGACCTTATGCAAATCTACAATGTTCCACTTCATTCAGGAGTATTTTACATATATATAGAAAAATAGACTTATAATTGTTGTTGTTATAGTGTCTAATGAAGAGCCTCAGATGTCTCCATACATCTCTATCTTGGGTGTATGAAGCTGCTGCTCTGAGTCCATGTCAATACTACATGTCAGACCTATAATTAAAGAAGATGTTTAAAGTATTGATCGCATACAGTCTTAATTAAACGCATATAGTCTTAACAAGGGGATTCTAAAGTTTTTGTTGAACCGTGAAATCGCTTTATAATGAATTTGAAATTACCGAGGTGATTTTTTTTCTTTCGTTTTGGAATATTTAATACATTGTATAGAGTTTATTGAAAATGTTTTTAAAATTGTTTTTATATTATGAACATTATGTTCTCTGGGTCAAAATTATGTCTCTGGCAAGATATATTAGAAGCTAAGCTTTTGTCTAAAGAATCCTGTCTTTTATTATTGAGAAAATAAAGAGAACACGACAATATATTGAATGATTGAAAAGATGTTTGTTTTAGATATTTTATATAAAAGACAATTACAAGAAAACATTCATACTGGATTGGGAAATATGCAAATATGCGAGAATATCTCGAGGTTTGTGAGATGGAAACTATCATCGTAATAAATGGAAGAGCAGTTAAACAGGAATTTGCATATGTGATCAAAATTCTTAAGTATTGATAAAAACTGCAGTTCACAAATGACTATTTGGAAGTCGCGTGGAAGATTCGCTGACCATTGGTAGGAAAGAGTTGTTAGGTAGA